>CM023955.1:18397941-18418184 GCA_013407115.1 Glycine latifolia
CCCAGGTTTGATAGAAGTTTGTTCAAGAATCCTATCAGCTAAAATTTTTGATGAACTCATTCTACTGTAATCTGAACCTATACTAATACCTTTATGTCTACGGGTGAAAGGAAGATTAGGTTGAGGCCTTTTTGGAACCTTCGAACCCCCAGAAGGGGCCTTTAACATATCCTTTCTCTTTTCTTCATCAGAAAGAGGGAGACCCCAAAACCAAAATGCAGATTTAGGGGGAACGTTCTTTCGAACATATGCTTCCTCCTCAGGAGTAAGCTCCATTATAATGTCAAAAAGAAAAATAGAAGAAGAAATGGCCCAGAACAAATACCTAGTCTAAGGAAGCAGAAAACTTATATCAAAGAAATGCGAAGGGAAGAACAGAAGTTGAATACAAGAAATTGGATGTAATGCAATCAAGAATGGAAATGAAGTAAATACCTGAGAGCTTTGAGGAATTTGAAACTTCAGAGGATGTCGAGAGAAAGAGGAGTTGACAGAGAGAAGATGACACAGAAAGGCAAATAAGGAAGGGAATGAGACAGTTGAAATAGCAATAATCGCTAAAAAAATGCTTACGAAACGTTTTAAAAACGTAACCTCCAAGATATGATCAGTCACTAAGGATATAAATGACTTTTCCACGCTACCCAAGGGGCAAAATAGGAAGAAAATTTCAAACTCATGATGAAGGCATGGGGAATTGCAGCGGCGCATTAAATGAGATGAGCAGGAATCGTCGTCAAGAAAAGAAATGAAAAGACAACCTTTCAAACAAGAGCCTCAGAGTAGTCCAAAAGACCCAAAACCGAGATCGCTAATCATGATCGTCAAATTTCCATCTCGAATGTTCTTAAAAGGATAAAACATCTTGGCATTGAGTAAGCAAGAATAAACACCCCGGCATGGGATTTCTGGAATAAATATAACTCGGACCTATCCATCAATACATCCCGGTCATCCAGAGTGCTAGATAACTGGGCTGAGGGGCATCTGTTACGGATAAAAGCCCAATTATCTTTATTTCAAATATTTAAATCCTCAACAGCCCAATATCTTATCCATCAGAAGATAAAAGATATAACAAATATTACAATAGAAAGATGTAACAAATATTCAGATGATCAAATATCTCGGCCAAAGATAATGAGCCTCAACCACCATTCACCAGGGTCCAGGTTAGTATCCTATAAATAGAACATCCTCCATGGAGAAAGGGACACAGAATTCTGACTCTCTCTTTTCCTTTCACACAACACACATTGCACGCCACTCGTGTTGTGTTTCCCTTTTGCTGTGATATTCTTCCTGGTGGTGCTTCATCTCCATAGGCATCTTCAGAGAGGGAGAGTTTAATCCTACATCAATTACCCAACATTCTTGTTTGACATTTCTGTTCTCTTAGAGCAGAACAGAAAGAAAGAAAATTATAAATATGATAGATGATAAGAAGAAAAAAAATTAAAATTAGAAGAGCTAATAAAGTATTTGTGATAGTTATATATTTTTTATTTTTAAAAATAGTAGATATATACATATATATATATTAAACTCTTGAATCAATTTTTTTAAACTCCAATCAAGCACACATTTATATAAACATTCTTATTTGTATTGCTTTTCATTTTTTTTTCTTTTCTTTTTAGATCGCTCAACAGTCACATCCATAGAGTGTAAATTAAATGGACCAAATTAGCAATACGATTTTTTTTCCTTTGCATTTAACGGGTAATTTGTGATAATAAATAACTTTTATAGTTCTTTAATTTTCCAATTTAACCATCAAGCTTTTGTACAATAAAATGTGTGGCATCTTTATTTATTTCTTTATCATTTCGTAATATTGATTTTACATATTTAAATTTATAAATTAATATTTGGTATGTAATTTTCTGGTTTTACTTCCACCATTCAAACTTGGTATACTCTCTTGCTCTTATTCAAGTAAAAACTCTTTGATTTCAAAATCTGACTCCAAATCCAAAGTTTTGAATGAACGAATTCAATTTATTTATCAATCAAAACTATATTACAATTTGGAATAATATTTCGTACATTATTGGTGAACACATGCATCTAAGACTAAATTAAGTAAATGAGGACTCAAAGTCAAGCGCTGATTTCTATCCTTGTACAAAAGTAATCTTATCTATTGGAGTTCTCATGCTATATATTACTTATCATATATGTCTTGTATATCTTGGATATAATAAACTTGACGAACATTTTTTTTCTTCTAAAGTCTTCCACAATATTTTTCTTATTACTCAATCATATATTTTATTCCATAATTTAATAAAAATTATATATGTATATATATGACTTGTTTTTATTAATTAAAACCAAAATTTTATTGTTTTACTAAAAATAAAAAAAATATATTTAACCCATTTTTATTATTAATTTTTTGGGGGGCATTTGCTATATATATGCACCACAGATTGTCTCTCATTGCAGGAAGGTTGACTGGACGCACTAAGAATGAGATCGGCATACTATTTGAACAAAAAAAGAAGTAAAGCACAACAATAACGAACTCCCTAACGTGGAACTACAACTACTAAGATACCCTATGTTCAATCTCTTAGGTGCACCAAAAACTGTGTATTGATCCAGCAGAATCTCCCAACACTGTGATTAAACCTAAAGCTATGAGGTTAACCAAGGTTACGATGCCAACACAAAATAGCTGCAATGGCCACGACCCTTCCACCTCCACTTTGTAAGATGACTATGATAATTGTTGTGCAAGTTCCTTTGCTAAACCAATATATAAGAATATAAAGGTTTATGTTGGTACATTCTTTCGATCAACTTGTGCATTTTTATAATTTTCTATGTTTTGCGCATGAATGGAATGTTGTGCAACATGCTTAAAGTATTAAAGTTTATGTGAATTAGAATTTGTGTGAAAATAGAAATAATAGTTGATGAGGTTATAGTTCAAGTTCTTACGGGAGCCAATTTTGTGTTGGATTAGAATACATGGATTAAAGGTAATTATATGCTTAGTGATGGATTCTTCGATAAGCAAGGATACCATATGGTCTATGGTGGACCATTTTTTGTGACTGGATATAGTAGGTTTTTTCCTTCTTTTTTTACAAGTTAGCCATTTTTTTAAAATTAGACAATGACTTTTGCATCCCTTATATTGAAAATTAATGAAGACATAGTTGACATTAATGACATTGATGTTAGCCGATTCGTGACTACTATCGCAGTGGCACCGAGCAAGAGTCAAAACATTTGTGGAGGTTGCATCGAAACGAGCCAAGATGCGCCGTCTTTGGTGGTTTGGCCATCTTCAAAGAACACAAAATCCCAAAACAAATCATAGAAGCCAAAAACCCTTTGTAGATTTGTTCCACTTTGCAAATTTTGGTGGTCTGGTCATCTTCAACGAACTATGGTGCCTTTTTCCCCTTTTAAATTTTTGTTTTATTATTTATATTTGATTTATGATTTTTTCTGGAAAAAAAATTATAAATTAGTTGGAAGACTTGCTTGTGATCTGTTGAATGTTGTTAGGGCGGAAGCAAACACGTAAATAATTATGTGTGAAAATCCTGAGAAGTTTCGGCTTTTTTATCTTTTGGTGGTTGGATTTAGGTTTCTAAGTCTGTAGCATATGAATGTATAATTATTGGAAAAAAAAATAGTGGGTGTGATAAGTGTTTTTTGTATAAAAAAAGTAATTGAAGAAGTGCATTGCAATTGGGTGTGAAACAAAAATGGTTTGGACTGAACTGGTTTGTAATCTAATTGAAACTAAATTGAATTGAAAAAAAAATGCACTATTCTATAAAAGTGATTCAATTAACCAAATTATTTCTATAAAATCAGTTCAATTTATTGAATTGGTTTTCACCAGGATCAATTTAAAAATAAAAAAAAAAGTTTGAAATTAGTTTATTTCTTAAAACCAGTTTAAAACTTGTTCAAAATCAGTTTAGTTCAAAATCGATATTTTTAAAACTAGTTTGATTATGAATCGATTTTCTCAAACAGTTCAACTATTTGGATTTAAATCAAACCAACTAAATTGGTTTGAAATCGGTTGAGTTTTTTACTTAATTGATTTATGCACATCCCTAACAATAAAAAAGCTAGAGGTTGTTGTTTGGTGAAAAAGGATATGATAGCTTTGGAAATGATTATGTTTTGGTTTTCTTGAAAAAAAAAGGAAATTAACTTTTTAAATAAGGGACAATTATTAGAAAGAATGCTTTTAATATCGCTACTTTAACATCGATTTTTGATAAAAACCGATGTTAACAAAAGGGCGATAATATTTTTGTAAATAAATTGATTTTGTTAACATCGATTTTTTTAAAAACCAATGTTAACATGGTGATGTTAACATCGGTTTTTTAAAAATCGATGTTAACTTGACGATGTTAACATCGTTCTTTCAAAAACTAGTGTTGTTGTGTTAATGTTAACATCGATATTTTAAAAATCGACGCAACTCGCAAGGAGACTTGGCCTCGACGACAGACATTCCATCTTTAGGCATCCCTTCTTCTGATTCTGGCGTTCCCTCTTTTGGTTCTAGAGTTCCCTTGACGTCCTTCATCAAAGTTTCCAGGGTCTGCTCGACGTGCATTTCTATTTATGCATTCAGACTTCATAACTTACTTTTTTGCTTTCATGGTTTTTTTAGTTTCACGAAAGAACATAGTAGATTTATTTTTGCTTTTATTTCATGCCCTGTTGTTACTTTTCTTATTTTATTTATGATTTACTACTTCCTTTTAATTATTGCCTGTGACATACTCCAAAGAATATGAATAAGATAACATGTTAGAGATGTTAATGTTGGATCTGAAGTAACTAGGGATTGGTGTGGACATGTATGGAGCTGGGGATCTTCTCAGGTCAATTAGTGAACCCACTGAAGATGATAAGCCAATAATCATAGAGCTAGTTGTTGCAGTTATGGAGGAGCTCATTGGGATGGCACAATGTTCTCTAGTATAAACTCAATAGCGATGACTCTAGAAGTTCTGTCAACAGGGGTGGCCGGGAACTACAATGGTGCCTTACAAGTGGTACAAATGATGATATGGATGATAGCGTAACTAGAATCCTAATCATAAAAATTAATTTTGAGTATTGCTCTATATTTAATATTTACTTACAAGTCAGAAAATAATGGCCAACTCTTCTTCCCCATTTTATAATGAGACAAGTAATCAATAGAAATGCATCTTATGTTTTGAGTTTGAACCATTTTATTGTTTTTTTAATGAACCATTATTTACCTCAGCTTTGATATACTTAAGAAAAAGAAAAATAGGTGATTCTTTTCCACTCAATTTTTGTAGTATTTACTTAATTCTATCAAATAATGCTAAGTTGTTCCCTTGAAAATAATGATTTATTTTAATGTTTATGCTGTCACAATTAGATAATTCTTAGTTGTTATATTGAAAAAATTGGTAGACCCAAGTTTACAGTTTGTTGATTCTACATGTCTGCCTCTCTTTTAGATTTGAGTCTATTCATTATTTTGATAAATGATTATCGTGTGATATTACATTTTCCTATGTCTTAGTTAAATATACATGTGAGTGCAGAGTAGTACTCTATTATTTATTAATTAGGATTTAACATGTTATTTCCTTCTTGTATTTAATTTGATTCAGCTTTAACTATTACGATTGTTGATTGGCCTATTATGGATTGTGCACTTTGGAGTTCTACAAATAACAAATAAGATAACTGAGGTTTACTTTTGAAGATTGGTCCAATTTTTACTGATGATGGAGTTGGAAAAGAGGTGGTCATATGAATGACAACAAATATGGCCACAAACAAGGAGTTTTATACGAATTCCAATGGAAGAGATTTTCTAAAAAGAGTAATCTAACAATAATTTTTTTCTTCTAATTTATTTTTAAATTCTTCAGGGAGAAAATATTGAAACATTGACTTTTCTAAACCTTAAAAATGTCAGTACAAGTTCAAGATCATAGGAAGATTGGCCTATGCAAGTAACTCAACCAGTAGCAGGAAACTATTACCTAGTAAAAAATTTGTACTCTCTATTTCTTCAAATTTTGAGTTTTAATTGCAGATAATGTGTTAGGGGTATGAAAAGACAAGAAACAAAATGATATCATGGCATCAACTACTAGAAAAACAATTAAAAGAACTTGAGAGGGAGAGGGAGTAACAGTAACTCATTAGTATATTTTCTTTGTAGTTAACAGACTTTTATAACATTGATTAAATTATTTTTTGTTTGTTCAGCTTAATCTTGGAATTTATACTAAGGATAAGAAAACTGAGTTCTTAGTCTTAGTTGATCATGCCAATGGTGGAGCTAACATCAAAGATGGTGAGGTGGAATTGATGCTTCATAGGTATTCAAGTTGTCTTTTTTATTGCTATTTCAATACTACTATTTTATTTCAAACTATTAACACAATGTTTACTACTCAAGGCGTATTCTCCATGATGATAGTCGAGGAGTCGGAGAACCACTTGATGAACAAGTTTGGGTGAACAACAACAATACATGTGAAGGACTAACAGGAAGATAATGTCATCAATTAATTTATACTTCTTTGTATCCTCTTTACTATTGACCAAGTGACAAATTTAGTTTGTTTCTATGAAAAAATGTGAATTGAAACACTACATTTTACTAGCTTGGTAGAAAAACTAGAAAGTAGAAACTAATTGTATTTTCTTTTCTTCTATCTATATATGGAATATCTATCTTTTTTTTTTCTCTTCCTCTATTTATATCAGGCTAATCAATTAACTAACTCTAACGACTTTACAAACAAGTCTTGCTCTTTACTAACAAGGTTTGGGCCATTTGATTCCTTGGGAATTGGGTCATTTAAGGATACTTTTTCTTCATGTTTTTCCCCCTATTTATATCTTCTTTAGAGAAATATTAACGAGTGAAGACTACTAAATGATGCCACGATGGGATTCACATGTCCTGTGTCAATTATGACAATTAAGTTTCTGTAACGTGTGCTATTATATGTTGCAAATTTTTATCTCACTCTTCCTTTGAACTTATAGTTCACTCTGATGGTACTATTTGCAATACTTTGTGATAGGTGTGCCCCTCTCACATTCCAGATTTTACCTTAGATGGTCCATTGCTTTTATCTGGAAGATAAAAGGGAAGTTTTTCCAAAGATCTTGAAATTAAAGGTGTCTTGCCTGATTTCAGTAATGTTGTGGTAGATATGAAGATTCAAGACACTAAGGACATACCTATACAAAGGGTAATATTCGCTACACCATCTTGCCTATTTACAATTCAAGTTTGTTTGTCTTTTTTTCTTCTTCTTAAATTATATCTAAAATTTCTGGAGAGGATGTTCCACATTTTTTTTTAGTGCTAGGAATTTATTTTGTACTTTGCCATCCCTTTTGAACTTTGAAGGATCTATTAATTCATGAAGTAGAGTAATATATGAGTTATATTTTAGCATTTTAAAAAGATCAATTGAATTGGGAGCTAGAAAAACTGATCATAATTCCCTTTTTTCATATCATCCTTATGATTTTCTATGGTTACATAAAAGAACCATGCCTTCTTTATTTTTTTAAAGTGTGCATGTACCAAAAGTACTGGTTTGTTTCGTCTTTATTTTTCTAAATATGCACAATGTTTGTTATTTTGTTTCATTTCCATTACTACTAATTGCTTTTATGCTTCACTACCTTTTCTTGGTGGTACAGATGATGAATTATGGTGAAGAAATTGCAGAGATTGAGGTTAAGCCTGATGGTTCTTGATGGGTTAAGGTAAAGAGTGAAAGTGAACGCCTAAATATTTGCATCCTTTAATTGCAGAGATTGATAAAATACATACTCTGGAAAATAGAACATCTTGGCCTTATAATTGAGTTTTGGGACAAGAATGTTTATTATGCATCCTTTTAACACTTGAAAATGTATGCATTCTTAAAAGTATGTTAGTTTTTTTTCTTGGACGCCTGTCTTTGCTATCTATGTGTCTTTACTATAGATTTTAATTCTTTTGAGATGGAAAGTTTTTAATTCTTTCATGTGTGATTTTTAGTACATTCTGTTAGAGTCAGGAGGAGCTCAAGAGGATCAAGAAGTTGAGTCTCAAATCTACAAAGTGTTTAGGCTTTTTTACAAGCCAAATCAATTTTATTGGTAGTTATAATTTGTGTATGAGATGAAACTTCCTATGATCCATTACATAAAGTTCATTCATGGTTTTTGCATTCATGTTTTTCATAAAAGCATAAGTCTTGTGAAAAAGCTTTTCTGAAACAAAGAGTTTTCATGATTACATAAAAGCCAAAGTGTTCAAAGTTTAAGGTTTTGGAAAAACAGATTTTCCTTGCTTTAATCGACTACCAACTTGTGGTAATCTATTACCTAAGCTTTCAAGAACACTATAATTGACGACAAGCATATGGTAATCGATTACACTTCACAAAGTCACAAAAAAGTTTTCTTGTGATAATCGATTACGATTTGTGGTAATTGATTACTTGACGCGTGTTTAGAACCAGACTGCCTGTGATAATCGATTACATGGTGAATTAATCGATTACTTTGTTCATAAACATTTTCCAAAAAGCTCAAAGAACACTTTAATCGATTAAACTTGTTAACAATCGATTGCATTAGTGGTTTTAATCGAGTACACAAGCGTTTTAATCGATTACTAACAATTATAAGTTGATTTCTATAAATAGTTGTTGAGTGTTTTGAAAAAAAAAACAACGAAAATTACAAAGTTCTTTCATTAGCTTTCTAAGCAAGAATTGATTTCAAGTGCTAAACATTGTCAAGTCCCACAAATCCTCAAGATTCAAAGATTTCAAAGCAGGTTTTCTTCTTAGGCAAGCTTTCAAAAGAAATTGTAGAAAGAAAGTTCTAAAATAACATCTTCCACCTTTTTAATTCCAGTCTTGTAAATCATTTACATTCATCATTTACTAGATCATGGGTGATTTCTTTCTTTACACTTTGTTGTGTATTCTTTTGTGTTCCTTTTTTTATTAATAAAATAGAATTTCTTAAAGCTTTACTAGGATAGGTGTTCCTAGGGGATAAGAGTAGAGGTGGGTGATCTCTATGTCTTGATCTCAAAGATTCTAAGTGTGTTAGAAGTCTTGTTCTTAATCTAGGTCTGATTAAGAGTGATTATGTAAAAAGCATTTAAGAACAATTTGTTATTAGTGGAACTCTAACCATTGTGGTTGGAAGAACTGGATGTAACTTCTCAAGGGTGAAAAGTGAACCAGTATAAACTCTTGTGTTGACTACTTCTTTCTAATTTTTTCTTGTTTTCATAATTTGTGATTCTTTGGTGCTATCTTTCTTATTGAACAAGTGAAATTTTTTTGATTGTATTCTTGAGCTGAGTGATTTGATTGTTTGGAGTATTCTTGGTTCAATTGTGATACGATTGATTACTTTGATTCTTTAAAGATTTTTAAAAGGCCAAGTTAAACCAATTCAGCCCCTTCTTCGTTATTGTGTGTGTTCATACTGTTTTCACATCCCTAAGCTTCATATCAAGTTTATTTGAGAGGGACTAAGAAGGAGGTTTGGTAACACAACCTACTTGCACATCTCTGTGGCTTTTATCCAGATGCTCAAAGCTCTAAGTATATGAATTTCACATGTTTCTCTTACTATCTGAGCTTAATTTCCTTAGTTTTTTCCATTTTCTGGTGGCATAATTTCCTTGATTCTTAAACTTGGTATTTCAGCGCCGATGGCAAATTTCATTATGTTGTCATCTCCTCATATGGTGAAATTCATTTTCATTAGTGCCAAGGACTACAAGTTCTACTCATAAATTCATTCCTTACTAAATCAATGATGGGAATCTGAAGCATGCAATTGCAAATACAAGAAATGAATGAAAGCGAAATAAGGTTATTAGTGTTATAGAATCTAGTTGATGTTAGGTCATTGGGTGCTTTAATTCTAGAATGCATTAGTTGAGGAGGATTATCCACACCTTGCTTGTCAGTGGAAAAGAAAATCATGAAAAGGGAATTTTATATATACTTTGTCAATTTTTACCTTATGAATGTAAATTCTTTTCTCTTGGCTATGTTAAAGTGTTTCCTATCATATTTATTTGGTTCCAATGAATTCACATCAGACTAGTCTTAACGCAAGTTCTTCTGCAGGAAAAAAAGGGTTGACTCTAAATCCTATTACAAGCTTATATTAAGCTCCATGCAGGTATTTCTATTGATATTCTTAAGTAGTTTTCTCTAAGATACATCACTAGATTCTGTAAAAATTTCATACATACTGATCCCAAACAGAAAATTGGGAAGTTTATCTGTTACTAATAACCATCTAATTGATTCATGATCCTCTGGACTTGGGCAATAACTTTTCATATGTAAATACTTTTATCTCTATCTGTGATTTAATACACAATAATTTAAATTGCACAAATTATGGGCAATGTGGACTCCACATTATGCACATGTATGAATAATTGGTATCCTAGTGTTTGTTTACCTTTTCTAATTGTGCAATTTATGTCATAAACCTAGTTTATTGCTCAACTTATTAGCTCAAATAAATAATTGATGTTATTTGGGGTATCAATGTATGCTTATCTACAAATCATGCATGCCATGTGAGTTGTTAATTTCTTTTGCTCTTTGCTACACGCAGTTTTGTGTTTCTCTTTGTGCCTTGGTACCTACTGGAGAAGTCTGTAATGGAAGTTTCACATATTCAATTTAATTTTTGGATCTTCTTTTCCAACGCTATATGTGCTCTAGCCTTAAATTTCTCTATTTTCTTAGTCACTGGTAAAACCTGTGTTGTAACCATTCAGATCCCTTAATTTTTTAAAGACTAGATATTGACAGCTCTTTCGACTGTTATATTCCCAGAATCTACAATAACCGGGTTGAACATAATTGGCTATGCTATTGGTAAGTTTTGTATGAATCATGATATTTTGTAATCACACCCTCCCTCTAACCATTTCATAATTTTCCTCCAGCATTGTGTGGAGTTGTGATGTACAATTACATAAAGGTTAAGGATATGCCTCTCAATTGCTTGTTGAAAGTATACAAGATAGGATCACAAAGGTCTCATCTCCTTCTATCTTCTTTTACAAGTTATTATTACTGTATAAATGTATAATCTTTTTAAGACAATGCAAAATTTCATAGTGAGAACTGTCAATCCTTGTTTCATTATAGTAATTTCGAACAAAACATCATTCCATATTTTTTAGATGTTTTTTTAATGTTAATTTTTATGCATAATTGGAATTAAATTTTACTTCCTCACGTAATAAAAGTTTTCACATTAGATATCAATATAAAATATGATGGTAAGACTACTCCTATTCTAATAAAATAAAAGAAAGATAAAACTAATTAACTATATCTAAGTTTGTTGTAAGATTATTCTCTCTTTTTTGTCACTAACATTTCTTTTGGGTAAGATTATTCTTTTTACTTCTAATGCTAGATGCAATCCAAATAAGAATGATGATTAGGTAGGTGTGAGAGATGCAAAATTTATACATAGTTAAATGACTTCATGATTACAATGGAAGCTCTAAAAGATATAACTAAGACACTTGTACTTTAAAATGCATGATTTTTGTGTTGTTATTTTCTATTTTTGGATGCATTATCCTAGTTAATTTTGTTTCCTTTTTGTTCTCCTAATTATTTGTTATTATTTTCTATGTTGGGCTAGGTTACTGACATTCTATAGAAGTGCATTAAAATTTTTGTTTAAGCTATAAATGTGTCTTTTAAAATTACAGGAAGAGAAATAAAGAGAATAAACTATTTTTTTAAAATGACATTCTATATCGATTATGTAATAAACGATGTAGAAAGTAACTATACAACATTAGTTACAAGAAAAACCGATGTGGAAAGACACTTTCTACAATGAAAAAACTGATGTTATAAGTACTATTCAACATTGATCTTTGGAAGAATCAATGTAGAAAATGTATTTTCCACATAGATTTTTTGGCAGTAGTGTATGCTAACATCGGTTCTACCAAAACCCGATATGGAAAATACACTTTCTACATCGGTTAGTAAAATTGATGTTGTGAGTGCACCATAACATTGGTTTTTGAAAATCGATGTTAACATTGATACTTTTAACGTTGGTGATTTCAACATCAATTAAAAATCAATGTTGATAGTCAAAAACAACCAATATTAAAAGTTTATTTTCTAGTAGTGAACAAATGTGTCAAATACATTTATACAATAAAAACTATTTTTTATGGACAAATATTTGTTTTTTCATAAATGTTAGTTGAGGAGATTCAAACCCACTACTCATTCTCGTCCCTTCTTCCTTCATTTTTTCCATCCAATAAATCAATCTTATATCTCCAAAATATTCTTATGATTATAACTAATACAAAAAGGTTGCAACCAACTCATGTAGCCCCCTCAATATTTTATGAATAAATCTAACGATCTTTATAAATTTGTTCATCACCAACCATATACTTTACTTGTCCACAACAACCTCCATCATGTTTAGTTATATAGAGAATGATAAATGATGGAACTTATCAAAGTTTTATCACTAATATATTGTAGAGAAGTTTCAATCATGCACATATAAATATGTTTTTATTTATAATGATACTTTTATTTATTTTTATCGCAACCAAAAATTTGGACTTAATTGCTTTATGTTATAAGGTATGGAAAGCAACAAAGTATATGTTAATGTTTGAACGATATGTTTTAATTTAAATTAGGATAAACATACCATTTTTTATTGTTTTAAAGTAGTTAGATCCCTCACTACAATAAAAATAAATAATATTATCTCTCTCTCAAAATAATTATCATGCAAGAAAAAAATAAATTTTGAAATAATTGTTATTTTAGCTTTTCAATGAAGTATTTATTACTCTTTTCCATTTATATCCATGATAACTACTATTGTGTTGCATCATTTCCAAACAAAAAAGATTAACAATAGTAAGGTTAATTTAGTAAAATTATTTCTCTTTCTCATCTATTTATTAGGATTTTTTTGTTAGTGTAAAAAAATTAGGGCAACAATTATAATGAGATGAAATGAGTAATAGTTAGATCCTTAAATTTAGGTTGTCTCTTGGTACCAAAATTCATTCCAGCATCATAATTGAGATCATTTATAAATTTAGATACAGTCTAGACATGCGCAAGGAAATGAAAGTGCTAATGGGTTAGTTTGTTTAAACTTAAAAAAATGGTTTTTAAAGAAAATACTTTTTTTAAAAGGTGTTTTTTTAAGAAGTAGATAAAAGCTTGCTTCTTAAAAAATCAAAATATTATTATTTTTCTTAAAAAATATATACACATAAAAAAACATAAAATTGATTTTTTAAAGTAAGCTTAAACAAATGGCACAATATTTTATTCTATGCACGGAATAAAAGGTGAGCTTATTGCAAGCAACATACTTGTATATGCATATTACTAACCATTTTATTCATGTTTAGAATTTTGGGCAACAAAGGTAATCATTGGTCATTTAGCAACCTAAAAAATAGCAAGATCTAATAACTCATTTATCAATTTTGTATTACTCATAAAGTAAATATTACTTGTGCACATGTTTCTAATTTATTTATTCACTTAAACATTATTATAGTTTAGATTTTTAAATCGATTAAAACAAAAATTTTACATTGATTTAGATCCAATGTGAGTACCAATGTTATAGAATGTAAGAAATTTTATAAAACAAACATTGAACCGATGTGAAAGTACTTTTTACATAAGCTAATATACATTTCATACATAAGTTATACTTCTGATTGACTGATATAAAAAGTAGTTCACCTTTTACATTTGACATGACTTTAATTGATGTAAAAAAATCTAATAACAAACAACACACACACAAATAGTAATATTAAAAGTGATTCATTACATTCTAATATACTTTCTAAGACATATTGTATGTTAAACCAATACTTAAATACAATTCCGACCCTGCTAAATTACCAAAATATATTCTAAGCAAATCTATAATGTCATATATTACTAATTTTAAGGAAGAAATGTGTCCAATGGTCTCATATCTCATCAATATCCTCTTTAGGCAATGGTTCCTAATCAATGAATATTTGAAAGTTGAAATAACATAAGATCTATAACATAGCTCATCAACTATAAAAATATAATAAGTTAAATCAATAATATATGTAGAGACAATTGTGTATTTTGAATGTTTCTCAACATTAAGGGTAAGACAACAGGTGGTATGAATGCTCATCTAGATCTGATTAAGATGGATATATAAGCTATGTAGCTCCACAGTCTCATGGTAAGCAAACATATATTCCCCCAACATGTCATACATTGACAAAAAAAAAAGAAGAAACTTTGTCAGTATTTGTGAGGCATCAAAGTGCTATAGGGCTACTCTTCAAATGTAAAAAGGTTTGTCTCAATGCAAGATTTCAAAGTAGTTGGTTTAAAGTCTCACGATTGTCATATTGCAATGCAACAACTACTATAAGTGGTTATTTATGACATCTTGCTTAAAAATGTTTGACATGTCATAACTCAGTTGTGCTCATTCTTTAGTGCTATATGTAGCAAAATCATTAACCCTCAAAAGTTAGATGAGTTGAAAAATAAAAGGTTGCTAATATCTAGTGCCAATTGAAGATGTATTTTCCTCTTTCAGTTTTTGACATCATGGTCCAATTCATTGTTTACCTAGTGAGGGAGATTAGATCTTGTGGCTTTATTTATTTAAGGTGGATGTTCCCAGTGGAGTGATACGTGAAGATCTTGAAAGAATGTGTGAAGAATCCATATTATCTTGAAGTATCTATTATTGAAAGGTACATTGTATATGTTGTTAAGTTTGGTTTAAACTACATGTGGCAAACATAAGCTATAGGACTTCTTAAATCTCGTCATAAGGAAAATGTGCAAGTAAGGGACACAAGGTGTAAATGCTCATAGCAAGGGTTATGAGGAAATGATTCAAGCACATTTGTATATATTGAATAACAATTATGAGTTTCAACCACTACAAGAAAAAAAAATCATTTGAGACAAAAATATATGTCGCATGTTAGTGAAAAATTCCACCCAAAATGATTATGCAACAAAATTTGTGACAAATTAAGTTCATTGCAAGTATTTTGGGATGAAATATTAACTTCATCACAATGTTGGGATGAAAAGCAGGACAATTTTATTTTTTTATTATTCTTTTAGGATTTATGGACAAAAATTGTGACAAAATTATAAATTTTTTTTATTTATTATTGTTTTCAAAAGGAGGTATCATCGCTAGGTCTTCCCCATCAATATACAAATGTCTAACCAAAACCAAATCTGTTCCTTTACATGTAAGCACAGAGGGAGGTTGTGCTATTGCTAATCCATTAGGTGAGGAGACTCATTGATATCTTAGATCAATAAGAGTTACATGTTGATGAGGATCTTGTTTGCTTACTAAACATTTGGTAAATATATAATTTGGGGTCAACCATACACCATAAGACTATATAAGATGATATGATAAGGGTGATGGTTGAATATGTTCAAGATACAAATACTCGAGTTCCTGACCCTATTAAGGATGTTCAAATAGTGGGACAAACCTTCAATCATTTCATTTAATGGTAGAGAAAACTTATGAAGGTTGTTTCAACCACTATATATTCTTTACTTATATTTTTCTCTTTTTACAATTGAAATAACTTACCTGTGTTTACTAATGTTGCTTTATCTTTGTTGTTTAGAATATTAGTGAATCTAAGAAATATTTTCCACCCAAAAGGTTGAAATCTCTACTTAATCTAATTGAACGTTTTTGGCAAGTGGCAACAATAATTAAGAATAAGCTTATACGGGTGGGAAGCCAATGTCATAGGCACACACACACACACACACACACTACTATCCCGCTATATATATCTTGGATGTTTTGGAGTTATGTATGGGCAATGAGATGTTAAACATCTCAACTCTATAATTATGGTGGATGAAATTATATTTATTTGTAAATCCATTAACTAATTAATTAACTAATTAAATATTGTAATTAACATTTATTTCAAAATTTTAGGTATTTGCATTATGCCTGCCTATCAAAATAGAATGCAAATGTGTATGGATTTTGACCTTCTTGCCATTTAGAAGACATGAAATAAGCAAGAAGAAGCTTAGGCTTACATTTAGGGATAAATACATGTAGCATGAAAAAAGTTTTACCTAGCACCTTACTTGTTGTTTAAGTACAAAGTTACAATTGATTTTAAATTGAGTAAATTGTCACTTTCACTAATTGGCAACCATTAAATAATTGTCCTAGGGACAATATTATTGTTTGCTTGTGTTTATTGCATAATAAACCAAACAAAGAAACCCCCAAGGCTAATATAACTATAGGGTTTTATTTGTACCACATTTATTGTTTTGTTTGTATTATAAGTCTGAAATTTGTAACATACTTTGTATTCATATTTTTTATAATAAAAGTTGTAAATAGATTTAACGAGTTGATGAATTCCTTTATTATTTTTCTTACATTCTAAATATTTCATTTTTTTTTGTTCTAGATTAGATTTAAATGATTTAAAAATATAAAAACTTATACTAATTTTCATGTTTCTTAAAACTTTTATTAAAATTTATTAAAATGTTGGACTCAATAGATCTGTCAAACTAATATATGTTTTAGATTGAATTAATTTGGTGTGAGTTTGATTATTTTTTTTAATCAAAATCAAGTCAAACTTAACATAATAGTTTTGATTAGTTTGATTTTTGTCCTCTAAAAAATTGAATAAAACTTAACCTAACAATTTATGAACTCTCATAACCTATGCTTAGAATGAATTATGCAACGTGGATAAGAGACTCTCTCTCCACGTTCAACACTCCAATTATGAAAAATAAAGTATTTGTTGGTTCTATTGTAACGTTATACATATAAATTCAACAATGGCTAGGCAAGGTTGGGACAACCATAGTTAAACTCTAAATGCCATCATTGAATGCTTGTGGATTGAAAATGACTTTTGCTTGAGGGAAAAATTATCATGTGGAAGAGACTCATACTTGAGGAGGAGATTATTGGAGTACAAGTGTGAGATGAAGTCTCACATCGATAGAAACAAGAAGGTGGAACACCATATAAATGAGGATAAGACTCATCAACTCGAACATTAAGGTTTTGGGTTAAAGTTGATATTAAGTTCACTTATGTGATTTCACTACTACAAAAATACTATTCCATGACACGATTTTTAAGGCGATTCCAGCAAAATCGACATTTTTTAAAATTCGATGGTATTTTTGCAAATAATCAAAAGTTTTTAAAGACGGTTCTTTGATAACCGTGTTTAAAATATCTTTTCATATACAGTTTTTGTCAAAGTTGTCTAGAAATGAGATATTCAAAGACAGTGAAACTGGAACCGTCCTGAATGGCCTTGCTTTTTCATATTCCCTCTCACCCTCTTGCTCGGCCACTCGTTTTCATTTTCGCTCATGTTCGTCTCCTCTCTTGCTCACATATCTCGCTTTTACGGTCTCACTCTCTCCACCGTCAAAGCCAAGGAAGACAATCACCTCACGTGAAGGTCTACTCACTCCACTGTCAGAGCCAAAGAGGAAGAGATTCATAGGAAGCCTTGCGTGAATGCGTGAAAGCAATCGTTTGAAACTAGAAATTAGGTTTTGCACTTTGAAAGTTAGCTTCCAGAAAGTTCTCATTTGAAAGCAATCGTTTGTTAAATTGGAGCTTCCTTTGCCACCAGAACATGCTTGTCTCCTCAATCTTCGTGCACCACTAGGTCAATGAACTTGGCTCTTCTTCTTATTCTTCTTCTTCCCAGAAACTCCCCTTCTCGTTTTCACTTTCAAATTTTAAATGAATGTTGCAGAGTAGCTCCACCGTGGCTAGCATCCTCTCCACCTCGCACTTCTCAAAGTCCGCCAGCCGATCCATGAGAATCGCTGGTGCGCTAGCAGCCACCGCCTTATGCCGCGTATTCTTCCCCAAACAAAGCGCGAACAACACCTTGATCTCGATCTTGAGTGTGCGCGGGTCTGAGAATGGGCTTCAAAGCATATCCACCAGTCCGTCGTAGATTACGTTGACACTGCTCACCTCCGCGCATAACTCCGGCGAGTGCGCACCGACGATGACAATCTCGACCAACACAGCCGAGTTGACTCGGATGTCGAACGAGGTATGCGTAAACATCCGCTAATAAAATTAAATATTACTGCTTCATTATCTCTGCAGGTTGTTGTAAGCTTTGCAGCTGAAGGGGCTGTAATGGGTGAGTTGAAACAGGGGAACGATTTTGTACGGAGAAGGTGGTTCAAGGAAGTAGCAACAGTTGTCTTACTTCCTATGAATTTTATCGAGGATTTCAATGAAACTAGAACATCTGGATAAATTTATTTATTTATGATTTGTCCTTTATCTAAATTTCTTTAGATGTAGTAATAAAACCAGATAAAAGTTGCCAGGTTGGCAGTAACACCCACCATAGTCTTGTTTGTTTATATATATGCAAGTTGATTTTGTACATTACAGAGAACATTTGCAAGAACATGATGGGAATATATAGAATGAATGTTATTTATGTGATCTATCTTGATATGCAAATTTCTTGCCTGATGAATTGTCATGCCTAAAACAATTTAAAGGACTCCTTGTACCTGAATTGTTCAGGTGTGCAAATGATTAATCCTAGAACTTTGAACATTTAGGAAAACATGGACTTGTATATTCACTCCAGGATATCCTGAAATGGTCCCTCAAGATCTTTCACGAGCCAATTTGTTATCTGCACTGGATGGAGTAAGAGTGGTCTATTTTGATGCAAGGATGCTTGACAGTGCTCTTGTCATTGCTCAAGAGGTAATTACATCTTAGTTGTTACCTAGTTCGAGTAATGCAAAGGTTCCATATTGAATTATGATCATTAGATTTGTGTTTACTCAAATTTCTGTGATTGCTATCAGTATTTATTCTTAAAGAGGTTGCTAATTCAAATGCTAGTAGTGGTTGAAGGTAACAGATCATAAGCCTCATAATTAGGATAGAAAACTCCATACCTCTTTTCTATACAAAGTATTGTTGAAAAAGACCAAATTACCTATAAATGAACCATTCCTTGATTTACAAATATTGGCCTTAATGTGATTGCTTTTGATATTTGAAGAGAAAGCCTTCTGATGAAACATAAGCTAGTTTAATTATATTTTTCCCTTTCAGGCATTTCACTAGAATATATCTATCTTAAATGATGCGGAAAGGCCTAGGGAAGGATTTAGTGACCTCCTGAGTTTGGCTGATTATGTTGTATGTTCAGAAAAATTTCCACAGCCAAGTAACTCATACTATATCACAAAGTAAACTACTAGAATATCATAAGCCCTTGAAACTTGTGAGTCCTCTATCAAGTTGAATGTTTGAACTTTATTTTTACCTTGTACTGTTTCTTTGTGATACTTCTTCAACAATTTGATAGGCTTGGACAGAGGCATCATCTATTCCAAGAGCACTAGTTTCAATTATTTTAAGATTGCAAAGACTTAAATTTGAGATTGTAACTTTGGGAAAAGATGGTTGCATAATGCTTGAGAAATGTGTGGATGATGGTAAAAATACTTTTTCCCCTCTTGTTTTAGCCTTATCAAGTTGAATTCATATGCAAAAATAATCAGAATGGTAAAATTGTTTTGTACTATTAATGCAAAGGTTATTTTCTCTTCATTTATTTCAACTAGTTTTATTCTTTTTTTATTATTTGCAACCACTCACCATCACATTTATGATGCAGCATTAGAAAGTTCAGAGCCAAGTGGTGAAACTAGGGGCCAGGGTAGTTATTATTTAGTCTAGGTTAGGCCTCGTACTATTGGCAACATTTAGTTCTAAGTTTGGGCTTAATTTGTTTCCTAGAAAACGTTTGGCTAGTATGACGTATTTTTATTCTTACTTGTGGATAAAAATTGAAAAGAAAGATGTTACTAGATGATGAATTAGATTTTTTTAATGGAAATTATATATCAACAAAGTCTATCAATAGATTTTCACATAAATATTATGGAGAAAAAATAAAAGACTTTTATAACTTAAGTAGAATTAAAGAAACTATTGTATTATAAGTGAATTACCTCATTACTTTGTTTTCTTATGTTGTCACATTATATATATTAAATAACAATAAGTGAATTACCTCATTACTTTGTTTTCTTATGTTGTCACATTAT
>CM023955.1:18441452-18492336 GCA_013407115.1 Glycine latifolia
TTTTTTTTTTTGGCGTTCCAATTTCAAATTTCAAGTGGTAATATTGCTGATTGCACTATTTTTTTATCCTCATCATAGGGAGACTATGACAAAGCTGGGGTGTATTACATGGCATCCGTCAAGGAAGTCAACAAGCCCCATGAATTTGTGTTTCCTTATTATGGTCAGTTGCTCCATAATTTTGAAACTCTATACCATTTCTGCAACTTTGATATATACATGCAAAAGGATTAGTGTTTTATTAGCTGTGAAACCATTACTGTAAAAATCTTCATTGCTTCTAGGTTAGCAGATGCTGTACCTGGCTACCTGCCTATTTTGACACAGTAATAGCTGATGTTTATTGTGTTCTTTAAACATACAATCATGTTTTGGTTATTGGTTTTGTGATATGAATAGATCTATGGCCAACGTTTCAGCAATATGAAAATGTAGCATGTGAATAAATATATTATTCTTGATTCTATTGGACTATTTTCTTGTGTTTTAGTTGTGTTATGACTTTTGAAGAACTGATGTGAATAATTATGACTTGTGAGTAGTATTGGATGTCATGCGTATGATTTTTCCACTTTTGTTTAATGACGTGATTTAGAGGTTATTTTCATTATCTATGTTTTTTTCTATGAATTTGTATATGTATAATTTTACTTTTTTAGTGGAATCTTATCATTTGTGTTACAATCCTACAATTTACTATCTTTCACGCCCCCTTTCCAATCCTGTGTGAAATCTTGATTTTTTGACAACATTGCTTGAAACACACCCAAAGACTTTTTTGCTCACCTAATTCACTGCTTCAATTTTTAATGTTTCCAGGTTTGGGACAAGTGCAGATAAAGTTGGGAGATTTTAAAAGTGCACTCTCAAACTTTGAAAAGGTCTTGGAAGTGTACCCAGATAATTGTGAGACATTGAAAGTAAGTGCTTAAAATCGTAAGAATCTTTATTGTCCCCCTTTTTTTACATCAATTCTCTTTTTAGGGCTTGAATGCTTTTGTGGCAATGAAAGAGTCATTTAACTACCTAAGTAGGCCATAATGTCAGGTGCAAGATTGGAAAATATCAGTTGAGAACATGCCTTTCTGTTTGGAGAAATTGATTTAGATTCCATAACATGTATAACAATCTTTCAAATCATGCATTGCTCAACTTCAATCACTACAAATTTATGATCATCTATATATTTATGTGTGCTAACAGGCCCAAACACTAATCGTTTCCTTCAAATTTGTTTGGGAAATTTTTTAAAAAGGAATTCATGGTTACTAGTTGAGGAGTGATTGGTTTCGAACTGTGAATACTTAACATTCTTACACCAGGACCAGGATTAATCATATTTTGAACATCATTAATCAGTTAGGTTGTTGATTATTCCTTAATTGAAACATTTTTTTAACAGAAACTTGTTTTTATAATTTCCCCAAATTTCACTGGAAATTATTGAAAAATACCAAAAATTTGGGTCATCAATGTATTAGAAAAAGAAATTGATGAATAAGTTTGTGTATGAAGCAAAAGCTGTTAGTACAAAATATATCTATCACTATGTTATTTCTTCCTTCTCCCCTATTGTTGTATTGATATGTTCTTTCGTTATAGGCACTTGGGCATATATATGTTCAACTTGGTCAAACTGACAAGGGCCAGGACTTTATTAGGAAAGCTACAAAAATTGATCCCCGTGATGCCCAGGTGAAAGCTTCTGGTACTTTTTATTTTTATAATTTATTGAACAACACGCTTTGCAAAGATATATTTTGGATTATTGATAGTATTCCATGTGTTGTATCATGTCTTGCAACACTTGGTTGATTACTTATTAAATCCTTGTTTTACAATGAAAACTGTTATTAGGTTTCAAGCTGGTATTTATGCCTTGATTTGAGTCAGTGGGTTTTAATATTTTATTTTCCTATATGAGAATAGATATATTTGTGCCGAAGTTTGCTAGGGATTAATTGTTAGGATTCTTAGGATGATTTGTTAAGAATTTTAGGAAGATTTATTAGTTAGAACTTAGAATAAAAACTGAATTTACTGAACCTTTTTATACAAGATTTGAAGTTTTTAAGATTTAATATTTAGTGGTAGCAGTTCTCAAAATTAGTTATCCCCCTCTTGCTTCACTAGTCCAGGCACTGACCATTATCCTTAGTCTACTAGTATATTTGCGAAGCATATATGTGGAATAGTATTGTTTCTTCAAAATATGGCATCATACGACGTAGAGAACAATTAAACAGTTTCCAAAAGTGACACATTGGGGAGTCCCTTTTTCCTTATCCACATTTTTTTCACTCAGTGAAAGAGCAATTCTTTATTGATCAATAATTGGGAAAAGTAGCTCATAATATTATCGTTTAGGGTTTAGTTTATGAGGGATGACATGTCTGATTGCATAAATTAAACTCTTGGCGTGATTCTTCATTTCTTAGTATATAATATTATTCATTAATTAAAATTCATTAGATTCTCTGAATTGATTGCTTGTGCTGCTAAAATGAAGTTTATGATTTGACCAACATTCCTGATCTAGCGTTTGGTTTGTTCTTATAAATTTTTTCACTGTATTACAGGCGTTTCTTGAGTTGGGAGAATTGTTAATTCTTTCTGACACAGGAGCTGCACTGGATGCATTCAAAACTGTAAGGGACTAAGAGCTTATCTTATGCTGTTCTTTTGTGGTTTGGAAATGTTATCTTTGTAAAATTTAATGAAATACTTCATTTTTGAAGTTCCATAATCTGTTATAATCTAGATATTGTAATCTGGTACAGGCTCGTAGTCTATTTAAGAAGGGAGGTCAAGAAGTACCAATTGAATTACTCAATAATATTGGTGTGCTTCAGTTTGAAAGGGGTGAATTTGAGGTTTGTACTCTTTTTTAAAATGAAGCAAAGCTCATGTTATGGCTCCTTTCCCTGCACACTTACCATTTCTAAGCTCTATTTTCTTCAAATTTTCAGCTTGCTCACCAAACATTTAAGGAGGCACTAGGTGATGGTGTTTGGCTATCTTTCATCAACGAGGAAAATAAGTCTTCCATTGATGCTGCTACTTCTACTCTTCAATTCAAGGACATGCAATTATTTCATGACCTTGAAAACAATGGTCACCATGTGGAAGTACCTTGGGATAAAGTCACTGTACTCTTTAACTTGGCTAGGTTACTTGAGCAGTTAAATGATTCTGGAACTGCAAGCCTATTGTATCGCCTTATCTTGTTCAAGGTATGTGTATAAGTGTAGCATCTTGTGCATCAAGATGTATATGTAATTATGTATGAATGAATATACTGACAAGATTAACCAATGTGTCTCCACAGTCTTGGTTATGATATATTTGTAACTTCACAACAACAATTTTAACCAATGTTTGAGAATTTATTTCAGTTAAAAGTGTTGAATGTGTAATGAAGCAATCTAATGTCATTTAACAGTTGTAACATGGTAAGGGTGTTTGAAACCATTCAGTGACCTCCCCATGTGCATAGTGCTTATGGTACTTTTCACTTAATTTTATTTTGGGATTGAACAGAAATCTTAAATCATTATTAGGGCTGCAAATAACCAAATTAAAATTTAATTTGTCTCAAAACATTGCTTTTTTATTTTTTGGTCAACCATCATCAAATATTAATTTTATATATATTTCCCTCCATCATCCTCAGTCAATTGCAGCTAGCTTCTTTGCTTTTGCTTCCATGCTGACTTGAATTGAATTTTTCCTTTTTGAATAAATAATGTTTATTATTTCTTGCTTACACTGAAAAAATCTGGTAATGCCTTTATTGTTGCAGTACACCATGATTATGATGTATAGCTCAATTACAGAATGCTTCTATTGTGCAAAAATTCATCTGGATAACTATATTTGATGACTATTTTATTGCATGGGATGTGATTAACATTTGGCTTATATATTTCTTTCAATTTTATTATCTTTTGTCTCCAGTATCCAGACTATATTGATGCGTATCTGAGGCTAGCTGCAATTGCAAAAGCTCGGAACAACATTGTGTTAAGCATTGAACTGGTTACTGTTATCCCTATGGCCTTCTTGCTTTTCTTATTTATAAATTATATATTATATAGATTTACTATTTGACACTCCTTTCTGTAGGTTAATGATGCCTTGAAGGTGAATAACAAGTGTCCCAATGCATTATCTATGCTTGGTGAGTTGGAGTTGAAGAATGATGATTGGGTAAAGGCAAAAGAAACTCTCCGCACAGCTAGTGATGCAACTGATGGCAAGGACTCATATGCTACTCTTTCTCTGGTATGTCTGCTCTTCAGTGCACAATTCACTTTATTATTTTTGCTCCCCAAACACCTGTAATCCTGTTCCTGCAGCAATTGTTATAATATCAATGGAAAGAACATGTGGGCCCGTTGCTATTCTACTATTGTTCATCCCACCTGTAGCGTCATAGTGATAATGTCCTCTTAATTGCGTTACTTTGATAATTCATTTGATACCCTGGCTGTGAATTGAATAGGGAAACTGGAACTACTTTGCAGCAGTTCGCAATGAGAAGAGAAATCCAAAGCTAGAAGCTACTCATTTGGAAAAGGCCAAAGAACTTTATACCAGAGTAGGTCTTTTCATCTTTCTTTCTGTCTATGAGAATGAGAACTATTTTTGCATTTTTGTTGTTACTTCTCAACTCTTGGTCTATAGTTATATATTTGCTTACAATATCTGCATTAATCATAGCATTTCATTCACTTGATATGCATAGAAAATTAGAAATAAAATCAACTAAAGTCATTTGGGAACAGCTTAATTTTCCAGAGATGAGAGAGAAAGGTAGAGAGAGGAATAGAGAATAAGGGGGTGAGAGAAACAGAGTACGTGAGTGGTAGGTCCTGTCCTAATTATGCCTGGAAATGGTACGAGCATCATGGTGTGACGGTAACAGAAACAATAACAGCGACAAGGGGGAAGGGAAGGAGCAAAAACTGGAGGGATGCACTGGACATACTGTCGTTGTATTTCACCAGGTTCCCATAAGACATGGGAGGAAAGGATATATGGTTCGAGTCCAAGAAGTGGGGCGGCGTTAGGGAGGTATTCATCGCAAGGAATCAAAATAGGAGTGGATGCAGATATGGATTCGTGAGATTCAAATGGGTTGAAAACGCCATGGAACAAGAGCGACAACTGGATAATCTGGTTCTTGGAGGTTTGAAGCTACATGTGAACCTTCCGAAGCATAGAAGGGAATGGAAACCGGCAAGGATATTCAACAAGAAAAACCAACAAAGGGAGCAGGTCGACAAAGAGAAGGTGGAAGAGAGAGACAAAGGTAAAGGAAAAAGAACAGCAGAATAGATGACTATGTTTACAGGAGCACAACAGCTGAATTTCCAACAAGTCACAGCCAACAGATCTTTCGTGAATGTGGTTGTAGCAGGCAGTAAACATGTGGCGAAGCGGTGGACACCGAAGCATGTGCAGACAACAAATATGCCCTGTCGTTCATCTATACAACTAACACTTTCAATGGAGAAGAAGACATGGCTGTCCAAAGCTTGGATAGGTAGACTGAGGAACCTGATGGCGTTTGATAGACTTGAAGAAGAACTGATGTGGGAAGGAGGGGAGGAGATTAAACCAAAATACATTGGCGGTGACATGGTGCTTCTTATGGGGCTTAGTGACAAAAGAGCAGAATAGCTGTGTAGAGATGGAGTCAAAAGTAGCCTATCCATATTTCATACCTTGGAGAAATGGAGTCCAAGCTTGAGGCCTGGCTTCAGGCTAGTGTGGGTGATGTGTTGGGGGATCCCAATACATGCATGGGATGTGGAAAACATTACAAAGATCGCGAAAGGGATTGGGGAGGTGGTGGATGTGGACGAAGATATGGATGATCTACAGAGGTTGGATAAGGCAAGAGTTTTAATCAAAACACCATGGCCTCCTATGATTAATGACACTGTAACTGCATCCATTAATGGGAGTGATTATGTGGTTACGATTGCAGAAGAGTTGTGCTACAACTACTGGAGATGTAACTATAACATAAGGGACTATGTTGTTTCTTCTGAAGAAATAACGTCAGAACGGAGCTTGGTTGGAATGGACTTCTGGTCGGAAGAAGCACAAGTTGATAGTGTGCCTCCGTGAATCACTATAGCAGCAGGCAACGAGGGAGATGTACCTCATAGACACAGCGGGCTGATGCGATTACCCACTGGTCATTACTCAAACTCTGCAACAATGGTCAACATGGAGGACAAGAGGCCATATTCAACCTATGCTGACCCCACATAATTCGGGTTTGGTAATCAGAGAAATGAACAAAAAGCTACCGAGTGAGATGATTTAGGCAAATGTCAGCGTATAGTCCTGGAAGAAAATCAATGTGCTGGTGACAAGGAGGATAAAAGTGAGCAACAACAGACAGAAAAGGCTGAGGGGGTAGAGGAGGTAGGTGCTGTACATTCTGACTAGGAGAAAGGAATAATAAAAAGGGAAAAAGTGTGGAAGAAGTGGACCCTCAGCTGAAAACACAATTTGAATTAAAGGAGATGACCAATTATTTCTAAGTTGGTCGATTTGGAGGAAAGGGATAAGGGTATGTTTCAGAGGATGGGAAACAGTGTTGGTGTTTGATGAAGATAGTTACCTACAATATAAAGGGTTTGGAGAGGGGGGTAAAATGGGCATCAATCAGAAAATTGGTGAGGAAGGAACATGTGGATATGCTGTGTATAAAAGAGACTAAGAAGGAAGTGATTGACAAGGCTCTATGTCAAGCGTTGTGGGAAGATGCTGATGTTAGATGGGAAATGCAGCCCACAATGAATAGTGCTGGTGGATTGTTGTGTATTTGGTGTGATGAAACTTTTAAAATGGAGAAGAGTGTGAAGGGTAATGGCTTTATATTTGTGGAAGGAACATGGGCTGGTGATGGGGGAAAAGTGAATATAGTGAATATCTATTCACCATGTGATTCAGCTTCGAAAAGAATTCTATGGAACAAAGTGAGGCAGCTAAGAACAGCAAACAACGGGGGTCTCTGGTGCATTTTAGGAGATTTTAACAGTATTAGAAGGTCATCTGAAAGAGTGGGTGTGTGTCATAGGGTACCTGGCAGGAGCAGCATGAAGGAAATTTAATGACTGGATTGTTGATTTGGAGGTTGAGGACATGCCTAGTGTGGGGCAAAAATTTACTTGGTATAGACCAAATGGGACAGCCAAAAGCAAAATTGATAGAATCCTCGTCTCTCGTCTCAGAGGAGTGGTTTTCCAAGTGGCAAGGCAGCTCAGATTATCATGGATTGTAATTTTTTTGACCATTGTGCAATCTTGTTGTGGTCTATTAGTGTTGATTGGGGGCCAAAGCCATTTCGGGTTTTTGATTGCTGGCTTGAGGATAAGTCATTCAAAAAAGTGGTAAGGGAATGCTGGCTGGAAAATTCTGTAACAAGTTGGGGGGGTATGTCCTAAAAGAAAAGCTCAAGAAACTAAAACAGAGATTAAAGGAATGGAACTTATATCAGTTTGGAGATGGTCAACAGAAATTTAAGAGTGGAAGCAGAACTTAACAAACTGGAAAAAGGAGATACTAGGCAGGTGGATGAGGCAGAGGAAGTATTAAGGAAGCAATCGCAGGAGGATCTTTGGAAGGCAGCAATTTCAGTCGAATCTATGGCCAGACAAAAGGCAAGATCTAGATGGATTAAGGAAGGGTTCTGCAACTCTAGGTATTTTCACCTAGCTATAAATTGGAAGCGGCATTATAATATGCTTAGAGGAGTGTTTGTTGGTGGGTGCTGGATTGAAGAGCTGAACAAAGTTAAAGAGGAAATCAAACTTTATTTCAAGAAGAGATTTGAGAAATTGGAGGGGAGAGACCTAGTTTGGATGGGGTCAGATTTAAGTCTATTTATTAGCTTGCAACATAATGTTATATCGGTGGCTCCTTTCGATGAGGAGTAGGTGAGGGCAGCTGTCTGGGAGTGTGGAAGCGCGAAAAGCCCCGGACTGGGCGGATTAAATTTAAATTTATTGAAGAGTTTTGGGATACCCTTAAGCCAGATGTGCTTCAATTTGTGTACGAATTTTATGGTAATGGTGTGTTCCCCAAAGGAAGCAATGCATCCTTCTTGGATCTGCTACCTAAGGTCCACGATCCTCAAGGCCTCAACGATTACAAACCTATCTCTTTAATTGGATGTATGTACAAGATTGTGGCAGAATTGCTTGCAAGAAGAATTAAGAAGGCGATGCCTTGTATAATAGATGAGCGCCAATCTGCGTTCATGGAGGGTAGGCATTTGTTGCACAACGCGGTTATGGCTAATGAAATCGTTGAAGAAGCAAAGAGATGCCATAAAAGTTGTCTAGTGTTCAAAGTTGACTACGAAAAGGCATATGACTCTGTGTGCTGGGATTTTCTTTTATATATGATGAATAGGATGGGGTTCTACACCAAATGGATTTAAGTGAATTGAAGGTTGTTTGAAGTCGGCCTCGATATCTGTATTGGTAAACGAGAGCCCCACAGATGAGTTTTCCCCCCAAAAAGGACTCTGACAAGAGGACCCATTAGCCCTTTTCTTGTTTAATATTGTAGCTGAGGTTTAACTGGTTTGATGAGAGAATCTCTGGTAAAGAATGTCTTCGAAGGGTTTAAGGCAAGGAGGAATGGGGTGGAAATCAGCCTATTATAGTATGCTGATGACGCGATTTTCTTTGGGAAAGCATCGATGGCCAATGTAAAGACCATTAAGGTCATGCTGAGGAGCTTTGAACTAGTGTCTGGATTGAAGATCAACTTTGCGAAAATTAATATCGGGGCAATTGGTATGCTTCATAGTTGGGTACAAAATGTTGTCAACTATCTGAGTTGTAGATTACTGTCCATACCATTTTTGTATCTAGGTATCCCCATTGGGGCAAACCCAAGGCGTAGTGAGATATGAGAGCCTATAGTCCAGAGGTGTGAGAGAAAATTGTCCAAATGGAATCAAAGATACCTATCTTTCGGGGGAAGGGTAACTCTGTTAAAGTCTGTCCTAAATTCAATTCCTATTTTATTTTTCTCTTTTTTCAGGGCTTCGAAGAAGGTGGTAAGGAGGTTAGTGAGGTTGCAACGGTGGTTCCTATGGGGGGGAAATTCTGATCAACAAAAGATTACCTGGGTGAACTAGGAAACCATGTCTTTCCAAGGAGAATGGTGGTCTGGGAGTGAGGGATTTAGTAAAGTTCAACAATGCTTTACTTGGAAAATGGCGATGGAATCTTTTCCACCATCAGGATGAATTAAGGGCGAAAGTAGTGGAGTCCAGATATGAGAGTTGGAGGAGCTTGGATGAATTAAGACGGAATAATAGGGAAGTAATTTGGTGGCGGTATTTAAGTATCGTGAGCAAGTCTTTCGAGGAGGGGAGTTGGTTTAGAAGTGGAGTAAAATGGAACATTGGATGCGGGTCAAAGGTGAAGTTTTGGGAAGTTGGATGGATGGATGGAGGGGTGTCGCTGTTGGAGATGTATCTGCATTTATATAGCATATCTCAACAACATCATCAATTTATACAACAGCTAGGGATCACATCGGAGGGGGGTTGGGAATGACAGTTACAATGGCGGAGATTATTCAGGGAACCGAAAATCGTCATGGTTGCAAAATTCATGGAGGACATCGAAGGGGTGGTAGTACAAGCTAACCAGCAAGATAGTTGGAGTTGGGGGATAGATCCTAGTGGGAGATACTCAATGGCTAGCGCTTACAAAATAATCAGTAGATTTTCGGCAGACGAAAATAATGATGGTGTGTTTATTCAAAGTCCCAAGTAAAGTGTCATGCTTTGCTTGGAGGTTGATTCGAGATAGATTACCAACAAAGATGAATCTGAGAAGGAGGAATGTGATTTTGAATGACGTAATTTACCCTTTTTGTAGAACCAGTGAGGAGGATGTGTCACAACTTTTCTTTGGCTGTGACAAAATCTGGCCTCTATGGTGGGAAGCATTATTGTGGCTAAAAATCGTCAGCGTTTACCCAAAAACGCCTAGTGCTCACTTTCTTCAGCACTCTCACGGTTATCTCAAGGGCATAAGAATTCAGCGCTGGCAAACATGGTGGATGTCATTGATGTGGTGCATATGGTACCATAGGAACAGGGTGGTCTTCTCAAATGAAAGCTTTAATGGTCAAAAGCTGTTGGATGATGCAATTTTTTACTGTTGGTTATGACTCAAAAGTTTGGAAAAAGGATTTGATATTCCTTTCCATTCTTGGGCCAGTAATATAAGGGTCGGTTTTTGTACTCCGGGGGGATTGGCTTTATAGGTTATTTTTTGTGGAGGGGTACCTAGACATATATAGTCTTATGGATTCCTAATTCTTGCAATACTTCAGTATTAGGGAGTATTATGGCTCCATAGGACAATGTAAATAGAACAGTACCACTTGTACTCATCTTTCTTATTATAATACATCATATTTTTGCTGATAAAAAATAAATAAATTTGGGAACAGCTTAAGCACCAGGTTGACTTGGTCCTTGATATGGTACTATAGCTTCTATGAATAGGTCGTCAGGAGTTTAATCCATGCTGCCTCCATTCTTCATAATTGTAACTAAATTTCAGCTGCAGAGTTGTGCATTGTCTGTGCTTTTTCCTATTCTTTACTTGTATAATTAAAATATTGTCCCAATAATGGGATTATATTATTTGATATGTATCCCTTTTATTTTCAAACATTTGTAGGTTCTGATTCAGCATTCTTCTAATTTATATGCTGCCAATGGTGCTGCGGTAGTCTTAGCAGAAAAGGGCCATTTTGATGTGTCAAAGGATATCTTTACACAGGTTACTGTCACATGTCAGCTTAACATTGGAATGCAGTGGGCCTAAACTTTTATCCATTGGAATTGCTTACTTTTATTAATTTTGGTAGGTTCAAGAAGCTGCCAGTGGTAGTGTTTTTGTCCAGATGCCTGATGTTTGGATAAATCTGGCACATGTTTATTTTGCCCAGGGGAATTTTACTTTGGCTGTGAAAATGGTGAGCTTATCCTAGCTTTACATTGTATCCCTTATTTGCTTTCGAGTTCCTACCGAAGTCTTTATTACCACAATCATATGCTGATGACCTTTCTTATTATGCAGTATCAAAACTGCTTGCGGAAGTTTTATCATAACACAGACTCTCAAATACTTCTATATTTAGCTCGTACACATTATGAGGCTGAACAGTGGCAAGACTGTATAAAAACTCTACTGAGAGCCATACATTTGGCACCCTCGAACTATACCTTAAGGTTTGATGCAGGGGTTGCAATGCAAAAGTTTTCAGCATCAACACTACAAAAGGCAAAGAGGACTGCAGATGAGGTTTCTTTTTTATTCGATGAATATATCTTACTAGATTTGTTGATATTTATTATTAAAGATGTTCATAAATTGGCAGTAGGATGTCTACTTTCACCTTCAACTATAGCATGGTTCTTTTAATATGTTCATAAATGGTTTTTTGTTATGATCAACAGTTTTTTCTTTTAATAAATTGCTATTATTATCCACTGATGTGGTTGTGTATTAATGATGTATGATCAATGTCTCTATAAATATCCAGGTCGTAAATTATGTTTTCTTTTTAAAGCCATGTTAACATGTCTAGATTGTATTGTGCCTTGAATTTTTTAGAATTTCCCTTATCCATGTCGTATGGTACTTGTGTCATTTTAATTATACTCTCGATTTTATTAGCTGAATTTATTAGTCTGGATTTAACCTTAATTTGGCCTCAATGTAAAATTTTAGCTGACTTTTGTTGGTTACTTTGGTTGGATTGACTATGTTCAATATATATTGGGTTTATGAACTTTTTTTTTTTTATATATATAATTAGAGTATGAGTAGATAATTCTGTTTTCACTATTATTTTGTTCTGTTTGGGTAAACTACTAAATATCTGTTATTGCTATTTTAGATGCTTAGTATAATATAATTGGGTCAAGTATTGAGTGATATCTTCACTTAAATGTTCTTTGCTATGGAGTTGGAATGTTGAATGTTTGTTATTGATATCTTAATAAATAACGTTTGGATTCTAGGACATGTTCTCTTAGTAAGGGATACTAACGAGTGCTGTAAAAATACATAGTGAAGAAATATTACGTGTTTTCAATGTAATAAAAGTTTTTCTTTCCACTTAACACCTTTACTTTTGTTATCCAGTATACCAAGGACACTTGTTAACATTGTCCTTTAAATAATATTAGTTTATGGATCAAGGTAATAATTTGAGTTTATCAGGGTCTAACTTTTAAGAGAGGTCTAGCTTTTGTGCAAGGATAGCTTAAGATGTGAAGTAATTGGCTTTTGTTTTCTGCTGATGGTTCTCCTTTCTAAAGATTTTATACCAAGTGATTCCCTTACTAACCTTTTATTCTTGATAGATAATCACACTAAAGCAGGATCTAGTTTGATGCTTTGCAATGTGATTGATATTATTTTCTTAATGTTAGGTGAGAGCAACTGTTGCTGAGCTTCAAAATGCTGTTCGTGTATTTAGTCAGTTGTCTGCTGCTTCCAACCTACATATTCATGGGTTTGATGAGAAGAAAATTGACACTCATGTTGGATACTGCAACCACTTACTTTCGGCCGCAAAAGTTCATCTAGAAGCAGCGGAGCGTGAAGAGCAGCAAGTACGGCAGAGACAAGAACTTGCTCGTCAGGTTGCATTGGCTGAGGAAGCCCGGCGAAAGGCTGAAGAGCAAAGGAAATTTCAGGTGTGCTGTTTTTAATTGCTCAGTATCTACTACATGCCTGCTGGTTGAGATGTACATGTTTTCTCTATATAAATTACTTTCCTTTCATTTTAATTTGAAATAGATGGAAAGGAGAAAACAAGAAGACGAGCTAAAGCGTGTGCAACAACAGGAGGAACATTTTAGGCGTGTTAAGGTAAGGATTCCTAGGTATTCTTTTAAGAGAATAAAGCTACTTATGGCTAGGATATGTTTTTTGACTTTGCCCTTGTGGGTTTGGTCTTTGTTAAGAATTTTTCTCTTTTACTTTTCTTCTATTTGGATTACACAAAGAGAGATTAAAAATCTATTATTTTACAAAATTGTTCTCTCTCTTTAAAAAATATTTTGGTACGGAAATTGGTTAATCACCAATTACAAGCAGAGTAAAAAGAAGTCATAAGAGTCAAACTTATAGTTCTTGTGCATAAAAGGTGATTTTAAGATTGTGTAGAAAAGTATTTTTCTAGAGATTTACGCAAAGTAGAAGCTATTTTGTATTTGGTTAAAATTATAAAAAGCTCTTTTAATTTTAAAAGTAGTTTGAGATTTTTAAATGTAACAAAAAATACTTTTTTTCCTTTGAAAATTACAATAAAGGACCTCACAAATCATTTCTCAAGAAAGGTCAATAATACTTGTTTTTATTTTGAAAATTCAATAAGGATATTTCATCTAAAAAATTGGTCTGTCATGCTAACTACTTTCTCCCTCATATATCAAAGTAGATTATTTTGAAAAGTCTTTCATAACAGCTTCTAAGAGCAGAAAACAGATTTTTTTTATAGTCTGATTTTGTTTTTTTTAAATCTTATTCTTATCCAAGCAACTTAACAACTGAGAGTAATTTTTTGTAAACAAAATGCTTTTTATTTCTGTAAAATTATATCAAACAAACAGAAATAGACTCTAAATTTCCCAATTGCTTGTCTTTTTTATTGAAGGTTTATTTCATGCTTGTGGCCATAGTTTAGAGTCTTAGGCATCCATATGTTTCAGCTAACCTTTTTTTTCATATTTGATGAATTGCAAATGATTTTAAATCGTGATATACAATGATGAATCGATGTGATTCCATGTCATTGATGTGAATTACATGATATAGAGATTCATTATTTTATTTTTTTACTTCATTTCTCGTCTAAGAAATTGAAAAGTCAAATAAGTTTAAATTGTTAAATACTAAGAAGGAACCCAAGAAGCACTATCGGATGCATCCTATCTTATTTCATTATTCTGAAACAGGGGTTTCACATTGTAACTCACTCATTCTATGCACTCTATTTAGCTGTTCCTTTCTATCGTTTTCATACTTCTGAAATAGAGGTTTCGCACTCATTAATGACACTTGATTTTGTTGTGACATTAAGTACCATAAATCACTTCCAAGTTATTTTCATTGTGTCTCTGAATCTTATAATTCAATACAATTTTCAATTCATCTTTCAAAAATCAGCATAACAATTCATGAGTTGAATTGCAATTTAGTAACCTTACTCTTGGCTGTAAACAATAGCCTGAATTCAATTCTACTGCTGTGTAACATTACATTTACATATTTACAGTGCTGTGCTTGTAGATGAATTTACCCTTCCAAATGGAATTTTTATTGCATTTGAATGGTCCTTTGTGAATGTCCATCATGACTTCATGGTAGTAAAAGTGTTAGGTGACTAAGGTAAGATTTATCCAAAAATAAGAACGTGCTTCAGAAACTCTAAGGTAGTGTAAGGGGATTTGTTTTTAAGTTTACTAGGAATGAATTATTTAAAAAGCATTTCAAGGATTTTTCTTTTAATTATATGTTTCCACTTTCCAACAAAACATTCCCATGGGAGGGGGTGAGAATCCAAGATTCTCATGAAGGTTGGAAAGTTTAAACCATATTCATGATAACATTTTCCAGGAATCTTTGCATACAAAACACATTTGTAAGATTCCCCAGAAACATGATTCTTCAGAAATATTGTTTTCAAATAAAAAATGTTCTACATGTCAAACGCCCCCTAAACTTCCAATTTGCATTTCTAGGAGCAATGGAAGAGCAGCAGTCATTCAAAACGGAGAGAAAGATCAGATGATGAAGAGGGAGGAGGGACTGGTGACAAGAGGAAAAAAGGGGGGAAAGCGGAGAAAAAAGGATAAGCACTCAAAATTGCGCTATGGCGCTGAGGAACCAGAAGATGATTTGATAGATGAACAGGGAATGGAGGATGAAGTAGCTGATATAAACTACAGAGAGGAGCCCGAAACTCAGATGAATGATGATGCTGAGGAAAATGCTCAGGGTCTTCTTGCAGCAGCTGGGCTTGAAGATTCTGATGCAGATGAGGAAACGGTAAGTTATTATTTAATTGGAATTATGAATTTTGAAAACTTATTCTTCTCCATCTTACGATGGACTAATTGATTATAGAACATCTGTTTGGATTTGTGGTAAATGTCTAACTGTAGCATTATCAAGTGAGTTGGGTGTTGGTTAAACCAACTTATTGTAAGCTCATGACAGTAGAATCCAAGAACAATGTGAAATTATTAGGAACCAAGAATTGAAATGAGAAAGAAAAGAAAGGATTTTATTGACTAGTAAGAAAAGAACAGAAAATAGAAGAGAAAACTTTTCTCCAAGGGTTTCCCCTTCACAAAGGATTTTTCCTTTCACTAAGAGTTAATGCTCAATCTACAAATGAACAGATCTCCATCTCTCCTATCCTTCTTCCCCTATTTATATCTAATAAAACCCTCAAACTAACTAAATATCTCAGTAACAAACTAACTATCTTAACTAACTTTCCATTCTCCTTATATCCTAACAATACACCCCTTCTATAAATCAACCTTGCCCTCAAGATTGGAATTTGAAAACTGGAATTACACACTGAAATGACACACTTCCTCAAGTTTTCCCCGATTGCTGGAAAACAATTGCACTCATTGTAGCTTAGCTGGGAATGACCCACTACCTTGCATGCGGGTTGAGTTTGGTGGCTCCGGTGGAGGTCTGGGTGAAAGCAAATTCTGATTAATCTAGACCTCCATGGGTGATGCAACAATCTCTTTCCACCTCTTCTCTATAATGTCATTAGCTACACCGGCATCCAAGTTTAGTGATATAAATCCTGCCACCCAGTTTAAACTCCAAGTTTCTTGTTGGAATTGTGGAAGCTAGATCCCATGCCTCATCTTCATCACCTTGATCTTCATCTGCCTTTCATGATAGCATTGTGGTGCTTTCCTGCCAAAGGCTTGGGATCTGCCAATTAAATCCCAGAATGAGTTTGGTTGACATATTATCAAATTTTCTGCTCCTCATTTATGAATTCCATTTCTACAACCCATTGGGGCATGACCCAATATGTAAAATGTTGAGCATACTTGCTAGAATTCCAAAACTTCCCCTTCCTCTTTCTCATCCTTCGGAACTGAACCATTTACACTAACAAGATGTGCCTCTTTGGTGTCCCTTCATGGGGGATCAACTGTAAACCTGCTGGCCACTTCATGCAAACTCAAGTCCGACGGCTTTGATTGTGGTGGGGATGAGGGTGGACTCCATATAACTTGAATCATCATGACTGTCTCTGTACCTCCATTCTGCCTTGGCTCCATTTTTCAGCTGTCATCCATAGACACTACAAAATTTAATGCTAAAGGCTCACCCAACAAGTTGACATTCCAAGGTTCCAGCACCATTGATGTTCCAACCACCTTATTGAATGATTTTTGTTTCATCATAACAATCTTTTTATGGAAACCTGAATCTTGAAAACAATGAGGCTTGGTTGCATCATCAGCTGCAACTTCCTTCTTGATTAGATCTGTTATTGGGTTATTAAGAAAATTATCTTTGCAGCTCACATTCATCACTCTATTTTCCTTGTGCTTCTCTCTCTTTACTGATAGATCAACTTCTTCCTCCATAACCTTTTCAATCTTTTTTTCTTGTGCCAATTTTGCTTCATCATTTTTTGGTTTCTTCTCCACCACAAAGGGTGTGGTTTTTGATTACCTAACCTTCTTTACTTCTGTTTTCTGATTTCAAGAATTGCAATGGGTAATTGTCACACTCAAAACTGCTACCCTTTAAATCACTTCCCCCTTCTATGCTTCTGTCAAATCTGGGTAGTTCCACCTTTCTTGTCCAAGAACTAGCCTTTATATCACTTCATTCTGACGCATTTCCCTCCATGCTATTTTTGCTTTTTTTGAGAGGCATGGGAATCAACTTCATTCAATATCTTGCGCAACATGTGTTTCAGCTTTGAAATGTTGGTCCTCTCTTTCAAGAACTCTGGAAGTCTCCCTTTTCTTGATGTGGGTTTCCGTCTCAATTTTCTCTTCTTGCTTCATGATACTCAAATCTTTTTTGATGTGGGTTACCATAGCGATCTCTGCATCTTTTGATCAAAGCTGTGGAAAATGACCCCCAATCTGAATTTGGGTTTTTTTGGCTCCAAATGTAGAACCAATGTGTCGCAGCACTCTCCATGCTCATGGATGCATATTGCAGCTTATGGAATGAAGGAATTTCTTGTACTTTAAAAGAATTTTTCATCCCTAACAATCCAACCAATTGGGTCTGTCCTCATGAACACTGGCAGCTCCACCTTCTTAGGGACCAATTGTTAGGAACCAAGAATTGAAATGGCAAAGAAAAGAAAGAATTCTATTGAATCGGATGGGAAGAACAGAAAGTAGTCGAGAATAGAGAGTAGAGAGTTGTAGAACAGACAATGTAAACTACTCGATACCCCTAATCAACCTTGAAAGACTTATTTATCCTTTCTCTCCCTAACTGTCCTAACTGTGCTAACTATATTCTGTTAAGACTTCCTCCTATCTACAATTAACAGTTCTATCACTGGACCTTTTGGCCTTTCTTCCTCCTATGAAACACTAGGAAAGGTTTTGGGCCAGTCTGTGGCTGACTTTGATCCTCTTTCCTAACACAATGCAGGAATCATTTCAACTTGTGTTGCTGTTAAGTTATATAAGATTCACTATAATATCGTTAACAAATTTTATTTCCTTCTTCCTCTTTGTTTCATCCAATAATTCAATTTGATTTACATTCAATCTCTGAAACTTCAACATTTTTTGTTACCTTTCGGTTGGATGAAATAATTCCCTGCTTATTTTTCTTGTTTAGGGTGCACCTTCCTCAAGCATAGCCCGGCGAAGGCAAGCATTATCGGAATCTGATGATGATGAACCATTATTACAAAGGCAGTCAAGTCCAGTAAGACAAAACTCCGCTGATATGCAGTTGAGTGATGGAGAAATCAGGGATGGGGATAAGACAAATGGAGATGATGCGAGTGATGAGGAGAAACAATATTAAATTTTGGATCCTACAGGTTAGTCTTAATATCAGCCAAGTGATTGTGTAAGAGTGATAACATTATTTTTATTTTATGTATATATACTTGAAAAATTAAAAAAGGTTTTATTTAGAAAAGCCAATCTGTGTGTACGTTCGTGGCAAAAAAAAAGAGAGAAGAGAAACAAAGAAAAGCTTTATTATGTCAAATGTAAGATGTCATTCGTCGCCCATTCATGAGTAAATGACCTTCATCAAATGGATTTCCATAAAGTACACTAGGGAATTTTAACAAAATTAGTTTCCCCTTTAGGCTTCTACAGTTAAAAATGTAATACGGAATACGGCAAAAAAATTAAATAAAAAAGAATTACCCAAATAATAATTATCCTCTAAAAATAATCTGAGAATCTGTTATTCCCCGTGGACGAGCTTTAGTAGCTACTGGGATGATGGATTTAAGTGCCAATATTAGAACTGGCTACTTTTCGTTCATGTTTAACTGTGGATGACTCTTAGAATTATTTGATTTAATTATACGAAGATAAATTACATTTTGTACGTTAATAGTTTAACAGTTTCACTATTTTTCAAATGACTCGTAACCTTTTTTAAACATCTCGGAAGATCTATTTATTCAACTTTTAAAAAAACAATTTTATAATACTAACGATTTTCAGAACATTTTGTTGTGATCTATTTTTTTTTTGGAAAATGTAATAATGCAATAAATTGTTTTTTTAATGCAGATCTATATATAAAAAATTGGATAAATCATCCATATTGTCTATTTAATTGTTTGGATTCAAACTGCAATTTATTAGTCAACAAATTATTTTGAGAATATACAAGATAAAAAAATACGATATTGTATAAAAAAATTATATACAAAATATTTGTTTAAAACAATGATTGCATTAGATAACATCGAATAATTACGTTTATATAATACGAACATCATGAGGTGTGACAAAAATTTGAGTCCAAAACAAATTGACTTTAGGTCCAATCATATTATCAAGTTCGTTAAATCGGGTTGATATTTTAAATTTTGATTGTTTGAAATTGATGGGTATTAGTCTAATAAAATTTATCTTCCTCCTTGAGTAAAGTGGTAAGTGTGATCGAATTTACAGGACCGGTACACTTTCTTTTTTTATGCAACTAGAAAAAGGAAAAAGAAGAAAAGAGGGAGGGGGGTTAAGTATGAATTGAAATTGAAAAAGTAATTAGGAAATTATCAAAATAATAAACATAGCAATGTGATCAATGAAATTTAATTATGAGTAGACTCTTTTTTTATTAAAATAAAAAAAATACAAGTATTATTCATTATAGATAATTATGTTCGAGTTGAATAAATTTATCATGAGTACTGATTGGTCAATTTCTATGTGGGACCAAAAGCAAAAACTTACCTAAAATAAGGACAAACAAGTTAAATAACCCTATTATTTGTGCTAACATAAAGGGTGATGAAATGCACCAACATAAAAGTTAGTAAATTTGTGTCTTTTTCTTTCTTCCTTTCCTCCTATATTTGTTCTGCTAACATAAAGGGGGTTGAATATGTGAGAAAACATTTTTAGTATGTACAAGTTATATAAAAATTGTACTCTTCATTACATTTTATAATGTTGTTATTTTGATTTGCAAACTTGTTTATACATTTGTCGTGTTTTCAAAAGAATTTGCAAAATATTTTGAAAAATGTTATCAACATATTTTCATTGGTTGAAATTTATTCGTTGTCACTTACTCTAAGGTTCAAATATTTGTTCATTCCTATAAATATGTCCTTTTTTTTCTTCTAGTTCTTTTTTCTTTTCATTCCTATAACTTTTTTTTTTCATTTTTTGTCTGAATAATTTGTTTTCACATAGTCACTCTGTTGTAAGGGTGATGTAGCACTTTTATCGACATGGCAACCTTCGATGGCATGGCACAATCACATAACACTATGTTGGCATGGGGCATAATGATGTCAATGAATTAACATATTTGTAAGAAGGACTAACAATAGCGACTAAAAATAAAAGGTTTGAAACTTTCAAGGATGATTTTTGAAAAAAAAAAATACTCTTGAACAATTGAGCAATATATATATATATATATATAACACGCTCCCAAAAGTTAGTACATACAACGTTAGATGAGCAATTGAGCATACACTTTTTTTTTATCAATGAGCGCATGCTCTTTAACAATAGTAGAGAAATCTTGTTTTAAACATATGAAATAAGTGTTCCTTTAAAAAAAAGTGTTGATATGTCTACTCATAAAATTTTGGCTAAATTGTATTTTTATTCTATCAGATATTGTGATTATGCGATTTTTAATTCTAAGGTTTCAAATTTTGCGTTAATTAATTGAGTTTTTAAGTTTTAGTTTTAAGATTTTCTATTTACAGTCAAATCTCCTCGTCTTGATTTCATGTAATATTTGATAAAATTAATTGACATGACAGATAAACTGGACATATCACAACAATGAGTAAATATGCTGTCCTGGCTAAAAAAACACTATTTAAACTACCATGACCTAAAATATTATTTTGTATGTATTAACTTAATTATCAGGTTGACTATTTGTGGATAAATTATTTTTATGAAATCAATGAATAACAAGAAATATCTTTCCATCTAGGGCAAATTTATGAGTTAAATATTAAACAAAATTAGGATAATAGGACTTAATTATAAATAGGAGAAAGTCTAAAAAAGATCCAATTGACAAATGTGAAGAAGCAAAATCATATATACTAGTGATACATAAAAAATTAAACTTAAAAACTTCTTATTCCGAATAAATTCCTCAGCTTGCTCATTAAGCAATTTAGAGGTAGAAATATGATTCTTAAAATTTATAAATGTCAGCTTATATTTTTTATTTTAAAAAAAATCAGCATCAATATCAATATCACCTTTAGCTTAAATTGATTGGGACCGATGGTAGATGAACTTAATGATAGATATAAGGAAGTTGAAAAAAAACAAAAAAAAAGATAAAAAAAAAAGAAAATAAGAGGGAAAGAATGAAGGGGGGAGATGAAGAGGAAAATGACAAAATGAAAACAATGAGAATACACACAATAACCAAGAAGGGGGGTGAATTGGTTATTCTTGGCCTTTTTTAAAATCTTTAGAAGATCAAAGTTAAGGAATCTTTATCACAAATAACCAAGAATGCTTCAAATCATTCATCCCAAGGAAACAATTTCAAACATACTACTTGTTGAGTAATAAAGAATCCACCAAGAACCACAAATGAAGATAACTTGAAGAGATTGAAAGAAAGTAATCAACACAAGAAATTATATTGGTTCATCTCTCAACAAGAGAAGTTATATCCAGTTTCTTCTAATCAAAACTAGATTAGAGTTTCACTATTCACAAATTTCAGTTCTTACAAGCTTTACAACAATCACCCTTTATCAAACCTAGATAAAGAACGGAAATCTAAAACCCTATTAGACTCCTAGTGATGAAGACATAGAGAATCATTCTTTAATCTTTCCCTCTAGAGAAACTCACTCTAGAAAAAGCCTCAATAACCCATTGTAATGGTTACAATCAATCAAAAATCCAAGAACGAATTTACAAGAAAAGTTAATGGAGAGAGACAACCTGATGATCCAATGAATATGAATGAATATGATTTACCAATCTGAGTTAAAATGAAAACCCAGTTTCAGAACTTCCTCTCCAAAAGCTTCTTTGAAATCTTGCCCAAGAAATCTTTCAAAACAACATGAGGATTTGAATTTGTGGGACAAGAACCTTAGAACTCAGAATATCCTTTCTCACTTTCAGAAGGCTTATGAAAATTTTTAAAATTTTCGTAGAGAATTGTGTTGTTGATTTCAAAAAATTCATTACCTATTCATAACAAACTTTTGTAACATAATGTAATCGATTAAATTGCATAAGTAATTGATTAACTCTTCATATGTAATCGATTAAAAACAAACTTAATCGATTAAAATGTTCTTCAATTTTCTGGAAAGGATATATGAACAAAGTAATCGATTATTTCGACCTGTAATCGATTACTACAGGGATGCTTCTATTCAGAAATGAGCTAAGAAAATCGATTACATATACATGGTAATCGATTATCACAGTCAATCAATTTTCTATATTTTATGCTAAGTAATCGATTACATATACATGGTAATTGATTATCACAATCAATCCATGTCCTGTGTTTTATGCTAAGTAATCGATTACTTAGTGGCTGTAATCGATTAAAATGTTCTTCACCACTAAAGTAATAGATTACCAATATGTGGTAATCGATTAACACAGTTCAAAAAAAGATTTTTCCAAAAACTTAAATCATGAAACCTTGACTTTGATGCAATCATCAAGTCTTAAATCTTTTTCACAAACAATATGCTTTTGCAAAATCATGAATGTAAGTAAATGAATGTTTATGCAATGCAAGGATCATAGGATGAATCTTTCCTACATAAAACATTTGCAAGTGTCTTCAATTGAGTGGCATGTACAAAGCTAAAACATTTATTCATCTTCAGCATGTATCTTGATCCACCTTCATGCTCCCCCTGTATCTAACACAAAAAAGGGATCATCTGGAACATATAGATAACAACGGGTATAACCATCCACCAAACTTATAGTTATTCTCCATTCTGTCCTAAGACACGTCGTCCGCCAATCTATATTTCACTCCATTAAGTCTTATTTAACTACATTTTTTCGAGTAAGTTTCGGTCTACCTTTACCTATCTTTGTGTCGAGTTCTTGGTAACAAACTTTTTTTCTTATGAAAGCATTCAAGGGTCGTCTCATTACATATCCAAACCACCTCAATCTATGTTCACTCATCGTTTCACTCACTGGTATTGCTACCACCTTTCATCGAATATCTTAATTTCTTATCTTATTCATCTTCGTACAACCACACATTCACCTTAACATCCTCATTTCTGCTACCCCTACTTTATGCTTGTGTTGCCTATGTGTTAGCCAACATTCAGCTCTATATAACATTGTAGGTCTTACAGTTGTTCTATAAAATTTTCCTTTTAGCTTAAGGGAAATTTTGCAATCACACGACAACCCAGATGCACTCTGCTATTTCATCCACTATGCTCTAATTCTATGATTTACATCTTCATCGATCTCTCCATTTTTTTGCAAAATTGATCTCAGGTATCTAAAAGCATCTTTTTTGGGTACCTCTTGACCAAGTAACATTTCTATCAACATTTCATATACTTAGTCTTGCTCCGACTTAACGTGAATCTTTTAGATTTCAAAGTGTTTCTCCACAGTTCAAATTTTCTATTAACCCTGTTTTTAGTCTCATCAGTAAGCACAATATCATATGCAAAAAACATACACCACGACACTTTCTCTTGAATATTTTTTGTTAGTTCATCAATCACTAAGGCAAAGAGATAAAGACTAAAAGCAAAAACTTGGTGTACACCTACCATGATAGGAAAATAACTTGATATTCCATTACAAGCTTTCACACATGTAGTAACCTCATCATACATATTCTTAATTTCATTTACATACTTTAATGATACTTACCATAAATATTTTATTATGACCATATTGTATGCTTTCTCAAGATATATGAACACCATATGTAAGTCTTTCTTCTTTTCTTGATACCTTTTCATTAATTGTCGCATCAAAAAATGGCTTCCATGGTACGTCTTGGCATAAATCCAACTTAATTTACTGAAACTTTGGTCTCTTTTCTCAAGCGATATTCAATAACTCTCTCCCACAACTTCATAGTATGACTCATAAGTTTAATGCCTCTATAGTTAGAACAATTTTGGAAATCTCCCTTATTTTTGTAAATAGACACAAGAATATTTTTCCTTCAAGCATCAGATATCTTATTTGTTTGAAAAATCTTATTGAAAAGATTGGTTAACCATTTTATTACCACATCCTTAAGTCTTGTCACACTTTAATAGGAACGTCATCGAATTTCAAAGCTTTATTATTCTTCATCCTCTTTAAAATCTCTTTAATTTCATGTGTATTAATTCTATGCACAAATCTTCTATTCAAATCATCCTAAACATCATCCAACTCTACCTCACATTTATCGGCATCCCCATTAAAAAATTTGTTAAAGTAATTCATTCATATTTCATTTACATATTCATTTCTTACCAAATCATGTGTATTAATTCGGTACAAATCTCCTTGTTTTAGTTCTTTTCCTCTTTTCTCTCTTCTTCCTTTCACCCTTCTTTTATTTTAGCTTATTTTTTATCTTTTTTATCTTATTTTCGATTTATCATTGGGTTCATCTAACACCGACCCCAATTAACTTGAGATAAAGGTACTGTTGATGTTGATCCTTGATGCATCTAACTTGAGTGAGATCTTTACTCTTCTTATCCCTCATAATTAGTTTAAAAAACATTGAATTAATAAAAAAGAACGATATAAATTTACAATCCAAAATATTAACTATATATCTACCACCATGTTAAGAACGGATTTATAATTTATTCGAAGTATTGGCAACAACAAAAACAATCCTATGCAGAACTAGCATTTTCTGATTTTCCACGTATCTATTTATTATGATGATGATCCACATATATCTGATCAGGCATATGCTACTGATAATAATAGCATAGTTGTCCAACGTTTTTGGAATGTGTTAATCTATAGTAGCCAGAGTCCGGGACAATAAGAATTTTACGTAACGGGAAAAACAAACTTAGGCTATGCAATAGAAATGCAAAATAGTGATAAGAAAACACTTTGGGCACGCCTTGTTTCTTTCATGGCCAACGGTGTTTCCCCATATTACATAAATATATTATATATGCACTTCCTTATTAGTTAGGAATCAATAAGTTTCCCTTTGTGATAAAAAAAAGAAAAAGAAAAAATCAATAAGCTTTGTTTTGGAAAATTATAAAGTTAATTGGATGGTTAAAATAAAAAAGAAAAAGAAAAAAATCATAAATTCGATTTCGCTACTAAAAAAAACTATCAAACTAATAATTAATTAATATTTAGCGATAAAACAAAACTTCTTTTGATTTAACTTTAATCACTAGTAATTACAAAGAGGCAATACACTTAAAATGGACACAAGTGACAAACAAGTAATCCTGTGGGGTGTGGGCCATAGTGCACCCAATTTCATACTAGCTATGAAAGCAGAAAATGATGAAACCAAAAATACATAGATGTGCAATTGAATGTTAGCTCAAATATTAAACAGCTCAGGCTTTGTCACACAGAATTTTTTATACTATGTTTGGAAGCAAGCACTTAAAACTAAGAAAGCATTAGCATCATATAGCATTACACATTAGATCTCTCCATGGAGACAGAAATCCCCTTCAAGTGCATTTATGGCAGAAGAAAAAAGACGAGGGTGTGGTTGGACATAAGTCCCCAAAGCATCTTAAACCCCACCCTTATAGGTACATTTTTGGCCTTTAATTTCCGTACAAAGGACCCATTATTGGAAACCTAAACTCAACCATCTGCAAAACAGAAAGAACCAGAAAGAAGGTTATAGAAAGATGCCAAGTTATTACTATCATACCAAGGACTTGTTCAAATAATTTCTCACTGATCACTAACAAGACTATTAGAATTAAAAAGAAAAAATAAATTAAACTTTTTCAGGAATGAAAATTAACTTAAATACTTCAATTTCAAAATTAGATTAAAGAGTTAGATCATGTTTGGTTATCAATTGAAAAAGTAATTTTGGGTGCTGGACGTAATTTTGGAGAGTAAACTCATTTTAGTAACATGTTTGGTTAGCTCCAAAAGTGTATTTGCAAATGAAAATTTTGTCTTGAAACTTGGTTTTACAAAAGGAAGACTTGGGTTGCTTTTTTGCAAACTTAAGTTTGTAAACTTTAATCCATACATGCACTTGGTAATTCCTAGAAAAAAGTTAAAGTACATAATTCATCATCTTATTAGACGAGTTCAATTCAATTTTATTTATCTTATTTTCTTATCTGTAAGTAGTTATATGAAGTTTGTTTATCCCTAAGTAGATAATTAAAAAGCATGGAATAAGGAAGAAACACAACAATCAAAGTAATAGTCATGAATGTGGAAGTTGAATTAGCAATTTACCATGGTGGGTTCTGGAACTGAAAGTTGGAAAATCATGAGAAGATGTGGGGATGGAAATTGAAAGTTGGGTTGTGGAAGATTTGTCATCCAAATCAAGCCAAGAGCCTTCTCTTCCTTTGTGTGGCCATACATCAAAGAAGCGATGAACCGTTTTCTGAGGTTCTTCTTTCACAACTTGACCAGCACCAAACATGTAGCAACCCTGATCTTGATGATGCTCTTGCTGCTGCTGCTGCTTTGAGTGACTCTGAAGTTGCAAGCAAGAGTAATCACTGGACAAGCCAAAGGAACTCCTCTGCTTGGAAGATGAAGATGAGGAGCTCATAGTCAATGGTGTGAGTTGCCATGAGTCATCCATAGAGGAAGCAGAGAAGCTTTTCATAACACCACAAGGTTCTGTGAAGAAAGCATGCTCATCCACCTCCTCTTTCTCTCCATAAACATACCTACTCCTTTTTATTAGACAAAAAAAAAATTCAATCCATTACAACTAACAAACACTTCGAAATAAATTAATCATAAGCAAAACGGATTAATACTTGGCACTAATAACATGATAATAAAAAAATTATTAGAAAAAAAATCAATCAATTACAATTTACATCTCTCAAACACTTGAAAGAAATTAATCATGATAAAAAAAAATGCTTGAAGAAAGTGTTTTTAAGTTTAAGAAGTGTGAACACAACACAAACCTGCAGTCTGCGTTGGACTGAGAGTATGAGCCAGTGTCAAGAAACAAGGGAGCACTGTTGTCTTCAAAAGACAAGCCAATGCCAGAGGACCTTGAAGGAGGGTGATGATGATAGAGAAAGGAGCCATAGTGTTGAGGATGGTGGTGGTGTTGGTGAGTCTCAGTTGATGCAAGAGGTGAGAGAGTGCTATTAATTTTGGTGATTGATGAGATTGCTTCTTGTGTAGAAGAAGCATTTGAGTTTGTTGCTGTTGTTGTTGATGGTGGTGTTGTTGTTGTTTTCAAAACTTCCACAGGCTTTCTTGAACGATTCTTCCCTCTGTGCATGTGCCTCTCACAGTACTTTGAATCTGGGTATGCTTCTTTGGAGCATCTCCATTTCTTGCCATCAGTTCTTCTACACCTACCTGGCTCAGGGTCTATTTTTCTTCCCAATCCCATCTGAAGGTAGTTCCATCCAACTGCACACAAGTCACAATAAAACAAAACAAACAAAACCCTTTTGTCAAAGATTTGCACTCTCACTTCTCACACAGTGACACAGAAAAAGAGAGAGAGAGAAAAGGAAAAAAACTTAACAGTGCTGTGGCTGGTTAGGCAAAAGCCTTGAGGACAGAGGGAAATCAAAATAGCTCCTTTTTATGGTGAAGAGAAGATCAGGTGGAATGGAAATGCCTGAAGCCATGTACTTGTAGATGAGAGCTTGGTGTTCAAGCTCTTGCCACTGTGATGGGGTAAAGGGGAACCTGTTCCTTCCATTCATCATCGAAGCAAGTAGAGAAGTAGAAGAGGAAAATAAAAATGCAAACCTAAGACTAAGGATATATATATAAAGGAAATTTTTTTTTGGACATCGCTGGAGTGTTTACATTCTTTGAGAGGTAGAAAAATTGAAAAAATAAGTGATTAATATTTTTTTCACATACAGATCTTTTTTAATGGAGACCATTTTATTTAAATTGAAAAAATTATTATGAAAAAATTCTTTATTTCAATATATATAATTTTATACGTAAGACTTAAATTTTAAATCTATCGTTCTGAATATTAAATATAATAATGATGTAATGTATAAAAAAGAAAATTTATAACTATTAATTGAATATTTGTAATTTGTGAGTATTTAAATATCATCAGCTGTATATAAAATGTCATATTATAAAAGAAATAAAATTTAATGGCTATATACTGTCAAATTAAAAAAAGTTATACAATGAATTAATAAAAATTATTATTATTAATATGAAACAATATTAAAAAACAATAAATTTATTATATGTTATGATTTATAAGTAAATTATCGTGTAAAATTTCTTTTCACATAAGTAGACTATTTTCTTAAGGATAGATGAGAAAAATATGTTTTTAATTTTTATATTTTCATAAAATCTGATTTTTAGTCTTTATAATTTTATACAATTTAATTTAATCTTTATATTTAAAAAATTATTTTTAATTCCTCCTAACAAATAATATTAACCTCATTTTCTACATTATTTATTTAGTGTGTAAATTCATGAAAATAATGTTCAAGAAATAAAATAAAATTAAGAAATTGTTCTAAAAACAAATTTGTAACCATTATTATAAAATGATGATGAATACGAAAATAAAAATAAAATCTAATTATTTTTCGATATATTTGGAGAAAATATGTTAATAATCTTTTAAAAAATAATATAAAAAAAATTTTAATAGCTAAAAACAAGATTTTATCAAAATATAGAGTGTCAGAAATATCAATGAAAAACAGTATTATCATTATTATTTAATAGAGGAGATAGACAGATAGTGGCGTGTTTGTGGGCTAATAGTATAGTAGTAGTGTTAATATTATAATAGGGGATGGAGAGTAGAGTAGGAATATTTATTTCAGGAACCATTGGGTTACAGAATCTTCTGTAATGGTTCTGATTACAGTGCTGCTGCAGGCTCAGGCTTCAGCATGCTCTGATCTGATGACTACTGATGCATTCTCTCTCTACTCTCTTCTGCTTCTGCACCTAAGCTGTCTCTCTGGCACCTCTTGTCTCTGACACCTTCTACGGAAATCCATAAACTAAAGGGAGAGAGAAACTGAAAGGGTCCTAAAAAAACAAAAGAGGAAATAGTTATTTTTAAAGAATGCCTATCTGAGAAGCTTGTATAGTTGGAGCTTTTACTGCCACTAAACTCTTTCACTTTTTCTGTTCCTTTACCTCAGACCCCAGCACCCCCCCCCCCCCCCCCCCCCACTTACATTTTAACCTTTTTTTCTTTTCTGAAACGTAGAAAACCAGAGATGCAGCTTCACTGCAGGCCTCACCCTCTTCTGGGGTGCTTCTCATTTTTTTATTATTTACTTTTTTCATTGCATTTGTGTGTGTTTTTATTCATATTGACAGGGTTGTATTTTAAATGCTTTCGCCCTTTGTGTCTCACCCTCAATTTAAGGTCCCGTTCGTTTGTACATAGAGATGATAAAATGAATTCAATACTGTAACCGGGTTAGAGTTTGATCGTCATAGGCTTTGAATTCAATTGTTATAAAAATAAACAGATTTACTATATACATAATTTGTTATTAGATAATCGTTGCATTACTTATTTTCTCTTAGCATTATGTTTAAATGTATATTCTGATTTTATGCAACATGTCATTTATAAATGAAATATCATAACTTTTGGTTTTAAAAAAACACAACTTTGGAGTTTATTGGAAGTATATTTATATTTTATGTCAACGTTTGTTGTTAACTTTTTAATTAATAATTGCAATTGTACCTTATCGTGTATAGTTGATATACTTTTAAAAAATAAAATTATAAATCTAATTTTATAGGATAAATTAGAATTTGCATTATTTTACAAATAGAATTTGCATTTCAAAAGAGCTATTCTCACTTTTTTCACTTTCTTTGACGTTGTGTTCGGTACGGACGACAGGATGAAGCAATGTGCGTTTGGTATCGTGTGTTGAGCTTGAGCAGACATGTAAAATTGAATAGTGTGGGTCCCACGGTGAAATTTTCACTCTTCTTCCATTGGTGGGATAATAAATTTGTGGATATAAAGTCATTTTTACCCTTTTTAGTATTTACCTTTTCTTTTCAGTGACACACTACACCACTGCAGAAGTGTCACTGAAGTCTTTTGAGAAAAGAACTTGCATTGGTTTAGGGCTTTCGTTGATGGTTATTGAAGGTGTTGCATCGCTGCTGTTCTTGCAAGCACGCGTTGTCTTTCTGTGAAACACGAAAATGTCATTTCTCTGGTTCAAGGTTACATACACTAAAATTATTTTTTTATTATAAATAAAATCAGTTAAATGTCACAAAAAATTAATTATATAGTGCCCTCTGATATGTTCGTTCAATAACTTGAAGGCTAGTATTGTCATTTTATAATTATATTATATTCTATCTTTCCTATTTCATTCATATCAAACATCTTTATAATATTATTTTCATTCAGTTTTTTACTTATTTCTCTTAAACCAAATATCTCAACATTCTAATTTATAACTATATAGTGCACTTTTTACATATTTAAGAATTAAATTATAATTTTTATTCTTTCAAAAATTAAATATCATATATTTACACGTTCAAAAATCAAAATAATCATTTATTCAGTTATTTTATTTTTCTCTCTATATCAAACACTGAGGTAGAGTTGGTTATCCGAATAATTGATCGAGTTTTAAAAAAAATGTCTCAAATGCGACCCATTTGGTGAATTTTTTTTTAGAGTTCATTAGTGGTAGGTTAGGTCTATGGTTGATGGGATGCTTTTTCATTTTATCGATACTTTGATAGGATGCTTATGAGCTAGGATTTTATATGCACAAATATTAATAGATAATAGTGTTATATCTACTGTCTTTGTATCTCTCTTGTACTAATATTCAATATAATGAGTTTTTTCTCTTCTTCCTGTGCTTTTTTTCTCGTTAAATGTTTTTTATATTAAATTTGTGGGATCGTTAGTTTACTTTCTTTCTCTCTATTGCAAATTATTTCTAACACTCTAATTATACATTTTTTAATATTCTGTCTTCTTTTCATTTAAATGTGCATCTCACATTTTCCATGTAACTAAAAAAATCTCAATATCCTAAACTATTCTTCATTTTTATTCATATATTTAATCCCCTAAATTGCCTCTCTTTTAGTTTATCATCTTTTATCTTTATTATAAAATGGTAAATAGTTAAAAAATCGTATTTTACAATCTAAATAATTTATTATAAAATTTAAAATATATTTATATTAAAAAATTATAAATTTTAATCATATAAAACAAATATTTCTATTACGTAAAGCGCAAACTAATTCTAGTTATTATATTATATTCTATAACATGCACCAACAAGTGACAAGAACGTTAAAGAAAAAATAATGTAGAACTGTTGGAAGCATGTAGGAATTGTTTGTTGCTCAGATGACTCGGATTTAGATCTTGATTCTCCGTTTACCTTAGACATTGAAGAGCAATATTCCTGTAGAAACCATCACCTTTTTTTCTGCAGATCCGTATTTAACACGAGACAGTCCTCACATGCTTAACCATCTTTTTCATCTTTACTAACACAATAAGAACATGGCAGAACTAAAGATTGTTTGCGTTTCAGCACCATTATAAATTAATTAATACAATGAATTGTCGAAAGCACGTGCTATCTATTTGACTCATCTAGTCTAATAAGCTAAGCACCTATAATTATAATTAGATGGGTTTTTTTTAGTGATGGTGGATTTAATTCAACTTGTGAATCCGACTAATCAAATCCAAATTAAAAATTTGAAGTGTTTTAAGGTACTTGAATTTAATCGGATTAAAAAAAAATGTGATTCAACATAATTGAATTGGGTATTAAGCTGTATATTTTCAAATTTATTGAACCCAAATTAAGCCACTTTAGTCTTTAATTTCTATCTATTGTTATTTTTATTAATATTTTACATAAATCTTAAAAATGCATATAACCTTATGTTAAATCTTAAATATATAAAATTTATTTTACTTTTATAAATACTTAGAAAAAGTGAAAAAATAATCTTGCACCCAGTGATTCAATCTAATCCAAACTAATGATTTAATCTAATCCAAACTTATGGGGTTAGATTGAATTAGCTAAAACCAATCAATAATCCTAAGATAACAACATCAACATCAACAACACCTTTAATCCAAGTTAATTTGGGTCGATGGTAGATGAACCCAATGATAGATACAAAGAAGTTGAAAAAAAAAGAGAAATAAGACAAAAGAAAAGAAGAATAAGATAAAAGAAAAAAATGGTGAAAGAAGAAGGGGGAAAATGAAGAGGAAATGAACTAAAATGGATCATCTGGAACATAGAGATAATAACGGGTCTAACCCTCCACTAAACTTATACATTTTCTCCATTCCGTCCTAAGACACACTTTCCGTCAATCTATATCTCACTCCTTTAAGTCTTATTTAATTACCTTTTCTATGTAAGTTTCGGTCTACCTCTACCTCTCTTTGTGACAAGATCTTGGTAACAAACTCTTGTTCTTACAGGAGTATTTATGGGTCGTCTCATTTTGTGTCCAAACCACCTCAATCTATGCTTCCTCATCTTTTTACTCACCGGTATTATTGCTGTCTTTCGTCAAATATCTTCATTTTTTATCTTATCTATCTTCGTATAGCCACACATTCACCTTAACATCCTCATTTTTGCTACCCCTATTTTATGCTCATGTTGTTTATGTGTTGGCCAACACTAAGCTCCATATAACATTTCAGGTCTTATAGTTGTTCTATAAAATTTTCCTTTTAGCTTAAGGGAAATTTTGCGGTCACACAAAAACCCAGATACACTCTGTCATTTAATCCACCCTGCTCTGATTCAATGATTTACGTCATCATCAATCTTTCCACCTTTTTGCAAAATTGATCTTAAGTATCTAAAAACATCTTTCTTGGCTTCCTTTTGACCAAGTAGATGCACAGGTCATGATCACCATCTCTTCCCAACGAAAACTCATACTTCATATACTCAGTCTTGCTCTGACTTATCGTGAATCCTTTAGACTCCAAAGTGTTTCTCCACAATTCAAGTTTTCTATTAACACCGACTTTGGTCTCATCAATAAGCACAATATCATCTGCAAAAAGCATACACCATGGCACTTCCTCTTGAATATCTTTCGATAGTTCATTCATCACTAAGGCAAAGAGATAAGGACTAAGAGTCAAATCTTGGTATACACCTACCGTGATTGGAAAATCCAGTGATGTTCCATTGCAAGCTTTCACACATGTGGTAGCTCCATCATACATATCCTTAATTGCATTAACATACTTTAATGATATTTTTTTCTTCTCAAGAGTCCACCATAGGACTTTTCTTGGTGCTTTCTCAAGATCTATAAACACCATATGTAAATATTTCTTCTTTTCTCAATACCTTTCCATTAATTGTCGCATAAAAAAATAACTTCCATGGTACTTCTTCCTATCATAAATCCATATATCTTAGAACAACTTAAATTTAATCAACTTTTTTTTAACTCAATCACATTAACATACTTATGTGATCCGTAATCACCCTTGCCAATGGGACTTTCACGAGTATTAGAATCTAAACAAAAATTCCAACTAAAAGCTTGTGCATTAACCATAGTAATAGAATTAATAAACAACGTATACTAGACTTAATTTCACTTTTTTTTATTTAAGATATTCCCATAATAAAAAACCATGAGATTAACTCTTAAAGTCTTCTTCATATGCATAGTAAGAAAATCAAATCTATGTTAGTGGAGCTGTCAAAATGGACTAATCTGGTCCACCCAGATTGGTCCATCGTCAGTGGCTCAAAAGATGGATCAACTTAACCCGACTCACTTTTTAATGAACCTATTAAATGTTAGTTGTAATGTCATGCTTTTTTTTTTCTTTGGTGTGATTTAATGTTTAATTTATTTTATTTTGCAAGATAGAAATTTGAGTGTGTTATTTTTGTTATTGGTGTGGTGGCTGACTTTATATTTATATGATTGCTTTGAGTGGTGTATGACTGTTAGTGGCTTAGGCATTTTTGGACCCAAATAAATGGTTGCAAAAATATGTAGATGAGAGGTGGGAATAAAGGAAAGGGGTAGTCTATTAGTAATGAGTCAAATACATCAGCATTCACACTCAAACTTCTACACCTTTCTCTTTTCTCTACATTCCCCATTTTTTCTCTACATCTCTTCTCCTTTAGAGCTTGCATGATGAAACCATCTATGGTAGCTTGATTCTTCAATTCATTTATTGATTTCATTGGCAAACAATAATCCCTTCTCCTCTTAGTTTTCTTGACCTCAATTTTCGTCTTCCTTGCATGAGTTGTAACACCCTGAAATTTCGATAACTAAAAATAAATGTTTGATGTATTTCTTGTGTTATTTGATTATTTGATTAGTTTAGATTAGTTGAATTATTGTGTAAATTATCCTTGTGCAATTGCTTAGTATGGATGTTAAGTTATGTGGAGTTTGTTTGAGTTACGTTAAATCACTATTCTGGATTGGTTAACCGTTGGATCGCCTTCACATTTTACAGGTAGGCTCCTAATCCATAGATGTAACTTTTGACCGTTGGGATTGGCAAAATATCACTGAATCAAAAATTTTAAAATTGGGTCACTCGCCTAGGCGAATTTTGGCAGGTTTTTGGCTTGACTGGACGAGTCAAGTCGGTTTTAAAAATTTCCAGCAGCATGTAATTTCCATTTTCATGTTTCCATCCTCTCCAAAACAACCACCAAGCCCCCCACCCTTCTCATCCACCACCCACAACAACCATCAACCACCACGGGCTGTCGTTGTTTGCCACAAGACCACGGCACGGAGAAGAACCTCGTAATCGGAGCAGAATCTTCAAAACTCCTCTCAAAGTTTTGATAGAGAACGAAGCCTCCAAATCCTTCTTTCTTGGTTTCCTTGAGGTAATCTTGATTTTCTTTGTCTTCTTCTAGCTAGTTTAAGTTTCTCTTAGTGTCTCTTGAGTTTTGGGTACCGTTGTTGGGAGTTTTACACATCCTTTGAAAATCCTTTGAAAATGAGATGTTGTAAAAGTCTCTTTTTTATGAAATTGATGTCATTTCTGTGATCCTTGTTGAACCCCGGTCACATTGGTGTAATCAGAATTTCAAAATGATGTCTTTTGATGTGAACTCCTAAAACACCGTTTAACCCTTTTTCTATTTGAGTGGGTATTTGACCCATAAATGTTAATTTTGACATTGTCTTTGAAATCTATACTAAATTATCTTCTATTTGATATATAGAGCTCTGCGTTTGGACCAAAGCATGTGAACTTGAGAAATCTCAAAACGACGTTTCAAGGAGCTAACAGAGGGATATAGATAGGTAAGGGGAGTTTATTATTTGGTTATAGTTTTGATACCATAGTTGGGGGCCAGGGAACCCAACTATGAAGATTGTAACGACCTAAAATTTTTTCCAGATATTATTAATTTTATTATTATTATTAAGATTAAATTTTTAAGAAGCATATGTTATTATTAATTCTATAACTTACAAAAAAGTTGAAACTGGTATATTATATATAACCACAGTCCTTGTTACAAAAGTCATTATTGAACAAGCAGAAGCTTGTCCAAAAGTCTACTTCATTTTTCTTCATTTCCACACCATCACCGACTCAGGTCATCAAGGAAATTGACCACTGTTGCCATCTAAAAAAATGAAACAAATCTAGTGAGAAATAAAAATTTCTCATTAGGCAAGGCTAAACCACCGAACACGTTAGTACGTTAGTAAATCATTAATATATTTAAATGAAGCAATAAAATAATTATGCAAACTATATGGATGCATGAGATGAATTTTCCCAGAGTGCACATGGCTTCTACATATCGTACTGTATGTAGCTACACCTCGTACTGGATGTAGACGCTGCGATCGTCTTATGCAAACATGCATGATTTTTGCCATATATTTGCACCTGGTCACTACATATCGTACTGTATGTAGTATCAAATTTTGTTTCACAAATATCGTACTGGACTTGGAAACATAAATCAACATATCATCAGTCAAAATCCATTCATAATAAAATCCATAAGCAAAATACATACCATCTTATGGAAAAATAGTTGTTGTCATAACATCATACGTACCACAAGTATGGTTAAACCACCATACCTTATTCAAATAAGACCATTACCACTTAGGCATGACCTTTGAATATCCTCAAGCTATAAAAAAATCATGTTAGTAACCTAACTAATAAACCACAATATATCTCTAAAATAATTTCTAACACCTTTAAACTTTCACGAGAAAATTATAACCTAGCATGCATTTTAATCTCTTTTCACCTACCACCTTGCTACTTCATCCTCAAATTTAATCACTCAAACATTTGAACCATTTAACTACATACCATTCAACCTCTACTTCAAAAAATTAATTCAAAATAGTCCCATAATAAAAATATTAACAAACAGCCCAAAGGTCATCAAATCACTCACAAAGTCATCAAATGTGATTCCAAATATCACTAATATTTCAACCTATAAATCATCACATATCCTATGATTAAAATCAACATTTCCACATCATAAAATAACCTTAAAATGACATGAATTTCAAGTCTAAATGATAACCATAAATCTGCCTAATTAAGCATATAAATTAATCCAAACAAAAGCTTAACTAGAGATTGAAGCCTAGCCTACCTCAAGTGAGTTTGAGTCTTGAAAATAGAATGGAATAATGGCTGCCTTCTTTGGGAAATCCTCTAAGAAATGAAGCTTTGATATCCTTCTACTAAACTTATCAAACTCTTCCTAAGGTTGCTTGCCTTACACGTGATTTCTTCAAGGTGGTGGGGTTTCTTTCTTACTTGATTTAAGCTTTAAAGGGAAGGATGAAAGTGAAATGAAGGTGATGTGAGGGAGAGAGCTTCACGTGAAGTATGTAGGGAAAAGTCTTAAAAAATGGCTTGCACTTAAGGTCCCCCCTCCCTTTATATAGTGTTTAGAAAATGATATAATATTCAAGGACATTTTTGCCCTTCCTAACTTAATTACCTTCATTTAGTTCCATCCTAACTTAATTACTTCTCATTCCTTTAGATTCTAACTAAGTTCATTATGATTCCTTTACTTTATAAGAAAAATCTTCTAAGTTCATCATGTACCTTACAAGTGTCCTAACACTTGTCTTCATCGTAAAGCTTGCCTTTACAAGTGTCCCACTTACTTGGCATGGCCTTTACAAGTGTCCCACCACTTGTCCCATTCATGAAGTTTCTCCTATCTTCTCCATGTTTCACATGAATACTAGAGGAAGGGAGAAAAATCTTTGCTTCATTTCATGTTACCTTGTATCCATATCATTCAAGGCATGACACCTTTCTTCCAAGTGTCCTTTTTCTTGGCATGTTCATGAAACTTCTCTCATTTTCTACCTTAATTCACGTGATTAACCAAAGCCAAAGGGAAAGGAAGACAAATTTTACTTCCTTTTATACTATTTTATGTACACATGTCATTTTTGATGATGAAGAGAAATCTAATCCCAATATGGATTCATACATGGCATTTTCTAGTAGGAAGTCAAGTTTGATATGAACTCTTCTACCTAAAGATAATAATATTGAATAATAGAATTCTAGAGTTTTTCAGAAACTGACTTCAATTTCAATAAAAATTGCTCACAAGTAATCTATACAAAGTGTTATTCAGACTTTTCTTACAGGACTATTATTATCTTAATTCTGATTGGTCCATACTACTTTTGTCATAAATAAGTCTATTCATCCTACAATTAAGAGAAAATCTCATAGATTTTATTTATCATTTTTCCATATTTTTCTCCTGCTTGAATTCTTATGAATAAAGTTTCAAAGTCATCACCGTATAAAATTCATAGAAATTCTATTTTGAGGCTTTCTATCACAAAGTATTTTGATAATCTGCCATTTAATAGTACTCTATACTTCCATCAAGTTTTCACAAAATCTCTAAGGGTATCTTGGTATTTTTGGCTTGAAGGGTATTATGGTAATTTTGTCATTCACCCAGGGGTATAATTGTCATTTCCAAAATCTCTAAGGATATTTTTGTAATTTTAATTTTAACCAAAAATATCCAAGTATTATCACACTTCCACAATTCAATTATAATTATAAATTCAAGATATAATTTTGAGGATGTTACAAAGATAACTGTCTATCCCTGCTGTGTGTTAGTTTTTAAGAAAAACTACGTTTTTAACTAACGAGATGCGATGCATTTATGATTGATGTATGTTTGTTCCTATTGTGTGCTCGTTTTCAAGAAAAACTTTGTTTTTAACTAATGAGATGCGATGAATTTGTTATTAATGGATAAAATTGTGAATGATGTTGTTGTTGTAATGATTGTATTTTTGGGAAAAGTCTTAATTACAGAGGAGACTCTGTCCAAAATTTTATAATATGTTTTCCTATTTAATTCTTTATTAAATTTTTAAATGGGCATAAGAGTGTGTTTTATGTATTGTAGTCCTCCTATTTAATTTTAGAATTTTCCTAAAAATATCAGTCTTGTAGTATGATGAATTGTGAATGTATGAAATTTGGGTTGTCTGAAGACTTGGGGAATGTGAATCTCAGGCATATGTGTTATGTATAGATGTGAAATGTGATTGCTTATGATGTCGTTGATGATATTAAAATTGAGATGCCATTGATGTAGTTGATGATGTTAAAATGAGATAATGATTATGTGGATGACGATGTTCAAATTAGATAATGTTGATGTTGATAATGACATTGATGAGAGATAATGTTGATGTGAACAACGTCATTGTGTGATGTGGATATACATGGATATCCATGGGGGGTGCATGATTGGTTACCCTTGCAAGGAAGGATGTGTTCCTAGTCAGGTCATGCATTGATGGTGCTCATGATTGTATGTTGTATATGTTCACGTGGGTGCATTGACTGGTTGGTTACCCTTGCGAGGAAGGATGTGTTCCTAGTTTCGGTCAGTGCATCGGTAATGTTGTGTATGTACATGGGGGTGTATGATTGGATAATCTTGCAAGGGAGGGTTTACGAATTTTAAGCATCCCAAGAGAAAAAGGGATAGTTTAAAATTCTGGTCCCTATTTATCAATGGTCAGTGCATTGATGATATCCATGTTTCATACTTCATATTTGCATGGATGGAAATAGAATGATGGACAGTAAGTACCGGGGGTACTAGAGGGCAATCACTCTGTTTGAAACTCCCTTGTGACTCAGGGCTGATCACCATGGGGGCAGCGACTAGTGCACGACAGGGTGACATCAACGAGCTACTGCATCATTTTCCTGAGAGAGGCTATTTCCATGAGGATGGTACCACATTGCATTCTGATAGATGAGTCAGGTGCATGCATCATTCTGAGCATGGTTGTTTGAGTTGTGAAGTGAATTAGATGATGAGTTTGTCGAGTGTGTATTGGACTGATGGACTTTTGGTAATGATTGTGGTTGTTAATGTTGTTTCCTTTCCAATTGTTGTTATCTGATGCTTGTTGGTTTTATATAATAAACTCACCATCGCATTTGTTGTACCGTGTGGTTGGTACCTGTGATGATCGCAAACTTTAATTCATGTGAGCAGATGAGCAGCAGTAGGTGACCTTGGAGGAAAATCTTCTTTTTGTTGGAGCTGCCAAGCCGACGTGATGACGTTGGAATTCTTTTTGGAAAGAGTTGTGTTTTGTTAATCAACTCTTTCATAGTTAGTCCCTTAATTCTTTTTGTGAACATGTATATTTTGAGTTGTAAATACATGTAAAACTAAATTAAGTTCTAAACATGTGAATGATGAGTACTGATTTAGTATATGTATACATATGTATTCAATTATTGTAATTGTATTGTGTGTACTATGATTGTATTATTGCGAAAAACTTACTACCATTTTCATAATCAAATTAATGGAGTTTTTGTTAAAATTTGAAATTCACACGATTAGAGTTAGGATGTCGTAGCGACGATGCGGGTCATTACATGAGCTCTATAATGAATCTGGTATTAGAACCTAGCTTAAAGCTATTTTGATGTTGGCCGAGGGTCTACTGACTAGTTAAAAATCACAAGTGGAGGAAGTTCACTCAAAAGTCACCAAGTTCATCTTGCACACTTCTCCTTCAAGAGCTTTAACTATGTGGTTTATGATTTGCATTTAGTTTTGATGTTGTTGTTTATGAGGTTTGTTTGCTGGATTTTGAGTGTTTAAGTTGTTTTGGTCGATTTGGGGTGTTGTGGTGGATTAGGGGGTGAATTGCTATGTTTTGAAGTCAATTTGTGATTTGCAGAATTCTACCATCTCATTGAGTGAGTCACTCTCGTTAAGCGAGCAAATCTCGTTGATTAGGAATTTTTGTTATTTCTTAAAACTTGCTAAGAAGGATATTTTTGCTGAGCAAGCAAATCCCTCTAATTAGAGATTTTAGAAACTCCATAACACTCACAAAGTGAGTCATTCTCGCTCAGCTGGCAAACCTCACCAACAAAAAAAATAGAATTTGCTAAGCGAGATAGACAAGTTTGGCTTAGTAAAAAATGTTGGTTGAGTGAAAATGTTAACTGTCACTTCTTTTACCTTGGCTATAGAATCCCTATTATAATTAATAGTTGTTTTCTTTTCAAACAATGAATATGAATAATTGTGAAATTAACATAAAGATAGACTGTCTAGTACTATAAACCTTGAAAAGAAATGATAATGTGCGAAAGTGTAGAATGTTTGGTTAGACTTATGGAATTACTAGATGGATTCCTAAGTGTGTTGTTGAGAATGAGAATGAATTTGTAGTACCATATTGGTTTGATGAATAGGGCATACATGACATTGCATGTGGGTAGACAGGTAAGTTGAAAATGCTTGGTGGACTCTTAACCTAGTGTTGAGGGCTTTCATGATGGCTAATAAGAATGAACTCCCTGAATGACCAGATAATTTGACCATGGTAAGGGATGAGACTTATGGGGACCGCCCAAAAGTTATAAGAATTTCCACAGAATTGTATTTGCATAACATTTCAAGATGCATATGCATATGCGATTAAAGTGTGAAATTGAGATAATCATATCACATGTTTGATTTGACTTGTAAATGAATGATTTGTTCAGGCCTTTCCTTTAAGTGATCTCTTTATGCTTTTATATTTTATGGTATAAGTTCTTTCGTTTAAGGTTACCCTTGCTTTTGTGTATGTGTTATGTTGTTTGACGATGATAATCGTGCTCGACACGGGAGTAGATGGTATTGATGTTGCAGGAGATCATCCACTTTCTTGAAGACATAGAACTAAAGGATAGACTAGTAATAAGTTCCTTCTTTTGCTAGTTATGTAGATGATGTTAGAGAGGACCAACTTAGGGCCTTAGTATAGTTTTTTGGATTATATATATATATATATATATATATATATTTCCCTTGAAGGAGGATTTTTGTTTGAAACTTATAGTTATGTGTACTGGTGAAGTTTGGACAATACTTGAATAGCGTCGTCGTATGTATGGTATGTAAAAAAGAAGAAAAAAAAGAGAAATCCTATATATATATATATATATATATATATAAATTCTAATTTTTGCATGATAGGGCTATAATAATAATAATATGTATGCTATCGTATGTTATGTATTTTAGAGTAATATTGTAGGTGAGTTGTTATACCAGTTCAAGTTGGCCTATCATGGGTCGATAAGTTAAATGGATTGACCCATCTAAATAAAAATAATTGTTTTAAAATTACCTTTTTAAAAAAAATATTCTAATGTTTTTTATTTACAATAGGTTTTTTTTAATAGACAGGAACAAAACTGAATAAAGTTAGCTTGTATATTCAATAAACATTTTATCTGAAACCATTAATATTAGAAAAGTACATATGTAAAAAAATAAAATTAAAGAGCATCTCTTTGTGTCATTTGATTTGGAACTATGGGTGAAGAAGTGAGCTTTTATAAAACATGACAAAAACACAAAACATAATTACTAAACACATGTTTTTTCTAAAAAAATTGATTTCTTTAAAAGGGTCAATCCGGCACATAATGGTTTCAACCCGAATAGGATGGATCCTAAGTGGGTCAGGTTGAATTTTATGGATAACTAGAATGGATTAAAATTTTCAATTCAGTTCAAACTTGTGTTGGGGTCGGGTTAACCCACAAGTTCAACTCATTTTTATAATTCTATCTTTCAATATACTTAAAAAACTTAGTTATTTATCAATTGTATCGAATTTTGTTGGATTATTTTAGTTTCTTTTCTATTATTTATTTTGGACATGTCATATTTTTTTTTCAAATTTGATCCTTATTATTTGTAATTATACAGTTTTGGTCCTTTCAATAACTTTTGACTTAAATTTAATATGTAACGAAATCAAAATACTTATGTAGCCATCTATCATACTGTCATATTTGTGATATTCTACTATATGTAAAATCTTTTACTACACATTAAATTTTTTTTAGTGATTGTTAAATTAATAAATGGAAAAAATAAAATAATTTAAATAACAAAGAATCAAATTTAGTAAATAATGATAATGACAATACAAAAATGCAATTAAGGTAGTAATAAAGAAGCAAAATGGTACTAATCAAGAGGTACTATACTGCTAATAAACAAGCAAATGGTAGTCAAAGGGGAGGAGGGCATAAAAGTAAAAAGAGAGGGATAGTTGGTCTGATATTTATATTGTTTGGTTGTATTAAATTCTCTGAGCAATTCTTGCAGTATAAGTTTTGCAGAAGCGCACAGTAACAGTACTATACTAGGGTGCGTTCTTCAGCGCATACCCCCCTGGCTGGTCCAATTGGTCCAAGCACCATCTACCCTCTCCGTACACCAACCCCTCATTTTAAACATATCTATCTCACTTTAAAAATAATTATTATCTTAGATTATTTTTAACAGATTAAAAAAAGTAATAAATAAATAAGAAAATATAATTAATCTTATATCATTATTAATTTATTTATAAATTTTATTATCTATTATTAATATTATAAAAATATAAATAAAATAATGATTAATATTATATTAAAAAATTAAAATAATAATTATTTTAAGATAAAAAATTTCTCTTACAAGACAATTTTAATAAGACGGAGGAAATATTATTTTCTTACATGATAATGAATTTATTCCTCCATATCTTGATTTTAAATTCAACCTTTTCAACTTTTATTTTCGTTCAGTCATCTAACTTTCTTTTTTGTCCATTTCTCAAACTTTATTGACATCGTGCACGGAATTTATGATATTATAGAGTAGTGAAATACTTTTTTTTTTTTAAACGAAACGGGAAAGATTAAGGCTTTAAGTGCAAATAGATGATGAAGCTAGAGGATTCAATTATAACAGGAAAAAAGTCCATTTAGCTGATACGAATTATTCCTGTACGTATCTGTAAGTTGTAATCCATTTTTTGTTTTAAACACTTTCATTTTCTTTGTCAACTGATAAAGAACACATTCTCTTTGTCAAAATGTAGATAAAAACAAGATAAACTGAAGTATAACTAAGATTTGATTCAAAAACAATGTATTTCTGCAAAGTAAACTAATCATCATGCCCTATTCAAGTGAATTTTCTTTTCTCTCTGTGGAAACCTAGTGAATCATATCACGTAGGTCAATTAGTTGATAAAAAAAACTAATGTGGGTGCATTTGTTTGTCTTTTCAGTTTATATATTTTATGAAAATTACAAAAACAATCTTTTTATTATTTTTTTGCAAGTCACTTTAACTAAAATGAAGTAAAAACAAAAATATGTGTATAATTGCTACCTAAAAAATATCATCTTAGAATAAATAAAAAATCAAAAACAAATACTGCATTGCTTCAAAAACCAAATCTTTAATTTTAGATAAATAAAAAGGAGAATTAAGTTGGTATCAACATTACCAATATTGGAATACCTCCAAGTGTGAGTGCGAAGTAGTTATTTTATTCGTACATCATCAATTATTTTAAAGTAATATAACAATTTTAAATTTTATGAATAAAAAATATAAATAAACTCAATATGATTTTTAAAAATAAAGAATGCAAAAAAAAAAAAAATATCAACATCCCAAACAAAGTATTTACAAATTATTATATTACTGTGACATTACGTGTTACTTTAACAAATCATTCGAGTATGGTGCGTACATCCGAATTATCTCTTTGTTTTCTGTCTAGTTTTACTACTACATCAAATAAAAAGGGGAAAAGTGACTGAGACAACAATTTCCGATTTTAAACACGTTGAGAGCATTTATATGGTTATATATATCAGTGCTCCTTCAATTATTTGTTCCACTTTATCAAAGCACATCAGCACCTATGGTCTCTATGCATGGCATCTTCAAATGCTTATCAATTCACAAAGCTCCAAAATACTACCGTATTACTTTAAACACTGGCATATTTAAGAAATAAAAGGTCTCATGCAATAAGGGACACACCAAATGTTTCCATTATTGTAACACCCAGAAGGGCAAATGCCGGTATCTTTGCTATAGCATTTGTTGGAAAATGGCAAAGTTGGATTTTTCCTTTTTGGAAAAATATGTGTTCACAAACAATTTAAAATTTTAAGGTTCCTTTTGTTTACTTTTATGTTTATGTTTCATGTATAGGAATGACAACGAAGTGAAACAGGTGTAAGAAATACTAAATAATCTAATAAGAAATATTAAATAATCTAATCATGCTTATACATAAACAACATAAGCAAATAGATTAAGTGCGGAAAAATTAAGATCATAAATACCTCCCGCCATTGCTATTCTTGTTTGCTCTGAAGATTATTTGCAATTGTCTGTGAATCAAATAATCTGTAAACAGTTTGTGGGTATCCAAACTAATATGACTTTTGGCTTAAGGATTTTCTATGCTTTCACTATCACTCACTGATGGTGTATTGAGGTTTTCAGATAGCAAGCACAAGGACCTTGGCCATGGTGCACATCTCCTTATATAACCTCTTCCCATCAAAGAGGTTATATTTGATATGCATAAAACGTGGGCTTAGTTGCTAAAAATAAAGGATAAGATAAGTTGATAAGATTAGCAACAACTTATTCCTAAAAAGATAAGGGATAAGATTAACAACAACTTATTCTTAAGAAGATAAGATGAGTGGACCACCTTATGTGGTTTTGACTTAGTCAAGTAACAGAAAATAAACCAACATTCTCCCACTTGGTCCACATATCTTATCATACACTTTAGTGAGAAATAAAATACATGAATCATGGCGATATTTCCTCTAATATATACGAGTAGTACCTTCCATGTATTACATTGCATTATATTTCTCAAGCCCATACAACTTAATGAATAAACCCAATGTTTATTCTAGGTCCAAACTTAATTGATGTTTCTCAGAATAAATAACTGTAGATGCGCATAAACTGAATGAAAAACATCACTATAGAGTTTCTTAATATCATTCTTACAATGAAAATCATATATGGGAACCAAGTCCCATCCTTTCCACATGATCCTTAAATTTAAATGATGGCATGCCCTTAGTTAAAGGATCGACAATCATTAATTCAGTACTAATGTGCTTAATAACCACTGTATTATCTTTAACACATTCTCTTATGGCTAGATACTTAATGTTGATGTCCTTACTTCGACTACAAATTTTATTATTCTTAGCCATAAACCAACATCTGAATTATCATAGTATATCTTCAATGACTTAGAAATGGAATCCATAACTTTAAGCCCAGAAATGAAACTCCTTATTCATACACCATGTGAGGTAGTCTCAAAACAATAAACGAACTCAGCCTCCATAGTGGAAGTAGCAATCAAGGTCTGCTTGACACTTCTCCAAGACACAGCTCCACTGGCTAGCATAAAAATATATCCCGAAGTCGATTTTCTCGAATCAACGTAGCCAGCGTAGTCTGAATGACTGAATCTGAGTAGCCAATCACTTCCAAGTTGTTAATTCGTCTGTACATAAGTATTCCTAAAGGTATCTCATCACTTTCTTTGCAACTTTCCAGTGGTCTAAACCTGGGTTACTTTGATATCTCCTTAACACTCCAACCGCAAAAGTAATATCAGGTGTTGTGTAGACCTGAGCATACATAAGGCTTCCAACAGCTGAAGCATAAGAAATGTTCTTCATTTGTTCTCGCTCAAAATCATTTTTCGAGCACTGGTTTAAATTAAACCTGTCACCCTTCACAATGGGAGCTACACTTGTTAAACAATTACTCATTCTAAATCTTTCCAAAACTTTGTTAATATAGGTCTCTTGAGACAAACAATGAACACCTTTACTCTGTCTCTTGATGTCAATAACGTAAGAGGCATCACCCATATCCTTTATATCAAAGTTCTTAGAGAGAAATTGTTTCACCTCATATAGCAAAACCCTTGTCATTGGTTGCAAGTAAAATATCATCCACATATAAAATAAGGAAACAAATTTTGCTCCCACTGACCTTCTGGTATACACAATGATCCATAACATTTTCTACGAAACCAAATGAAGAAATAACATCATGAAATTTTTTAGTACCAGTGACGGGAGGCTTGTTTCATATATAGATTTCTTAAGCTTGCATATCAATTGCTCACCCTTAGAGAGGAGAATCCTTCAGGTTGTTTCATATAAACCTCTTCCTCTATGTCTCCATTGAGAAAAGTCGTTTTCACATCCATTTGTTGCAACTTTAAGTCAAAATGTGCAACCAATGTCAAAATGATGCGAAGAAAATCTTTCTTAGATACAGAAGAGAATGTCTTCTTGTGGTCGATTCCTTCCTTTTGATTAAATCCCTTGGTTACGAGTCTTGCTTTATATCTCTCAATGTTGCCTAAATGAGTCTTTCTTAGAAAAACTCATTTACATCCAATGGCTTTTGCACCATCAAGCAACTGAACAAGATCCCAGATTCCTGTAGATACACAATAAAATCACTCGATATCGCTAATTTCTTTATTCTGATAGATCTCCTTAATGTTGTTACATTATCTTCTTGAGGAACTTGTTGTTCAATTGGTTGATCAACAATTTCTTCTTGCTCCTCATGAACAACTTGATCTACTAGATTATCAGCAGATTATGGATCTTAAATGATAGGTTGCACAACACCCGATTAAGCTGGAAGGGTATTGTTAATAACAACCATTCTAAGATTTGAAGTGGATGGTTGAGTAACTGAATGATCTTTTCCAGAAACAAAATCTCTGGATTGATCGCTCCCACTAATCAAGTCATTCTCAAAAAATTCAACATTTCTTGATTCCACAATCCTAGTACTGTGTAATGGACAGTAAAATTTGTATCCCTTAGACCTTTCAGCATAACCAATCAAGTATCCGCTAATGGTCCTTGGGCCAAGCTTCTTTTCTTGTGGGTTATATATTCTCACTTCAGACAGGCATCCCCAAACGCGTACATGTCGCAAACTCGGTTTCCAACTCTTAAATAACTCAAATGGTGCCTTTGGGACAACCTTAGTTGGAACTCGATTCAATATGTACACTGCCGTCTTCAGTGCTTCAGTCCACAATGACTTAGGAAGCTTGGAACTACTAAGCATACTTTGCACCATGTCCATTAAGGTTCGGTTTCTTCCTTTTTACCACACCATTTTGATTCAGAGAACTAGGCATAGTGTACTGGGCAACAATCCCATGTTCTTGAAGAAACTTCACAAATAGACTAGATGTTTGTCCATTCTTTGTGTATCTACCATAATATTCACCATCTCTATCGGATTTCACGATCTTAATTTGCTTTCTTCATTGTTTCTCCATTTCGGCCTTAAAAACTTTAAAAGCATTTAAAGCTTCATCTTTAGAATGAAGTAAATAAAGATACATATATCGTGAAAAAATTATCTATGAAGGTGATAAAGTATTTCGGACTACTTGCATCCATGTCTGGACAGCAAAAATCTGTATGTATGATTTCTAATAGATTTGAGTTCCTCTTTGCACCCTTCTCAGACTTGTTAGTTTGCTTACCCTTAATGCAATCTATACAAGTATCAAGTTCAGCAAAATCCAAAGCACTAAGTACCTCTTCATTTACCAATCTCTTAATTCTCTTGATAGAGATGTGTCCTAATCTTAGGTGTCACAACATAGAGGAATCCTCATTCATAACACATCATTTTTATGCCAACATTAACATGCACAACATCATAAGTGGTATCATTTTGCAAATTAATATAGAAAATACCATATTGCAAATCAATCCACCAAGTGCTATAATTAATCATATTAGATTCATAACAAATTAAAGAGGTAGGCATACATTTCTTTTCCAAACCATAGCTTGAATTTTGAACAATCTTTCTTCATGTGCCCCTTCTTTTTACAGAAGAAACACTTGGATTCTTTCTTAATTCCAGCTTGAGGTGATATTTTACCACTTCCCTTGTTCTTCTGGCCTTTCTTATTATCCTTCATTTCAGTCATCATAATAGAACTCTCTCCTTGTTCCAACTACAACCTCCCCTCTTCCTGAACACACATGGTCATGAGTTCATTAATAGACCATTTATCTTTATGTGTGTTGTTAGATATTTTTAAAAGGGACAATATGGTGTTGGGAGAGTATTCAGAATAAAATGAATCTGAAAGGAATCAGACATGTCCACCTCTAGGGTTTTAAGTTGAGCTGTAATGTCCATCATCTGCATGATGTGCTTACGCACATCCCTCAAAGTATTGAGCTTCATGGAAGAAAACTTTATTATTAAGGTATTGGTCAATGCCTTCCCTGAAGTCTCAAATTGTTCATTAATGTACTTCAGGAGCGCTCTCACATTGTCATACTGTTCAACTGAACCCTTAATACCAGCCTATATACCATAGTATATATTGTTCTCTGTAATTGCTGGTGGCTCAACTTTCCTGATAGCATAATCAATATTCATATACCCTAACGTCACCAGAATCATTTCTTTCCAGATAGAAAAATAATCTTCTCTCAATTCTGGGATATCAATTGTATTAATAGGTTGTTTAGTTGCAAAATAATTCAACATATATGCTTATCATTAAAATTTGAGACAAAAATAATGTATCATGCTTTACCAATGTAAGTCATGCTTATAAAATTATGAATTTAGCGACATAAAATTTGCCTGTAGGCTAAAATTTTAATTCAATTAAATTCACATAAACATTATGATAAAACTATCAAGTTATATTTCTTGATCCCTGTGGGCAAATCAAAAAAATATAATTTAATATCTTATCCTAATTAATCATACAAAAATATAATAGAAATTCCTGTGGGATAATATCTACTATATTATATTATGATTAATTACAATTAATATTATTTACCTTATGTGATCTAGAGACTCTTAATATATAATTTAAATAATTAAAGTTGCTGTGGCTAGGCTTTAATCAATTAAATTATAAAGATCACTAAATATTATCTAATTTCCAAAATTAATTTTATTGTAATTAACCATAAACAATAAAATTAAATAATCAATCATTCAGATTAATTAACTTAATATTACATGTATAGGAAAACATAAATTAATACATGTAATGACAGAATAACAATATATCATGTGAACATATATCACAAAATATTCTCTTATATATACAAATTAATATATGTAGTGAGTGAAGTAAATGAACCACATACTGAAAAAGTTTCCAAGATATAAACTGAATATCTAAACATTTCTATCTTTATGGAATAAAAAAATATAAACTGAATATCTAAATATTCCTATCTTTATGGAACAAAAGATATAAACTGAATATCTAAACATTCCTATCTTTATGGAATAAAAGATATAAACTAAATATTTAAATATTCCTATCTTTATGGAATAAAAGATATAAACTGAATATCTAAATAACAATAAATTATGTGAACACATCATAAAATTGTCATTATTTCAAAATGCTTTATAGTCATTTATTTGGTTCACGAAGATCAAAATAAAAGTTCAGCAACACAAATAGCGTAAATGACAATAGTAACAATAACATAAATAAAAATACAATTCAGTGTCAGAATGTGAAATTTTCAAATCATAAACGGTGTCACACAATATCACTTTAAACCAAATGTGAATGTGAATCGTGACACAAAAATCAAGATTTGAATGCGAGTTAATTTCACAAAACTCAAAGCCACGAAATTGAAACATGTTTCATTGATACTATTGTCTTCGATCTTCAGACGGGTTGACTCGACCCAGTTTCAATCAAAATAAAAAACCCAATGGTTTTCTCAGTCATTTTCAACACCGAAATCCATGTTTTAATTTACAAAAAGCTTAGAAATTCAATTTCCATATGATTCCAAGGCTTCTTACTAATTAAAACGTTCAAATAAAATACTCATATTTCAATAAAACAATATTTCAAAAATATGAGTATCAAACCAAAAGCAAGGCAGAGGCAACAACTAAGGCTCTGATACCAAATGTAAGAAATACTAAATAATCTAATCATGCTTATACATAAACAACATAAGCAAATAGATTAAGTGCGAAAAAATTAAGATCATAAATACCTCCCGCCATTGCTATTCTTGTTTGCTCTGAAGATGATTTGCAATTGTCTGTGAATCAAATAATCTGTAAACAATTTGTGGGTATCCAAACTAATATGACTTTTGGCTTAAAGATTTTCTATGCTTTCACTATCACTCACTGATGGTGTATTGAGGTTTTCAGATAGCAAGCACAGGGACCTTGGCCATGGTGCACATCTCCTTATATAACCTCTTCCCATCAAAGAGGTTATATTTGATATGCATAAAACGTGGGCTTAGTTGCTAAAAATAAAGGATAAGATAAGTTGATAAGATTAGCAACAACTTATTCCTAAAAAGATAAGGGATAAGATTAACAACAACTTATTCTTAAGAAGATAAGATGAGTGGACCACCTTATGTGGTTTTGACTTAGTCAAGTAACAGAAAATAAACCAACA
>CM023955.1:18495844-18528019 GCA_013407115.1 Glycine latifolia
CTTTCTCTTCTAAAAAAAAATAAAAATCAATTGATCATTAAAAACTAACCACAACTATACAATATTTTCCTTTTCAATAAAATGAAGTCCAAGTAGTGGGTTCTTTGATTATGTTGAGAATTACAATTAAATGTAATAGAAAACAAATAAAAATGTAATGCAGTTTGCTGTTAGGACAAAAACACAGACCTTATCGTCATTGGATTGTACATTGGTTATTGTATGAGAACGAATGTTATAGCAAAGAGAATCCAAATAAGACCTTAACACCGATAAAAAACCCTTAGCAGCTTCTGTCTGCGGGAAAAAACAACACACGATGAGGATATAACATAACATTATGGTGACATGGTTGTTAACAATATGACGTGGAAATATTCTACAAACCTATCACAAACTACTTGAATTTTTTTAAACCACAAAATAATGATGAGCTATTAAGCAAAAGGATAGATACATAGGGGAGCATAATGTATAATGATGAAATGATGCATAAGGGAAGCACACCTGCACTTCCGTGCATTCATACACTGGCCTTCTCCTACCCAGGTAACTTTCTCCCACAAGAGTTTCATGATAAGGACGTAAAGAAGAGATTAACTCTTTCTGCCTTGGCAGTTGAGGTACTGTTGATGACTTCACCTATTGTGGAAAATAAATTATAATAGAAGTTAGAATATGACAATATAAAAAGCAAAAATTGAGAAGCTAAGCCCCAATCATTTTCAGGGCAATATTGAAGGAAGTCTGCAATCATATAAACCCACATATATCATCCATAGACGTTACTTTATCTTTTTAACTTAAGAAACAATATCTAGTCAGATAAAACAATTTGTTGAATTGTTGTCACATCGAGTGCAAGAGCAAAAAAATCATAAGCTTGAAGATATAAATAAATAAATAATCTAACTTCTCAATTTGGTATGGGGACAGACTTTAAAAAGACTTGAACTGAAGAAGCTTTAATGGGATCATAAGATTTGCGAATTTAGTAAGCTGCTGAAATGCTTTAAATTAATTGTATTAATGTCCAAACTTCAGGGTGTAAATTAGTAAAATTTAATTCTGGCTGTGGTTCTATATGGCCTTTAAATGTTAAAAATTTGTAGAGATGGAACAAACACAATTCCAACAAGTTAAAATAGGCAAGAAACAATCACATGACCAATGACAAGAAACATATTACAGATTTGAGGTCAAAATACATTGCCAACGTTAAAATAGGCATCTGTTAATACATCTCAATCAAAGGAAAAGGAACAATCACGATTCCAACAAGTTTAGGTATTGAATTAGGAAAATTGAATGTTGCCAAGGCCAAATTCCATCAATCTACCACACAACTAAAAAAAATGAGCTGCTAGTCCACATTGATATTCACAAAATTCAGCAAGTTATAAACCTTAATTATATATGAGCAATTTGAGCACTTCCTTACCAAATAAAGAAATAGCTGCCAATTTGATAACAGATAACTTTTAAGGAACACAGAATATGAAACCGTGAATGTATGTATGCCACAAGCAAATGATAATAATCAAGCAGTATGAATTCAACAAAGTGTAGTAATGTTTCCTTCATTTTCAACCATGAATTTTGCAAGATAAGAGGAGAGATTACTCATGCAAATTATTCCTCAATAAATACAATATTGTTGGGGAAGGGGGTGGAGACTACGATTTATGGCATTGCAGAACAGAAAAAGAAACAAAAACCTGGTTTCTGTTGGCGTCAATCAGGATAACATTATTAGTTAACTTTGACTGAACTTCATTGGTCTTGTTCTTGATGCCAACCTAGAGTATCAATTTTGTAGTTAGTTAGATCTCATAGATCATATAATCAATAGAAAAGACAAAGATAAAAAACAGTTGACACCAAATTTAGAAATAAACACTACAGTGGCCACTCTAATATTAATGTTCCAATTTGTGAAAGATAATATTAAATGGGCTTTACAAACTCCAACACATTATATTCAATATCATTATCTAAGTAATAATAATGGGGCGTGTTCAAGAGCAAGCCCTGAACATGGATTTAAAAGATCAGATAAATCCAAATTCCAAATAAATAACCATTTTCTGACATAAAGCAGATATTATTCTTGATAGTAAAGCAGGTCTATAATACTCACTATGTAGGGGACAGGTGCATCTAGAAACTCGAGCATGCCATTTGGTAAAACCTGGAAGAGTATGCTCTTATCAAATACTAAGGTGGAGAAGTGATGTTAAAAATTAAGAATATTAATATTGATTTTAATCTGAAAAGAGAGAAACCAAACCGGCATAAGCAAGCTTTGCCACTGGTAGGGCCGGATTAGTGGAATAACTGATAAAACTGAAGCAGATAGGATTCCCTGATCATGAAAGAAGCAAAATGTTTCCATTAAGGCTATGATTAAATATCAACAATACAACTGAGATGCTAATTTCTGACAATTAAATTCTCCAAATCAGCAGATCAATGATTGGGTCAAAAGCACAGTATAGCTATCCATATTCCATCGTGAATGTAATCCATCTGTAAAAAGACAATATGTGCATTTGCAAGATCTAAAACAATTAGCACAACTACGTGCTGTACATTACAAAATACAAATACGTAGCAAAATGGCTGATCAAATATGTATGAGCACGTCAGCAAGGCTAAAATGAGAACATCAAAATTCAAATTCAAGTACTGCTATTCCTAATAGAGCAAGGGAAAGACACTAAAATACAAATATAATTACTACTGTTCCTAATAGAGCAGGGGACAGTAAGGAAGGAATAACAATAAATCTGAAGGAAAAAAGCATGTATAAGCGTCCAACCAATGACTCAAACAACTTTAGCATCAATATAAAAATTGTTAGATTAACTCCGCCCATGTGTGTTTGCATGCATGGTCTATCCCAAGCCAGGATAAAGGAGGAGGGTTGGCGTCAGGAGTTGCGAACCGACCATAAAAAATTAGCTATTCTTATGTGATGAACCTTTATGATATTTCGTTGGGGCGCTCCCTTCATAGCGACGCATTACATCGGGCCCAGGGTGTATCGAAAAGTGTGCTAGGGTCCTCGCCACAAGGCAAGGCACTACATCGATCCCGGGATGTAGTGAAAAGGCAAGGCGCCAGGTCTTCACCCGGATTTGGTGACAAAAAGGCAAGGGTGCCAACACGCAGATGGGCGAGCGTGGTGGGCAAACACAGCCCAGGGGTTTAGGATGAAATTGGGAAGCTGGAACATAGGAACATTAACGGGTAAACTGAGGGAGTTAGCAGATGTCTTTGCCAGAAGGAAAGTGAATATTGTTTGCTTGCAAGAAACTAAGTGGGTTGGAGAAAAGGCCAAGGAAGTGGAGGACACCGGTTTCAAGTTGTGGTATACAAGTACTATCAAGAGTCGCAATGGAGTTGGAATTATGATCGATAGAAGTTTCAGAGATAAAGTCGTTGATGTAAAAAGGAAAGGCGACAGGATTATGATGATTAAGCTTGTAGTGGGGGATCTTATTTTAAATATCCTTAGTGTGTATGCACCCCAAGTGGGATTACTATCAGATGAAAAGAACCAATTTTTGGAAGACTTGGAGGAGGTTCTGAGAGGGATACCAAGAGAGGAGAAGATTTTCCTAGGAGGCGATCTAAATGGGCATGTTGGTAAAAACAGTGGAGGTTTTGATAGAATTCATGGTGGTTTGGGCTATGAGACGAGAAATGAGACTGGAGAAAATGTCTTGAACTGTGCACTAGCCTATGATTTGATGCTAGCGAACACTTTTTTCCGGAAAAGGGAGTCTCATCTTATCACGTATCATAGTGGCCAAAATCGTAGTCAAATTGATTTCTTTATGACTAGACGGGAAGATAGAAATTCGTGTATTGACTGCAAGGTCTACCCTGGGGAATGTGTGGCGACACAACATAAGTTGGTTGTTCTAGAGGTTAGGTTCAACAAAGTTCTTATTTTGAGGAAGAAGGATCCAAATCCAAGGATAAGATGGTGGAAGCTAAAGGAGGAGAAACAAATAGAGTTTAAAGAAAATATGTTGCGTGAAGGACCGTGAGAGTTTATTGGAGAAGCTAATGAAATATGGAATAAGAATGTGGGAAGGAGGGTGTTAGGTGAAAGCAAATGGAATAAAGTTTTTACAAAGGAAACATGGTGGTGGAATGGAGAGGTGCAAGAGGCTATTAAACAAAAGAAGGAATGTTTTAGATCTTTGCATAAATGTCCCAATGATGAGAATTGGCAAAAGTTTAGAGTAGCGAGAAAGGATGCAAAGAAAGTAGTGCGGGAAGCTAGAGGCAAAGTTTTTGACGATTTGTATAAAAATCTTGGGAGCAAGGATGGAGAGAAAGGTATTTACAAACTTGCAAAAATGAGGGATAAGAAGAGTAAAGACCTCACCCAAGTTAGATGTATCAAGGATGAAAATCAAAAACTTTTGGTGAGGGATGAAGATGTAAGTGAAAGATGGTTAGACTACTTTAACAATCTTTTTAATGGGAATGGTGACAAGAGTGAGGTGATTTTGGAGGACGTTTTTGATGATCTGAATAGAAGATTTGTACGCAGAATTAATACACATGAGGTTAAGGAGGCTTTAAAGAGGATTAAGAATAATAAAGCGTTGGGACCTGATGACGTCCCTATTGAAGTGTGGAGGGGCTTGGGAGATGTGGCAATAAAATGGTTGACTAATCTTTTTAATAGGATTCTTCAAACAAACAAGATGCCTGATGCTTGGAGGAAAAGTATGCTTGTGCCTATTTACAAAAACAAGGAAGATATCCAGAATTGTTCAAACTATAGAGGCATCAAGCTCATGAGCCATACTATGAAGTTGTGGGAAAGAGTTATCGAACATCGCCTAAGGAGGGAGACCAAGGTTTCAGTAAATCAGTTTGGATTTATGCCGGGAAGATGTACCATAGAAGCTATTTTCTTGATGAGACAATTAATGGAAAGGTATAGGGAAAGGAAGAAAGACTTATATATAGTGTTCATAGATCTTGAGAAAGCATATGATAGAGTCCCAAGAGAAGTCTTTTGGTGGACTCTTGAGAAGAAAAATGTAGCATTAAAGTACGTTAATGCAATCAAGGATATGTATGATGGGGCTACCACATGTGTGAAATCCTGTTATGGAACATCCAGGTATTTTCCTATCACGGTAGGTGTCCACCAAGGTTCAGCTCTTAGTCCTTATCTTTTTGCCTTAGTAATGGATGAACTGACGAGAGATATTCAAGAGGAGGTGCCGTGATGTATGCTTTTTGCAGATGATATCGTACTTATTGATGAGACCAAAGATGGCGTGAATAGGAAATTGGAATTGTGGAGAAGCACTTTGGAATCTAAAGGATTCAAGATAAGCAAGAGCAAGACGGAGTATATGAAGTGTGAGTTTTCACAGGATAAGGATGGTGATCAAGACACAGTGCATCTACTTGATCAAGAGGTACCCAGGAAAGATGTTTTTAGATACTTGGGATCAATGTTGCAAAAAGGTGGTGAGATCGATGAGGATGTAAGTCATAGGATTAGAGCAGGGTGGATGAAATGGCGGAGTGCATCGGGATTTTTGTATGACCGCAAGATTCCCCTTAAGCTAAAAGGAAAATTCTATAGAACGGCTGTTAAACCGACAATGCTATATGGTGCGGAATGCTGGCCAGCACATAGGCAGCATGAGCATAAAATATGGGTAGCGGAAATGAGGATGTTAAGGTGGATGTGTGGATATACGAAGATGGATAAGATAAGAAATGATGATATTTGACGAAAGGTGTCAGTGGTACCGGTATGTGAAAAGATGAGGGAGCATAGATTGAGATGGTTTGGGCACGTTATGAGACGGCCACTGGATGCTCCTGTAAGAACAAGAGTTTGTTACCAAAAGCTAGACACAAAGAGAGGTAGGGATCGACCGAAACTTACCTGGGGAAAGGTAGTTAAACAAGACCTAATGGAGTGGGATATAGATTGGCGGACAGTATGTCTTAGGACGGAGTGGAGAAAAGCGATAAGCTTGGTGGAGGGTTAAACCCATTAGTAACCATATGTTCCAGTCGTTCCCTTGTTTTTAGTCATTCTCCTCCTCTTTTCTCTCTTCTTCCTCTCACCATTCTGTTTTTAGCCTTTTTTTTTCTCTCATTTGTCTTTTTTTTCGATTTATCATTGGGTTCATCTACCACCGACCCCAATTAACTTGGGTTAAAGGTGTTGTTGATGTTGATGTTGATGTTGATAAAAATTGTTAGATTACATTTATCTTTACATTATCTTGTATTTATTATTACATAGAAACTTATGATTCTGATTGATATGTAATTACCTAATAATCAGTAATTGATTGATATGTAATCAATACTGATTCTAATTTCTCCATTATAAATAAAGATGAGAAGTGGTCATCCTTGACACATTACAGGAAAACACTGTTATATGGTATCAGAGCTTAGGTTATTCTTGATAGAGGAATAATGAAACTCGTGCTCCACCAGGGACCTACTGTCCCCGGTGGACCATTCCGCTTGTCATCCTTCTTCCAGTGACTTGTTTCTGCATTCCAGTTAAGCACTTTTGCTTGCTGCCCTTCTTCCGACGACCCTTTCTCCTTCTCAGATGACTTTCCGGCCATCGTCACTTTTTCGGCGACCTTTCTGGCTAGCAACCCCACCATTTGAAGAGCCTTCTGCCAATCTACAAGGCGCTGTTTACAGCATTGCGAACGAACCACCGACGCTCCCTCACACACATCTCAAAGACGCCCCAAACAACTTCTGTGCTAGATGCATTTCCGGCGCGCGCAGCCTCCATTCCAGCCGTGTCTCCAGCGACAAGGTCACCCACCATGAACGATCCTAACCCTATAGTTTCGCCATCATCAGAGTTGTTCTGCGTGTTGCTTTGATGGTTCTTCTTTGTTTTTCTTTTCCACTATTCCCCTCTTAATGGTGAACAGTACCGCACGGATGCTCTTCCCTTATTTGGCAGACTTCCCAATGCCTTTTCGTCGAAACTCACCTTCGACCACCGTTGCCCATTACCAAAGACTACCAAGTCGTCCACATGCGCAGCAACTCAAACCCTCTCTGCATGCAACCCCATAAAGGGCCCTAGTGTGTGAAGTTCACGCACACGATGTGTGACGCATCTCCAGCCAGTGTCACACTGGTCTTCTCTCCCTCCGCCAAAAGGCATCCCAGGTGGACCTTGGTCTTTTTCACAGGTGAACAATGCCGATCATCACCATAGAAGCCTGCCACACCGTACACGTGCGCAGCCAACTCAAAACACCGCTGCACACAACCCCACGCAGGGCCCTGGTGTGTGACGTTTCTCCAGCGAACCACCTTTAGTTTCTATCGGGTTGACCACATTTGTAACAAACTCAATTCATATGGCATATATGCTCAAGCTTGAGGGGAAGTGTTAGATTACATTATCTTGTATTTATTATTACATAGAAACTTATGATTCTGATTGATATGTAATTACCTAATAATCAGTAATTGATTAATATGTAATCAATATTGATTCTGATTTCTCTATTATAAATAAAGATGAGATGTGGTCATTCCTTGACACACAACATTACAGAAAAACACCATTATGAAAATTGAGTAGAGAAAATTAATAATATCCACAATATCATTACTAACTTAATTTGAGACACAAGGCATACCAAATTAGAACAGACAAAAACAATCTGCTTCTCCAGTAGAGCTCCTGCAAAGAATGCCAACACCTGCAGAATAGACATACAACCATTCAAACCAACATATGATTGTAGCTGTAAAAGTCCTGGACAAACGATATGAAACTGCTACACTCAGATCACTACATTTCAACTCCAAGGCTCAAATGGATAAGCATTATTTTACTGCCATCTAGGCAGTCATCCTTATTTAATCATGTCTTTAACTGTTTACAACTGTGTCACGTTATTATGATGTATAGATCCCAATGTTAGGAACTGATTTCCTTTCCTACAAATTAGTCGTAATAATCCCTCCTTTTTAAAGTTGCTGACTATTTAATGAAAATGGCACAAAGGACAAATCAGTTTTTCCAAAATGGTTTTCCTAATATTCTTTACATGGTTCTTGTGAATAGCTGACACATAAGTCATTCCAACATTCATAGTTCCCCCCCCCCCCCCCCAAAAGTTTATCTACAACTTAAGTGACCAAATAAATAATTAATACCAGATCTCATTAAATCTAGAAGCAAATAGAGAGATAAATGTTGAGATATTTGGTATAAGAACATAGATTCTAGAAAATCACAAGTTAAAACAGATATTACATTTTCAAGCCTCAAGGTACCACACATGCATGCTACAGCCCATATAGATAATGCAGTTGCCTCCTCCTCAGCCAAAAGAGAATTATGTGCCTGACAGGAACAAACAAAAAAGAAGTATTTTTATGAGCATATGACCATAAAAAATGATACAACCCAGAAGACACACATCCTAAAACTTAAGGGGAGGAAAAGCAATCTAATCCAATCATAATTAATGTAACATACCTCTGCAAATTCCAGACCGGTACTGCAAGATTTCAAGTCAACAGTTGAACCGGCAAGATGTAGAATTGTCTCATATGGTCTGTGATATTCCAAGGGATGCAGGTGTTCCAAAGGATGAAACCTAAGTGCTGAGCCCCTTGCAGGGCAAGTTAAGCGATAATACTCACTTATAATCTGTAATGGTCCACAGTTATTTGCCTGGAAATTGATAAAAAAAACATCAGCTGTAAATATCAACACACAATCCAGACAATAACAGTACAACGTGAATTTAAATTACAAACCTTCGCCCATTCAAGAATATCATGTAGGTCATTTAAATCCTCTTGGCCAGAGAATGAAGCATCTTCTGTCTCAGTATCATCAGCATCACTCCTAAAATTTCTGTCATCACAAGGAGAACCCTGAAAACTGCATGAAACAGATGTTTAAGATGCACCATTTATAAGAAATGAACAATATAATGCCTAAAAAATCCTTCGCAAGGTAAATCTTGAAAACAGCATAAAACAGACCATATGTTTTATATAACCACTTGGAAGAAATGGACAAAAATATAATATAAATATATGATATATCATAAAGCACAGTCACTCTAAAAGATATATGTGTAAATACATCAGGATTTGTTTGGATAAGTATGGATAATTTATTAGAAAGAAAGAAGTAATGTGAAAGACAAATAGGAATTCTATGTGCAGAAAGCAACCTCAAAAAGAAAAAGAAACCACAGCAGATACGAAGTTAGAAACACAATGGGTGGCTACTGTGACTCATTCTATGTCTCTACATTATTCTGCATCAACTCATTTCATGTAGCACGCACAAGAATACACGAGGGAACATAAAGTAAAACTAGTAAATACAACTTTATGACTCCCACCTTGCATAAATCAAAATCCACCAACATATCTTCTGTCAAATGATGTCAAGGAATAAATGTACTGGACTTTATATTTGAACCTATAAAGAATTAAAGTACATCATACGACACTTGTACAAAATTATTAGACTTTCAGATCTGACCACAAAAGAAAACACATCCATGTGAAAGCACAGTAAGCTCCATTACATAATGTTTGTTAGCTTAAATACAGACTACATGAACTGGACAATCAATGTCTTGTACCTGCCGGAAGATTCAGAGCTTTCATACTGGCAATAGCGCAGGAGTGGTAGAATAGCATTTGGTAAACGCCTATCTTCAGACTGTTTGTTTGTTACAAAAGCATCTCCATACAAATCGCTTTCTTCAGCATTTGTAGGACCAGATTCTTCTTTGACAATTTTTCTATCAGTTTCAGGATCACTAGGCACAGCATTGTCATCATTGACTCTCTCCTTAAATGTATGCAGATCCCCATTAACCATTTGTTTCTCAGGATAATTACTATCATTCTCAATGTTTTTAGGTGAGGAATTTCTAAGGCTTGATTGAGAAATCCTTGGACTGTCATCATGTCCATCTTCTAATCTATCATTCACCAACATGCACTCTGATTTTTCCTCCAAATTTTCTTCCTCACAGCTACCTTCAACATATTCTAAATTTAAATCTCCAACAATTCTCGTCAACCGCTCTAGCCGTTCTTGCATGAAGATGCTACAATGATATCAGCACAATAAGTCGAGCAAAAACCATAACATTATAGCATACATAGTCAGGCTAAATGGCAAACAATTCTAACATTCTAAGTATCACAAATAACAATAAATGTGAGTATATAATATGCAGAGTACAAATAATTTTACCAAATACCAGATAACAAACAACATGCTATCATGGAAGCTACAAAAAGCTGAAGCAACAACAAGCAAGCCTTATCCCATGAGGTGGCATTGGTTACATGGATCAATCAATTCCATTGGGCTCTATCAAAAACAATGGCATTCTTAATGGTCTCTACCAATTTTTTTCAAGTCTTGATCTATCCTTTTTTATGACACTAAGAATCTAAATGGAGGAAAATATTTCACTTTATCTTTCAAATATAACTATTAAGTTTATTTGAGAAGGCCCTGCAAGAGGTAATAAAAATAGTCACAAGCATTGAAATCTAAAGCCAAGGGACAAATGAACCACTTAATATTTTCCTATGTACAACAGACAAGTTTAAAAGTTTGTTCACCTATGTGCAATAGTAAAGTTAACTCCTTTATGCACAAGCCAAATTTATGCTACAACAAACTACATCTTAGCTCCCGCAAAAATTGAACCATTTCCAATTACTTTCAGCCAATATATTATTTGCCAAACTTAATATTTGGACATCAATAAAACCGGCTTTTTTTCCTCCAGCAACCTATGTCAGGGTGTGGATGTTTAGCCCGAGTACATGAATCCCTTGCTATTAAACATTGCTTATTGCATGTCTTTTAACTTCCATAGTTCATTAATTTAAGAAATGCAAATATTCATTTCATGTCTCCATTTGAAACTTAAAAAATGTTCGTATTAGTAATATCGCAATCACACTAACAAGTCAATTTCACAAAACATACAAAATACTAGCAGTCTAGTATATATATGTTTCAGAAAGTACTACACATAAATCCTATAAACCCACAGCAGATGAGTAGTAGTTACTTGACACACTTTTGGTGCATACAAGACACAACAGATCACGTGTTAACACTAACAGAACCATCCTTCCAAAAATTAATACAATAAATGACAAGATATAGCAAATATCATCAACATCTCACCCCTCATAGGGGAGGGAACTCAGGATTGTTATGAATACCTACCTATTCAATACACCAAAGTGCAATTCAAAAAATGGGAGCCTTGAGAGAATGCAGTAACATCTCTGTGTGGTTAATATATGGCGTTGGCGTTTCAAAGGAGAATAAGTCGCCTGCTTATCAGAAATCAAGGAGAGAAATCCAGAGGGTTTTTGCACTAACTCTTCAACTAAGACACAGCACCCATAAAGTGTTGAATTATCAGCACCCTGTGGCATTATAAAAAGCCCAAAAGAAAGTAGCATTGTGAGTATAGGAATGAGTACAATATAAAAAGTTAAAACAAATAAGGGAGACTTACAGTTAAAGGTGAAGCTATTAAGTATTCAAACTTAAGGATCAACTTTACAAATGACTAGTCAACAGGTCCTTAAGAGACTGTTTACTTCGTAGATGATTTTGGAAAAGGACGTTTGAAGGGATATAGAAAATCACAAGGCTGACAAAAAATGTTTTCCTTCAGAATCAGGGAGATTTGAAGTTAATTTTAGAATGGCATAAAACATACATATGCTTAGCACATGCAACTAGAAGCAGTTTCTGAGCTTGAATGAGAGTATATAAGCCTTTTATGCACCATAAGAGGTAAACCTCAACTTTCAAATGTATACTGAAGTAAATTAAGGTCCAAAAACATCTGCAAAAGAATCCAAACTAATGCTGGTCCAGCCATAAACCTCTTCAAATGGTAAAAAGGAATTCTTGATTAAAATATTTGCACCTTAGGAACAACTTACTCATTAACCACTCTGTGAATAGTGTTATACAATTGAGTGGTTAAAGAATCCTAAACAGTAACTCCTTTTTAGTAATTTTCAAATAACAGTTGCTAATTGCTAAGAATAATTTAGAAAGATACATTGGATGGAAAATAAAAATGAAAAGATAGATGAGTAGTATATTTCTGTTAAAAAGTTTCCTGTAATCCAATTTTCATCCTTAGAATATATAAGAAAATACAAGAAAAGATAGATGTAAGGAAGAAAGAGAACATTAGTATCAGAAAAATATAAGAAAGTTGAATCAATGTAACAATTCGATCACTAAAGTTACCTGTAGCCTAAATACAAAAGACAGATCCCTTTGTTTAAGGTGTTCCTGCATAAATCAATATACAAACACTGCTAAGCATCAGTATTTAAAAACTTGGACACCCTCCAACTTCATCATATAAATTGGTCATCTAATACACTGGGTCTGTATACAATGAAGTTGTAGATGCAAAGTAACCAGATTGACAAAGAGATATATCATTTCAGACGGTCTGTAACTAATGGTCAAATAAGTAAAAGGGGAAGGCAAAATAATTTAAAAAAGAGAGTTTGCATAATGCATAATATGAACGGAAGCAAAATATATCATAAATACCTGCCCAAATAGAATTTCATTCAACTCACTCATGGAAGGGGTTCTCTCAACAGCATTAACCTAAAAATCAGATCCAGGAAAAAGAAAGACCTTTATAAGCTCCACATAAGTTATTGGCATAACAACAAATAAATCTATTATTCACTACATATTTTTCAGTATTCGAATAATTGATGCAAAAATTTAAATTCGAAGTAATATTGATCACTCTGATTCATCAAGATGCTTTTTGTTTCCTGATACTGTGAATACCTAATCTATGTAACTGTTTATTTGATAACAATGATGTTCTCTTTGGCCCCATTTGAAAGAGCTTATTTACAGATTATTTGGGCTTATGACACAAGTAGTTGTTTAATTGTTTGGGAGAGGTTATGCAAATAGCTTATGACATGTTCATAAGCTGTTTTCAGATTTTTTCAATGAACTCTCCAGGACAGCTTATGAGAACAACTTACAACTTATATAAAACAGTTTGACCTTACTTCCCCCTTTGATTATAGAAACAACTTATACATAAATGCTTCTTACAGAATAAGTACTTATTCATTAAGACCATAATTAAGCTGATTATTCAAGCGGCCCTTAGTCTTTTAGGCTTCCATGGGAGTCAAGTGTCAAGCCTTATTTATCCTATCCCACCCCATCCTTGCCTCTTCCGATGGCATTAATTATGTTCTTTGTTTTCAAAATAACAACATCAGTAAATTCAAACTCCTTAAAAACAAAAGAAAATAGCACAAAAGACAGACCCACCCAGGAAGATAAAGTTTGAAACCTTTATATGAATTAAAAGCTCTATTACATAAGATCAATTTGTGGGGGGAAATATCTCTCAAAAAGCTACAACTTTCCTGACCTTTTTTGTTTGTCAAAACAATACACTAATGCTAGAGGTCCATAAAAACAAAAAGAAAATATCAGTGCCTTTTCCATAATATCAAAATGGGGGGAGAAATATCTCTCAAAAAGCTACAACTCTTTCCTTTCAAGATAATTCCCTAATGCTAGACATAATTTGTTCTCAATATTTATCTGAAAATACTATTGATAATGATGATGATGATGATAGTAATAGTAATGACATAAAATAGATAGGGGAGAAATTAGAAGTTCATTGTGCATACACCTAACCTCCAAGCCTCCAGGGAAGCAGAAAGAGAGAAGATCCTTGTCTTTAAGAGGCAACTGTTTTTCTGGTGGGTAAACAAATAAAACCTGGAAAAAAATGAAAGTAAAGTTTTCATTAAACCGAGAGATGTTAACACATAACTAATACTCGGAGCGGAAGGCAATGAAAGTTGTACTGGACATAGCAATAATACTGTTGTAAAAAAGAAAACAGTACTAGGACAAGAGGCAGTAAGAATAATTATCACAGTAGTAATAGTAATTCAATCTGTGCAACCAATGATAAAAACCTGAGGTTCTAGATTGGGTTCCGCTTCTACACGGGATTGACTCTGATAACCAAGTGCACTTCTCAATTTACCAGGGCCTTCAGACTTTCTTAAAAAATATTGCCTTTGCAGTGCCTGAATATCACAATTAGGATGAAGTCCAACAACCACCATGCTTTCAAACAGCCTTGTCGGCTCCTTCCAAGATTTATGGTCCTGTGAAATCAAATATGAGGGAATGTATCAGTGTCTGAGAACAATCCAATTCCAAGGAAAAATTAGTATGAGTTTTTGTGCTGAGTCAAAAAGAAAAGGCACAAAACTACAAACACTGAAAATGACATGTAGCAAGAACAAACACGTGTAGCTTTGATGTTTAAGGTGAAAGGGGAAACAGCTAAAGTAAGTAAGAACAGGAAGAAAAAAAAACATTCAAAACCAAGGACCAAAAATCCAACAGTATCAACCAACTTAAATTTCTTTATAGTTTATACTAAAGAGAGTATAACAAACATCTAGTTCTCACTGCTCATGTATTGAATAAGCAGATTATAGTTTTACCATGTACTGTAACTGAAAGTTTGCAGCCCATTGACGCTTCTGAGTTGTCAAGATTTCTGGATTGTAATTTGTATATTTAACTTCTGTAGGGCGAGAAAATCCTTTTATCATTTTCGTAACTTGATACTGCAGCTTTTGAAGTTGGCTTCCACCATGATCATTTTTTGATGAATATACCACAGATGGCCTCGGAGAATTCATTGCAGCAGCAACAGCGTTAGCCACATCCTCTGTTGTCTGTGTAAAAAATGAAGCACCCCAACTGGGACTACCGGACTCTTCCTCCTTCGTCACTCCAGCCATTTGTTCCTTCATAATCATAACAATGATTTAGATAAGTAAAACTCACACAGAAGCAAGATCAATTCAAACAAAGTATCACTCAAATTAAAGCTACAATAAATCTCATATCCATTCTAAAATGTGAATGCTTGATTATCATGCAAGCCAACGTATAATAGTGACAGCTATGACCAAATATACCAACAAATCACCAAAAGCTGATTATTCATATGCTTGAAAAGCAAGTCTTTTTCAAGTAGAACTTCAATTTTATTTATTAAACATGACAGCTCACAACCTAAAATACATGATATTGAGCTCTTCAAAAGTGTCATCAGGAAACTATAATCGTTAGCAATAAAGCAAATCGAACGATGAACCTACAATCGCATCATTTCATCAAAAGCTTCCACATATAACTTGCCTTCAAGAAACAAGCTTAAGTATTAAAATATTTATAGAAAAAAAATCCATTTTAGCACTAATAAGTAATAACACATGCTATCCGATTCCAAACTCATAGCTTCTTCAAAGCTACACCAGTTACTATCTTCTGTTTCATGTTCTACTCTGTCTGTTGACACAAACTAAAAAAACACAAAGAGGGAGAAAACCCGATGCACAAACTAAATAATTTACATAAAAAAAACTAATAGAATTCAAGCACCACGAACAAAAAAAAAATTATGAAAAAGGAAAACAAAACAGAGCAGGGTAGAAGATGAAAAAAAAATAAGATTGAATTGAACAAACACAAAGCTGAAATCGGAAAACCCACAAAAAAAAAAAAAAGCTTACCAGGAAATAGCGGAATAAAGGTAACAATAGAATAGAAAAGAGAGAGAGAGAGAGAGAGGATTGAGGCAGCGATAAAGGAAGGGGTTGAGGTTGGAAAGAGAAAGAGAAGTAATAGTTAAGATTAATTAATTCATCAACTTCTTCAGGTAGTTTTTTTTCTCGGCCTCAGGGACGAGAAAATATTAAAGAAAAATTGTATATGTTAGAATGGGAAATGGTCCATGCAATTGAAATTGAAAGAAGGAAGAAGAAGAAAAAAGGGGTTGGCGATAGTAATTAGGGTAAAAAATAAAATAAAATTAAAATTGAATGAATGAATGTGGTGCAGTGGAAGTAGAAGAAGCTTCGTGCGCGTCGAAACGAAACGACTATTCTATGCAATGCAGTGGTTTTTGTTTTGATCCTTGGATTATATTATTTAGAATTTTGTTTCAATTTAATATATATTTAAATTCACATATCACTAAGCGATAATAGATGTATAAAATAAAAACAAACAAATATCAGGAAAATATTTTAGGAGAATAATGAAAATATTATATAATTAAACTAAAGTGAATAACATGGAGAAGTCAATAATCTTATGGTATGATTAGGAATATTTTTATCTTTATCTTTCTAATAATAAAAGTAAAAAGTTTGAGAGGTAAAACTTATGCAATTAAATTGTTCAATTTTAGAGATTTTATTCTTTATTTCTTAATTCATAGAATTATATTAATATAGTAATTAAGGTAATCAGGATCATTTTCTAATTTGAAATAATTTAATCAATTATTATTAACTCAGGTATATGTTTTATTAACGTTATTAAGATAAGGTAATTAGAATACGTATATTTTCTAATTTAAAATAATTAAAGTAATTATTAGTGTATGTTTTAGTTAAGGTAATTAAGATTATTTTAATTTTTTTATTATAATAAAATTATAGGGACATTTATGCAATTGAGCAAGAAAATTTTAGAGAAACTTTTTTATATTTTAAATTCATAAAATTATTTGAATATAATAATTGAGGTAATTTGAATTATTATATATTCTAATTTAAAATAATTAAATTAATTATTATCCACACACATGTATATGTTTTAATTAAGATAATTAAGATTAATTTAAAATAGAAAAATTAATTATATAGAAGAATGTTGTCTTAAATTATAACATATATATATATAGTAAATATTTTGTGCATTTAAAATACGAGAAAATATATTTACATGTTACTTTTAAGAGATATACTTAATATAAAAAATTTATTTATTTAATCTTAATCTATTAGCACAAAATATATATATATATATATATATATATATATATATGAGATTTCTTATTTGATAAAAATATATTTAACATGTCTTATTTATTTTTGTTTATTTAATCTTAATTTATAATTTTCTTTGCTTACACAATATATGGAGGTTTCTTATTGAACATCCAATTAATCTCCTTTCACCTCTAATTGACCCATTTTGGAATAAAATAGTACTTTTAAATAAAATTTTATGTTTAGACCAGAGATCAAATATAAATCTTGATTATGGAACTCATGTGTCGAACACCAATACTAACAATTTTTTGTGACTCTTTCATAAATTTACAACAATATATAACTAGTATTTTACCCTACAGAACAAATATTTATTTTATATAATTAAAATTAATAATAATTTTTTTAAATATATAAATTATAATATAGATGAAATTTCAAATATTTTTTTATCTTTTATATAGAAATTTTTTTTTATAAACTGATAATATAAAAATAATTTTACGTAATTATTCAATCATAATAAAAAATATATAGAATGTTTTAAGTTAATTTTGAAAAAATTCATTATTTAATTTAATTTAATTTAAATAAATTGGTTTGGATGAATTTTTTATAAAAAAAAATAAAACTAAATTCAAATCAATCCATTTATAAATAATTTGGACTGAATCAATAGTTCAAAATTTCATTTTTTTTCTATTATTTTTAAAATTTAATATTTTATATAATGAGAAGTCCCTCGACGATTTGACATTGAAAGAATGCCTGTACTGAAGTGCAGAATGATGAAATTAATGAACTGCTTGCAAATGAAGATTCCTATTGTCCTTTTTTTTAAGACAACGCCTATTGTCAATAACTATCAATCAAATATTATTATCACGTGACTAATAATTAATTAACCTAGTTAATTGAAAAAAATTAATTAATTAACCTAAGACCAAGGTTTACATAATGAAAGATCTTAAATTAGTATCTTAGATTATTTTTTGGTAGATTTTATAATGTTATATAAGATTAATATTCTTTTTATTTTTTTTCCTTAATGATAAATCTCATTTTGAGATCTTAAAGAGAGAAAGGGAAAAAAAATTATTTTTTAAATAATGTACATATCTTAAAGATTCTTTTACAAAAATTCATTTTTCATGTTAAAAATCTCTTTACTTCATTTATTAGTAGATCTAGTGAAGATCAGATCTTGAGTTTAAGATTCATATTCAAGATCTTACATTAAATATAGTCTAAGATGTAAGATCTATTCATATATATGATCAGACGTCTAACAATATTTTATTAGTATATAGTTTTTTTTTTACTTATTTAATTAATTAATGTCATTGAAAGCAAACTAAATGGAACACCAACTGCATAAACGCAGTTTTAAATTTAATCCTGTGGCTCTAATTTACTAAATTTTGTATTTTTATAAATTAATTGTTTGGATGACTATGATGAAATTTAACCTGCCGGCAAGCTAAAATTAATAATTCACCTGTCTTATTATAATTATTATCTTAAATTTTTACACATATTAATAAAAACTAATAAATAAATGAGAGATTTAGAGTAATAATTTTCCTAAATTAATCTTATTACTATTAATCTTTTTTGTTAAAAATAATGCAGCATAATGATAGTCATTAGGGGCATTAAAGCAAAAACATAATTAATATTATGTTAAAAATTTAAAATGAAAATTATTTGAGATAATTTTTATAAACGATAATTATTTTAGAATGGAAACAGTAATTAACAACATCAATTCTACCAAAATCCAAAATAATGACACAATGAAAATGCATTAATACATAATTATGAACTGACTCAATGACTCATAACATCTAAATTGAGTGTTTTTCTTGTTCGAGTTTAATTTTGATATATTATTAATTTTAAAAAAATACACTATTTTTTTAGGAAAAAGAATTACACTATTATTCATTAAAAACATTTAAAAATATAACATTTAAAATAAATATTATAAAATCCAATAATCTTATCATATTTCAAAAACTTTTATATTAGATTATCTAGGTCTATTTCCTAATGGAGGTAGCCATGGTAACAAGGTGAGGCAGAGATGGGTTTATATCTTCCTGTGTTCATGCCCTCAAAAGACAGAGTAAATTCAGATTTGGATATAAAAGAGGTAGGTCTAAAATTCCAATAGTTATCTCAATTCCTGTAGGATTTTATTAGATTCAAGGAAACTATGGATAACTTGTTACACCATTTTTTTTTTATAATTTTAACCAACTTATATATTTATAAATTAATTACTAGTATAAATTAAGTTATTAATTATATTTTAATCAAAATAATAAGTAACTATTTATCATTATTATCTCACGTGGTTTCTCCAGATTAAACATTTTTTTATTAATTTTTAATATTTAAATACTATTTCTGAAATTTAATTTAATTTATTTGAAATTTTGATACATTATAGAAATTTTAAAATATAATTATTTGAAATAAAATAAGTTTTAAAATTTTTGTAATTTTTAATTTGAATATAATTTTTAATTTTTATACCTTATATTAACAAAACAGTTCCCCCAATTTTAAAAGTCTTATTTAATATAATGGAATACATTTATTATTATAACTATAAATTATCTGTATTTTTTTTAACACGAGTAATTTTGAAAAACAAGTTGTCAAGTTTGTAGTTATAAAAAAATATAATTTGAAAGAAATAAAGGATGATATTATACTCTTTTCTCTTGATCCATTATGAACCCTATGCAAATGTACCTTTAATACTAATGTCCAAATTTTTGGCGTGGCAATGTTTCTTTGTCTTAAATTTGTTTACCAAAAATTGGATAGAGATGAGAGAGATGACGTAACACGAAGAGGATGATGAGAGGGAGCAAACTTGTTCTACTCGTGATGCTCAATTGTTCATGATGGCCCACGTAGAGTTATCTTTCCCCAACATGATTGCATGAACACATCAACAGACACAAATTTGTTATGTTAGGAGAAGCCTCACTTTCCTTCGTACTACTGTGACACTTATAACTGTTCCTTTGTTCCATTTATTTAAAGGGTGCTTCATCACCTTAGACATGGTACTATTTTTATTTTTTTTTATTTTGAAGGAAAGTTAAGGTGAGTTAAATTTCGAAGATTTATTAGAATTAAGACATATTTTATGACTTAAAGAATACTTATAAATGTATTTATAAATTATTTATTAACAATAATTTTCATATTGACAGCAATTCAATTCACATTTTTATGAAATATATGAGTTTATTTTTTATTAATTATTCCAATTTTTGTGGACTTTAAGCATGGTACTATATAATATTAATAACTTCTCTGTTTTGTAGCTAATGAACCAAAACGGATGCAAATCTTTTGTCTCATAAAATATTCAGAGAATCACTTTCAAAAGAAGGAGTTTGGCCTCTCATCATATATCCAGAAAACTTAGCTAAGTTTGGATTATCATCTAATTCATGCTCGTCATTTCCACGCGTAGCTTGTATATATCACAAAATTATATTAATATATGAATTTGTTAAAAAAAAGTAAATAACATTGTTTACCAGTAATTCTGTCACTTGCCATTGAGTTTAATTAAGTAATACTTAAAAATTTGAGATTGAGTCTTCAAATTTATATTTATAAAAAGTGTTAAACTATTTAGTACTAAATTTAAATTAGACATGTCTGGAGAATATATACTTACGTTTTGTCCCAAATTAATTGGTATAATTTATTTTACTTCTTCTGTTTATCACTCCAAATTATTTAGACAAAATAGAATTTACAATAAATTGTTTACCTTGAATTTATAAAATTTACCGAAATAATAGTTGGATTTCTTTTTATTCAGATAAACTATAATCTATAAAATAATAATATCGAATCATCATCATCATCTTTAATAATTGTATTATGTATTGCTATGCATGGTGACTTGTGGGCCTTTTTATTTTTTCGGGTGGGGGGCTAAGGTCTTAATAAATTAATTAATGGTGAATGTTCTTATGATGCAAAGGGATAAAATCAAAGACAACTGAAATGTTCATCTCCAACCACTATAATTAATAAGCCCTTGAAATGGAACGGTCCTCTCGTGTGTATAAAGTCATATCTCGTCTTTAATGATCGATTCTTGTGACTTGGTTTTTTTCTTCAAAAATGTGTATATATTTTAAAAAACTAACTGACGGATTTTATTGAAATTATTTCTATCAATCGCATAATAAAAGAGTGATTAAAACTATAGGTTATTATATAATAAAAGTTATATATATTTTATTTTAAATTTTATTACTCAATCTATAAATTTTTAAAAATAAAAATAAAAGAAGTCCAAAATTGAATGCTGTTTACTTACGGAACATGAAAAAAATAATTTAAAACATGAAAAGTCAAAATAATTAAAATCTGTACCAAAGTCCAAAATATATAATATGATGTGAACTTTTGCATAAATTTCATGCCATGGTTGACGCCAGAGATCATGAGTCAAAATTTTGCTAACCATTCTGTGAACCGAGTACTCTGCATTGGTAATAGCGCATTCGGCATGCTCTTTTTGTTTTTTAAGTCTTAAATAACTTGTATAAGTAAATCATATTAATTGATTTTTATTTTGAGTCTTTCATAATTTATTTTATTATTTTAAGTTCTAATATATTAAAAAAATTTATTTGGAGTCTTTATTTTTAATTAAGAAAGACATGTTGTCATTTCAACTACTAATATATAATTAAAAAATTATTGAAATGATGTCACGTAATTATTTAATTGAGATAAATATTTAAAATAAATTTTTTAATATATTAAAACTTCAAAATAAAAAAAATTATTAGAAATTCAAAACAAAAATCAACTTATAAATATATCATGGATTTCAAACATATTTAAATTTTTATTTTATTTATTTTTACTGTGAATCTTTCTCCTCTCTAAAATATGTTGTTCCCATTTTAATTAAGCACAACATATATCTATAAATAAAACTGAGCTTCTACGTTGTTTCATTAGTGCTTACTTGAGATGAGATATACTGCCACTTTAAGTTTCAAGAGAAGTATCGTAAACATTTTGCTTACCTTTGGGAACATGAGCATTTACGGGACAAAGCATACGTTAAAATCATGTGCGAAGATGAAGTCACAAAGGCACGTCAAGGGTAATTTTTCCAATAAAATAATACCATTGGACCTCATTCATGAACCTATATAATTGAATTGAATAATAGACGAATGGTAGATAAAAAAAACTTAATTAATAGAAAATAAAGCTTCATTACTAATTAATAATTCTGTTAGAGAAGTGTAGAGTGTTTATGTGGACGAGAGAAGGAGAAATGAATATTTATATATATATATATATATATATATATATATATATATATATATATATATATATATATGTTTAGAAATGCACATAGTATGTACCTAACTTCTAACTTAATTGATTGAGACGAGTTAATGCAACTAAATTGTAACTATTGTTACAACTAATTAACCAAGAGCTTCATTCTATATTACCTCTTTTGTATTAGGTGCATGGGGGTTGCAACTCCACCCAACTAGTATCAAGAATTGATATAGTGGGCCTCGCTAGGGAATAAATTAAGGTGGAAAATTGAGCTTGTAACAACATTTTGGTGACTTTGATATTGAGAAAGGAAAGGTAAGAGCTTTTTCCTGATATTTAGAATAGAGAAAACAATAGCTTTGTGATGTCAGCTATTGTTACCAAATCCTGTTGTGTCCAAGTTGGTCCGCTTCGATTTCCTATCTTGTGTTGATATCCTAATTGAAGCATAGTGAGAGTACCTACAAAAGGATTATGACGCTCAAGTAAATAAAAGTTCGAAATCTCTTGGATGAGTTATGGTTCTAATTACTACCGGGTTACCTTGTCTTCTCTTCCCTTAATAAGCCTAGCAATTACGAGTTGATAACTAGCCCCTCTTTTCTTTGCAGGTTGTGTGATGATGTAATGGGATTACTCCAGCTTACTAGTCTGATTTCTTTGTAGGTCTCATTCGTTACACTAGCAAATATATTTTTTATAAATGAGTTAATTATGTTTTTGGTCCTTTAACTTTTTTGAATGTTTAATAAGTTCATGAATGAAAAATTGTCTGGTCTTAGTTTTGGATATTTTTGTCCATCAATGATTTTGGTCCTTGACGACAAAACATTCATTTTATTGTTATTATTGTGACAAAAATTGTTAAGGGAAGAGCAAATCATAGATTAAATGATTTTCGACAAGCTTGTTTCATTTTGAAAAATTAAGAACCCTAAAATCAAACTCCATACACGGTAAATTAATTGAGGAATATGGATGAGCATCATGAACACACATTAGGTAGAGCTTTGACATTTTTTTAACACAAACACAAATCCGAACAAATCAAATTCGAATACTTTTAGGCGTGCACCACACTTTACACATAAATTGTGCCCCTAATATTATGAGATTTTATGCTTTTGTGTATTTTCTTCTTATTGAATGTAGGCAACAAAAAAGCCTTATATAGAGTTTACATGAGCATAAATTCTGCTAACAAAATAACAAACCCAACTAACAGATTCTATATCTGTAACAGAAAGATATGAATGTTATAACAAATCTATAATAGATCCTTATAACATATCCTATAACAATAACAAACTCAACTAACAAATTCTATATCTATAACAGAAAGATATGATTGTTATAACAGATCCATAACAGATCCTTATAACATATCCTATAACATAATTATTATAACAAATCCTATAATAGAATATATTTGTATTAACCCCCCCCCCTCCCCCCCTCAAAGTGGACAATGGATGGAGTGCATGTTCAGTTTGGAGATTATAGATTGAAATGGAGAAGGTAGTAGGGCCTTAGTGAAGACGTCAACAACTTTAGCTGAGGAAGGAACCGGAAACAGATGCAACAAACTGGTGGTAAGTTTCTCGCGAACAACATGACAATCGATCTTGATATGCTTACTATGTTCATGGAACGTAGGGTTATGAGCCAAAGAAATGGCAGCTTGATTCTCACAATAAACACTGATGAGGGCAGTCAGAGAATGATGAAGATCAGTCAGAAGGAAGTGTAACCATTGTAGTTCACAAGTGAGGATAATATGGAAGCATAACACAATGAACCAAACACTTTGAGATCAGAAAACAATGGAGATTGACCAAAAAGGAGTTCATAGGACGTCTTATTGGCAATGGTAGGTGTGGATAGTCGTTTAATAATATGAGCAACATGGGTGACAGAGCAGCACCAAAGGTTGAGAGGGAGACGAGCTTGGTAGAAAAGAGCACGAGCAACATTGAGGAGATGTTGGTGTTTTCGTTCTACCAAGCTATTCTGTTGAGGTGTCTCAACACATGAGGTTTGATGGGCAATAAATTTGGCAAGGAAAAAAATTAGGCATGAGAAATTTTTTCTCATTATCGGATCTAAAGGTTTTTACCTGTGTATTAAACTGTCTTTCAACAAATGCAACAAAGTGTTCTATATGTGCTCGAGTTTCACTCTTATTATGCATCAGAATCACCCAAGTGAAACGAGAAAAATCATTAATCAAAATTAGAAAATACTTGTGTCCATGAATAGACATAGTCGAGTATGGTCCCCAAATGTCTCCGTGTAACAATTCAAAAATAGCAGTTGTTTTTGTATTACTTGATGGGAATGGTAAATGTTTTTGCTTAGCATAATGACATACATCACAAGGACTAACATGTTTATTTGGATAAAAGGAAAAAGAGAGGACATAGTCTGTAAGTTGGTCCGAGAAATATGGCCTAGCCACATGTGCCATAGTGTGGGAGGCTTAGGTGATGTGTGACATTGATTGGCTTGTGTATGTTGTATATCAAGATTGAACACGTATAATCCACTCTGCTAATCAGTTGTACCAATCACCTTCTGGTTCTGGATCTGTTGAATCAAACAGGAAGATATGTTAAAAATAGCCAAGCAATCCAGGTCTTTGGTTAGTTTTGGCACAGAAAGCTGGCACATATAATACATTATGTAAAATAACAGATCTCTCAAGGTTTACTGTTCCAGAATAATGAGCTTCCACCGATTCTCCATTAGGTAATGTGATGGAAACCACATAGATAGGTTTAGTAGTTGACAAAATATACAATGTTGTGACAAATGTGATTTGTAGCTCCTGTGTCTAACACTCATTGAGTAGAGAGATTACCTGTCACCTCGTTGCCTGATGTGAAAGCCTTAGCAAGTTTGGTAGTGTGTGATTTTGGCTACAATTTATTTTGCTAGAATAGATCAAACAAAATCTTGTATGGTTCTTGTGATATTGATATGCTAGGACTTGGTTCTTCTGAAGGTTTTTCATTAGTGGACAGATTTGCTGCTGAAGAATTCTTTGACTTATAATCTGGTGGAAACTTGTGCTTGAAATAACATGTTTCAATCATATGATTAGTCATCTTGCAATGTGTACAGGCTTTTCCAGTGTTAGAACCACGTCCCCGTCCTTGATTATTGTTGTTGCATTCCCTTCCTCTATTTGTTGAAGATCCACCTTTTGCAAATTGATTATCTGAGGGAATTACAAAAGCTTTTGTTTTGGAAATCGATTCCAAAGGAGTTTGAAAACGATGCTCTTGCTATGTTATCATGGAGAATGCCCTGTTCATGCTTGGAAGAGGCTCCATCAACATTATTTGATATCGTGCTTGGTCATGAATCTTTGAGACCTTTTAAGAATCTAATTACATAATCACGTCCTCTCGTAGAACGAATTAAACTTGTTGCATTGCAAGTGCAAGTCGCTAGCATGGTTTGTAAGCTTTCTAGATCATCCCACAAGGTTTTCAATTAAGTATAATAATCTGAAACGCATCTTTCTTCCTGTTGTAGATGCGAGATATCCTCTAGTAGATATAAGATTATGAAAATATCAGCCTATGAGAATCTATCATTCAAGTCTTTCAACACGTCTGTAGCTATCTCCATTGACATGATGGATTTTGAGATTTTTTTAAATGGATTTGTGGATCCATTCAATAACCATGGTATTGCATTTGTCCCAAGCTTCAAACAACGGATCAGATTTGTCTAGAATGCTTTTGCTTCCATCTAAGAAGCATAATTTGTTTTTGAATTTCAGTGCTCTCTTCATTGAATGTGCCCAACTATGATAGTTCTTAGGTTTCAGTGGTGGAGAAACAAGAATCAGAGACATATTCTCATTTGCATGGAGAAAATATGGATGCATTGGGTTGGTGATGTATTATGGAAGTGTGGTAGAGCTCTGGTTCGTCATTGTTGATTATCTAGAGAAGAGAAAAAAGGTATTGTTATTGAGAGGAAGAACCAAAGCTCCTATAGAAGCTCTGCTACTATATTATGAGATTTTACGCTTTTGTGTATTTTTGTCTTATTAAACGTAGGCAACAAAGAAGTCTTATATAGAGTTTACACGAGTAGAACTTTTGTTAACAAAATAACAAACCCAGCTAACATAACATATCATTATAATATATCTTATAACAATAACAAACCCAACTAATAAGATTCTATGTCTATAACAGAAAGATACAATTGTTATAACATATCTATAACATATTCTATAACAGAATTATTATAACAAATTCTATAACAGAACCTATCCGCATTACCAAATAAACACTTAAATGAATATTCGTTCATTCCTTGAAAGCCTTTTTCTCTGCATCTAAGATTTCATTGAGTACACTAAATAAACCAAATAGGTTGTCACCATAATCAGTTTCAACTTCTCATTCTGGTTCATAAAAAATAGACTATAAATAAAAGGCACAAATCTATAGAATAGAAAAATGAGTGAAAAACATGAATAGAATAGAATCACAAAAATTTGGGGGAAATGTCATAAATTAAAGCCATTTGGCTCTTGAGAAATAATTTTATTTTCGACAATATATCATGAAGTGAATGTTGAAAATATTTGGGAGACCATACTACTGAAGGCTTGGCTATGGATCTCATGCAAAACCAAATTGAAGCACTTGTCACCAACTCTTTAGATTGCTTGAGTAGATATACATATGGGTGGCATGAGTTTTATTTTGATGGCTTCATGTTAGAGTTTTAAGCGCACAATCTTAAACTGAAATTAGCGGAAGCATAAAAGAAAGAAGATACACAATCATTTACTTGATACAGTAACTAGGAGAAACTCCTTGTTACCTACATCCCAGGGCAAAGAACCTGTAGACCCTTTATTATCACTACAGTACCAAGAAAAGTTACAAGTGAATATCACTCAAGCTATACATGATCAGATACCAAACCCGTGAACCAAGATCTCAAGAAATACAAGGAAGAAAAATACAAAGAAGATATACAGGAAATAGAAATAACCTGCAGCAACAGTGTTTAACCGAAAAACACAAGAACCTTCTTTAGACTTCCTTTTCTTCGTTATACAAGCACAGAAGCAACGCTAGAAGAAGAAGAGACATAACTCCACCTGCAACACAATACACAGGAACAATCGAGACCTACACAGCCATCAACACTCTGTTTAACAAACAAAGCTCAAGGTATCAACAAGAAACTATGAACCCTAGTAGAGCTAAGTCACGGAACCAGAACAGAGGAAGAAAGCGTAAACGGGAAAGAGAAAAGGCACACACATATGGTGAGAAGCTTCGAGAGAGAGAAAATAATAGGAAACCACAAATGAAACTGTGCTCAATACCATTCAATGCAAAAAGAGAATATATATGCTAGGTTAATAAGTGAAACGCACCGTATACAAATGGGCCAATAAAGTTTATTTAGGCTTCACACACTTAACAAACTCCACCTTGAAGCTCAAAGAAACAAAGTACACATAGAAACAACCAGGGGCTACATGTTCAATGCCAGAATAGGGGACACAAAAACACAGATGGAATAGGACAAACATATAGAGATAAGAGACAAACAGAACCTACAAAAGCAAGAAATTGCATTAGTGTTACTAAACCAACCTTAAAGAGACAAAATTAAAACAAATAATAAAGGTAAGAAGAAGAAACCACTACTGTTGAACTTTTAACAATTTCAAGGCATCCTTGAATTTGTTAAGAGGTACAACCTTAGTTAAAAGATCTGTTGGATTACACACAGTGGATATTTTCTCCACCTTCACCTTATCACCTGCAATAATGTCTCTAATAAAATGTAGTCTATCATCAGTATGTTTAGTTCTTTCATGATAAGCACCATTTTGGATAAATGAATGGCACTTTGAGAATCACACATGATTTGTGGAATTCCATCCCCTAATCCAAGTTCAGAAAGTATTCATTTCAACCATAGTGTCTCTTTTATAGTTTCAATCAAGGCTACATATTCAGCTTCAATAGTAGACAAAGCTACTACGTGCTGAAGATTTGACTTCCAGCTAACAACATTTCCACCAACAGTGAAACAATACCTGTTAAGGACCTCATTTTGTCTAAATCTGCAATATAATCAGAATCACAATAGTCTTTCACAGAAAAACCATTAGATTCATTCCCAGTAAAATTCAAATAGAAATCAGAGGTACCATTAAGATATCTCAGAATCCATTTTACAGCATTCTAGTGTTCTTTTGAGGGTTTACTCATGAATCTACTCACAACACTAACACCATAAGCAATATCAGGTCTAGTGCTAATCATTGCATACATTAGGCTTCCAATTACATTACAATATGGTACATTTTTCAAATAGGCAGATTCATCTTCATTTAAATCACCACATACAGATTTCAAACGAAAATTAGCAGCTAATGATAAACTAACAAATTTACAGAGATGCATAGAAAAGAGTTTAACAACCTTCTTAACATACACAGATTAGGATAAAGATACGGTTCTTTCTTTTCTATTTCTTACTATATCCATGCCTAAGATTCTCTTAGTAGGACCAATGATTTTCATATCAAATTCCTTCAGTAACATCTCTTTTAATTTGTTAATACACTTAATATCATGTGAAGCTATCAACATATCATCCACATAAATTAACATATAGGTATATTTATTTTCATTGTCTTTCTTATAATAGACACAATGATCATACTTACACCTGATAAACCTATGTGACAGAACAAAGTCATCAAACATTTTGTACCACTACTTGGGTGCCTGTTTTAAACCATATAGAGACCTTTCCAGTAGACAAACCTTGTTCTTAGAACCTTTCTATATGAAGCCTTCTGGCTGCTCCATATAGATCAGTTCATTTAAACTACCATGAAAAAAGGCAGTTGTAACATCAAGTTGTTCTAATTCTAAATAGCAACAACAGATAAAATAAGCCTAATTGAGGTATGTTTAACAACAGGAGAGAATTTCATTATAATCTACTCCTTTTACCTGTAAGTAGCCTTTGGCTACCAACCTGGCCTTTTCAGCTTGAAGACCCACTTGCATCCAATGATCCTTTTGTCCTTGGGTCTATTCACTAGAACCCAAGTCAAATTCTTCTTTAATGAGGAGATATCTTCCTCAATTGCTCTCAGCCATCTCTCTTGAGATTTCATGTTCATTGCATATTTGTAAGCTGTTGGTTCTTCTTGTTCAACCATCATTGCAACCTGCAATGCAAAAGCAACTATATCAACATGAGCAAATCTACTAGGAGCCCTAATATTCCTCCTAACTTTATCTCTAGTCAGAAGATAATCATTGAGGTTGGAGTCCTCTTGATTTTCTTCATTTGTTTGTTGATCATTTGTAAGTTGATCAAGTGTGTTTCTTTGATCTTCAGTTTCATCATGATTCTAAACAGGTTCAGAATCATCGATATTAGTGGTTTTCTCCACCTCCAATTGAACATTTCCAGGTTCTTGAACCTGTCTAATATCTTGCACAATATTTTTGTAAAATGTTAGTTCATTAAAGAAAACATTTCTAATAACAACACATTTGTTTTCAGATATTAACCAGAGCTTTTACCTTTTTGTCCTTGCAGGGTAACCTACAAAGACAGATTTAAGAGCCCTAGGGGCTAAATTATCCTGTTTAGTATGAACATAAGCTAAATAGCCAAAGGGTTTCAGATAACTCAGGTTAGGAGGCTTAATGCCACATTTGCATGAGAGTTTTGAAATTAATGGCAGATAAAGGAGATCTATTTACAACATTACAAGCAGTAGAAACAACTTCTGCCCAGAAAGATTTCTTAAGACCAGAATCAGCTAGCATGCATCTTACTTTATTTAAAATAGTTCTATTCATTCTTTCAGCGATGCCCTTTTGCTGAGGTGTCTTAGCACAAGTTCTATGCCTTAAAATACCAAATTGTTTGTAGAAATTATTAAATTGGTTATTACAGAATTCCAATCCATTATCAATTCTTAATGTTTTAGCCTTCTTTCCTGTCTCAGTTTCCACTTGGGCTTTCTAGTCTTTAAAACAATCAAATGCTTGATCCTTTTGTTTTAAAAAATAAGTCCATACACATCTGAAATGAGAATCTATCACATAAAGAAAGTAATAACAACCGGAAAGAGAACAAGGAATGTTGGGTGACCCCTACAAATCAGAGTGTATGTAATCCAAGATATTTTTAGTTTCATTTTTTCCTATTTGAAACTTTAATCTGTGGGATTTTCCCAAAACACAAGTTTCACATAAATTAATAGGAGCAAATGTTTTAAAACTTAAAATACTTTGTTTATATAACTCTTGTAATCCTTGATTACTAATGTGGCCAAGTCTTTTATGCCAAAGAGAAGACTCAATAGGATTTCTACTGACACTACAAGACTCAGGTCCTAAAGCTTCTCCATCTAGAAAATAGAGACCATTATCTAACATCCCTTTCATAAGAACTATGGATCCTTTAACCACTTCTACGGTTCCTTGAACCCTCCTAAAACTGTATCCACTCTTGTTTAACATTCCTAGATATATTAAGTTTCTCCTAAGGTTAGGAACCCATCTCACATCCTTGAGAACCTTAGTAGTCTTATCTCCCATTCTAAACTTGACAACTCCAATTCCTTCTACTTGACAGGTTTGGTTATTTCCCATCATCACCTTTCCACCTTTAATTGACTTAAAACAGATTAACCAATCATTTTCTAGTGTCATATGATATGTACTACCTGAGTCCATCACCCACTCCCTCTCACAGGAAGCATTAGACAACTAGAATTTCACTATCCTCAAAACCACTAGTTAGATTAACATAATCTATCCTATTCCCATTATTTTGACCTTTTCCTTTTTCTGGACAATTTTTCCAAATGTGTATTTCCTTATAATATAACCAACAAGTCACATTTTCCTTAAAAGATGACTTATTTTTATTCTCAGTATTGTTCTTTCCTTTTTCTTTTCCTTGAAACTAACTCTTTTTTACTAAACTTCTTTTTAATAATCAGTCTCTCTGCATGACCTTCTTATCTATTACTGTTTCTAGTTCTTTAGACTTTCAGGCTCCTATTACATCTTTTAGTGACAAAGACTCTCTTTCATACTTGATTACAGATTTTACATCCTTGTAGGAATCAGGCAAAGCATTTAGAAGTATAATAACTTGGTTTTCATCAGCAATCTTTTCATCAATGTTAACAAGACTAATAGTTATTCTCTTAAACTCATCCAAATTATCATGCAAAGATTTACTAGATTCCATTCTGGAACCAAATTTTTTTTCTTTTAGATATATTTTATTTGAGAGAGATTTAGTCATGTATATAGATTCCAATTTTAACCAAATACCAGTAGCAGTAGTTTCATCATTAACTTGTCTAAGAACATTATCACTTAAATGCAGAATTAACAGACTAAAGGCATTTTCAAGAATATCATTTTTTTCAGTTTCAAATAAAGATGAGGGTAAATCTTTCTCACTACCAAGTGCTTTAGAACACTTTTGATGTACCAGAACAACTCTCATCTTCTTGCGCCACATATTGAAGTCTCCCTTCCCGTCAAACCTCTCCACCTCCACTCTGACTGATCCCATTCTTGAATGACCAAGGGTCTGAGGTAGAGCCCTTTACACCAGAGCCTGAAACAAACAAAGAAGAGACAAGAAAGCAAGAACCAACCAAAGCTCTTAATACCACTTGGTAGAGTTTTAAGCACACAATCTTAAACTGAAATTAGCATAAGCATAAAAGAAAGAAGATACACAATCATTTATTTGATTCAGTAACTAGGAGAAACTCCTTGTTACCTACATCCCAGGGCAAAGAACCTGTAGACCCTT
>CM023955.1:18531034-18543300 GCA_013407115.1 Glycine latifolia
AAAAAAATGGTTATTATCTTAATCAAACTCTTTTCAGAGCTACTAATATATTATTAATCTTAAGGATAAGGCTGTGTTGGGTTAAGAGGGAGAAAAGAAAAATATAGAAAAAAAATTCTGTAAATCTCTCACACTTTTTACACTTTACTTTAATTTGTTATATATATATATATATATATATATATATATATATATATATATATATATATTTCTATATGCTCTGTTTTTATCCTCTAAATCAAACACAACATAAAAATTTAATTGAGTAAAACAAGATATAATCTTGCATGTAGACTTGAATCTTGGTTCATTTTTTTTAAAGTGAGACTTTCTTTGCCTTATTAGAGTGGGATGTCATTTTCTTCTCTTAAATTTTCATTAACCAAACAATATTAATATATAATACTAACCTGAAATAATTAAAAAGTAGCATTAATGTGAAAATTTTAATACTTAGGATTAAGTTAGTATTTTAGTCTATATAATATACAACATAAATGATTATTTATATATAATTAAAATTTATAAATACATAAACATTTTTTAATATATAAATTATATTATAATAAAAAATTTCAATAAAAATGTTTTTAACATATAAATCCTTCTTTTTATATAAATTAGAATAACTATTTGAACGAGAATGCTTTTGGTTATCATTTTTCAACAAGACTAATTTTTAAGGTTTTTCTTTAACAAGAGCGTTTTTAGATAATTTTTTAATATCTCATCTTGTTCAATCTATCATTTTTAACTTGAATTTTAATATTTTTAAAATAAATTATCAATATTTAAAATAATATTATATCATAATATAAATCATAAATCTAAAATATAATTTATATATCTAAAATATTTATTTATTATAAAATTTAATTATAATTTATATATTTAGAAGTACCTATTTAGTTATTCAAAATAAACATTTATTATGTGCAATATACATGCTAAAATACTAATTATATTTGTAGTTACAATAAACTATTTATTGTGATACAACTATACAAAGTTATTTAATTGAGAGTTTTTATGGTACCCCAATAATTTTGGGGGTTTTTGATAGTGTAGATTTTTTAACCAATAATTATCAAGTTACACTGTTATCTCATTATTTTTATATTTACTAATAATTTTACTATCCAGTCAAAAAATAATAATTTTATTGTATATTTCAATTTAGTCGATCTCTCTTTAATTAAAATATTTTTTTATTTAAAAAAAAGCTTTACCTCACAAAATCAAAGCTCAACAACAAATACGAATGTGTTCTACCTCAAATGAATTCCTAGTTCTTTTTTCCGATTTTTCTAGAATTAACATTTCATGTTTCATGTGATCCTGCAAATTCATGTTAGCAAGAACCTCTTTCCTTGTGCCAAGACCTAACTCTTTGTTAGTGTTTTATATCATCAATTAATAGTGACTTAAAAAGTTTAAAGAGCTGTTAAAAAAAACTGTTTTAAAAAAAAAGATTATAAGAGATCAAGTATGTTTACTGAGATTTTGGTTTGAATCAGAATGTTGTCTTGTTTGCTAATTGCTGAGGTTTTAGTTTGAATTGGAATGTTTGTTTGCTAATGACTAACTTTGGGAGTTAGAAAGTTTATTTAAAAAATATTTTTTAATTAAACAGGTAAATTAAAACGTATAATAAAATTATTATTAAATATATCAAAATAATGTGATAACAATTTTTTTCGATATTTATTCATGTGATAACAAGATAATTTGATGACTATTGATTAAGAAATCAACGATATCAAAATCCTCAAAATTAATAAAGTATCATAGAAACAATGTAATTTTTTCTTATATGAATTAAAAATTAAAACATAAAATAACAACTACAAAAACTAAATAAATAGTTTAACCTTTAATTTGCTTGTGATAGTGTATCAGCCTAATGGGGCATCATGCGCTCATTTCGTCCACATGAGCAAACCCATATCAGCTGGTTTTAGATTATCATGCCTGATAATTTAACCTTTTATTATGATGTTATTCTTATGAAATATTCATCACTGATAATTAATTTGTATCAAAAAATTTAACTGAATACTTTTATTAGAATCATTTTTCTCAACTATATTTTTTTTATTCATAAGACTGAAATTTAAGATCTTATTTAGGTTAAGAAACCTAAATTTCGTATCACTCAAATGACTTGTTAATAACCTTCCATGCTTATGAGACAATAGCGATGGTATCCCATTATATACCCATCACATTAATTTTTCGGAATACGATGAAACGTAAAATAGGAATTCCTCTTAATAATAATAATATTTTTTCCTTCACATGAATCTCATTATTAAATCAAAGACCATATATTGTTACACTTGTTTTAATAGAAAATCTGAACCCCCCACTCCGACCATTACTGTTTCAATGTCAATTTCTTTTATCAAGAGCATGCAGTGTTAGGCACATTGCGTTGAAAAATAGCATGAAACTAACCACTTTCTGCGACCTGTGGTCCATTGACTAATTATGAACGTGTCGCCTTTTTAAGGGCTCCATAATTGAAACCAAGTAAAAGAAGAAGAAAACCAGACAAACATATAAATAAATATGGTAGTGTTTTAATTTTTCGCTATTATACCGCCATGCGTCATACCTATCCACATGATTTGTGGTCCACATTGGGAAAAGTTATATAGACTTTAGTCCTAATGATGCATCTTAGTGTTATATAGACTTTGAGTTTTCTACGTGAGCATCAAAATAGAGAGGTAACTGCACAAGGTTGGAAATAACATATATATCAGCCAGCTTTAGTAGATGCTCTTTGGAAAATTTCAATTGCTAGTTCATGTGATTTTTTTTTCTTGCATTTGCCTCTTGAAGTTTTTTTTTTTTTTGGGTAAATAACTATTTCTGTTCCTAAATGTATAAGGCGCTGATAAATCTGTCATTGAAAGATGAAAATTCAAATTTTTGTTCCTGAAAGTAAAAAAAGTGTGACAAATTTATTCATCTGTTAACTTTCGTTCACCGTTAATATCGAGGACGAATTTGTCAGCGCATTACACATTTAGGGATAAATTTGTCAACTCTCTACCCAAAATATAATTTAATCTTCGTATACTCTCTTTTTTTATCATTGTAAGCATAACATTACAATAAATACTTAAAATTAGAAAAACAAGCATAAGTTAAAACAAACATAATAATAAGCATAATATTGATTAGTAAGCATAATTTGTTTGTTATTCTTAAATTTCTGTTATAACAACATTAGATAATGACAAAATCAAGTTGAGTCTCATTTTTTCTAAAGATTAATATAATGACTGTGCATTTTAATTTGTTTGAGCCTCATATTTTGGGTAAGTATTATCTCATTTTTGCTTTGAAATTTCTAATGCGACAGTACCTTATGAAAAATATGAGACCCCTGCAAACAACAATGCACATCCATTAAATTAATTCTTACAAAAAAAATGAGACCTAATTTGATTTTGTCATTATCTAATGTTGTTGTAATAGAAATTTTAAAACAACAAACAAATTATGCTTATTAATCAATATTATGCTTATTATTATGTTTGTTTTAACTTATAATACTTACTCAAAATATGAGGCTCAAACAAATTAAAATGCACAGTCATTATATTAATCCTTACAAAAAAATGAGACTCAACTTGATTTTGTCATTACCTAATGTTGTTATAATAAAAATTTTATAACAACAAACAAATTATACATATTAATCAATATTATGCTTATTATTATGTTTGTTTTAACTTATGTTTGTTTTCCTAATTTTTAATTATTTATTGTAATGTTATGCTTGCAATGATTTAAAAAAAAGAGAATATGAAGATTAAATTATATTTTGGCTCTGAATGTGTAGTGGGCTGACAAATTCGTCCTTAATATTAACGGTAACAGACAAAAGTTAACAGAGGGATAGATTTGTCACATTTTTTTCACTTTCAGGGATAAAAACTTGAATTTCTATCTTTCAAAGATAGATTTGTCAGTGTCTTACACATTCATGGACGAAAATTATTATTTACCTTTTTCCTTTTTTTTTCATTTAATGACTCAGCTGACAAATTATTAAAGAGAAATATTTACTATTTTGCGGATTAACAAAAATTGGATTAGGGTCAAAGTAAATCTTGATAACCATTAAATTTATCAATTTAATTGTTAAATCATATTATTTTAACATAATGATCATGTATATAAAATTTTAAATAATTTAAGTATTGATAAATTTTTAGTTTAATATTAAAAAATTATTATACGTTAAAATAAAATATTAATTTATGTATATACCCACACACACAGTTGACCTGAACAAGGGCTTAGAATTTATCAAAATTAGAGGATAGTAGTGGATCAAATCTAAAGTTTCTTGGTGCGAATTTTCATAATACAGAATAGATTCACAATCCCATTTGCTTTGTTCATCCTTTTTACTCCCTATAACTTTATTGTGATTACAAGAGATAGTTATCAAAATAAACTCGAGTCTTTTCTTAAATTTAATTTAATTTTTATATGACATGATTTTTTAGTATATATAATTATTCGAACTAATCAACTTAAAACATATTCTCTTATTTCATCGATCCAATAACAATAATGATATTCTCTTTCATAGCTGGTCTTGGATCAAATCTAGTGAGGTAGATTTTAGCTACTCCTTTTGTGCAGTGGGAAATATGTCCTGGAGAGTGCATATTAAGCTGACAACTGGCTATCTGTTGGTTTGAGTCATTGGCATCGTACAGTGTTGAGAGGTTAGATGGGTTGCTACTGGTTGGATTTGGTGTAATGGTGGTATATAGGACATGTTTGAATATAAAATTAAAAGTATTTTTGAGAATTTTTTTATTAAAAAAAATTATATTTTAAGTAAAAAAAACTCTCAAAATAACTTGTGTCTTGTATTCCAACAGACTGATAGTGTAATTGTTGAGAAACTCTTACGTGTTGAAGTGTGGGGTGCAGAGTGATGATCCTGGGGCTGGGGTGTGTTGATGGATATGTATAATGTGGAGTCTTTTGGGGTGGCTTGGTGGGTTTTTTTTGCAGCTTGAAGCTTCGAGTATTCAGTTAGTTTATTGTATACTTCAAGCTTCAGGACTGGGAGGTGCATACCTTTTGATTAGTATTGGTTCTGTTCACTTTTTTGAGGGTTTATACTTTTTATCTACCTCAAAGGTTTTCTTTGATGGTATCTTGTTATCATGGCATTACTTGTGCTTATATTATTAAAAAAAATATTATAAATCATCATTAATATAATTTTAAATAATTTTATAAAAGTTAATAAATTTATCATAAATCATAATTTTTTATTAGACGACAGTATTGGTGTAACATTTTTTTGTCCAATCAAATTAACTCATTCTTTATCAAGTCTATTTCATTTGAATTTGATGAAAAAATATATTATGCAATCAAACGATTACCAAACCAAACACATTCAATTTCTTTTAGTTTTGAACTTTTTCCCCTCATAAAATCAAACCTATCAAACGACACAACTACCCTCTTTCCCACATTTGCCTGTTCATAGGCCCAAATCCTCCAAATTAATTAAGAGTACCTTCACGAAAAACAAGGGAGTTAGGGCTTTGATTGTATTAATGCTACTGGCTTGTAGTCGTTTGGTCTACATATACGAGTAGAAGGCAATTACTTAACATCCCCCATTTATTGTTTGATACACCCCCAAAATTTGTATTAGGGATTGTTCAATTCACAATACATTTATTTTTATTATGAATTGTTCGATCTATAATGACATAATGCATTTGTTTGTAATACAAACAAATGCATTACAAATTAAACAATTCATAATAGAAACAAATGTATTACAAATTGCTAAATCTATAACATATACCATTTTTTGCTTCAACACCATTTTGACCTTGACCATTACCTCTCCAAGTTCCTTGGTTTTAAGTCAATGGTCAATCTCCACCATTCTCCACGAAGCCAAAGACATTGTTTAGAACAACCCTGAGTCACGTGTTCTCACTTTGTGTGCTGAGACCATGTTTCCTTCCTTTTACACTTCTATTGAGTCCAACATTGATGCTCTCATAGGACATGTTATGTTAGGTGATGGTGGTGCCCACAATGAAGAGAAAGACGAAGAGATAAGAGAGTGAGTGAGATGAAAAGGGTAAGATGGGAACTTTACAAATTTTGGAGATACATCAAGCACAAAATGGGATGCATTAAGTAATTACCCATTTAGAAACTCACTTGAAATTTGAGACTTAGGCAAGGCCTCCTACTAGGCAAATAAATATAGAAGTGAAATGTCTTTCATTCTTATGCTTACGAGGGTTTTAAGGTTAAATTATTAACAAGTTCCTGAACTATTTTGAGAGTTCTTAAATAGGTCTTTAAACTATTTTTTAATTGAATTCCTAAATTAAAAAAGTACGTCATTGAATTATTTTTTTATAGCTTGAAATTGTTAAAAAAGTTAACAATTTGTGATGATTTTAAAAACTTCAGGACTCAACTAACAAATTTAAGTGATGGACTCAATAAAAAATAGATTTAGAAACCTATTTGAAAATTTCTAAATTGTTGAAAGATCTACATATTAGTTTAACCTATTTTTAACCATTACAAACACTTGTAAATGCATGACTATATATGCCAGGGAGAACCATCATTTTCTTACATTTGCTGGTCCTCGGAATGGTTAAAGCTAAGGGATGATGCATCAAGCGAATCCAGGTATGGTGGGTTGTGGTGGAAATATTTTGTGTAGGAATATTTTATTCAAATAAAATTTAATATAAAAATTTTAAAAATGAAAATTGTATCCACTTAGTTTTTCTTTTTTTATAAAAGCATCCAAACTATAATAAAAAGAAAAATCTAGAGCCCCTTTAATTACTTTAAGCAGTTTAGATTGATGAAAATAGATAAAATTAGGCAATATATCAGGGTAAAAAAAGTACCTGATAATGTGACTTTTTTTTATGTTGGGTCTTTGCCGAGAAAAAAAAATCCAACATATAGCTTTCTGATTAGTATATATAAGATTTTTTTAATAATATTTTCTTTAAAACTTTATATATAGAGAGAGAAAAGCTAAAAAAAAAAAGCATACACAAAGTAACTCTTATCATTTTATCATCATTAGGGACATTAAAGAGTATAAAGATGAGAATAATTTGAATATCAATGAATCCATAATACAACTTGAAACATCAAAATAAGATATAATAGTTTGAAAGGATAAATTAAAAAAGAAAAATAATCTCTATATAAGCAAAAAGACATTTTCAAAATCTATCCTGTATTCACAAAAAGACATTGTAAAGCAAATTGTGTCCTGCATCAACAAAAAACCATTATATCATTAATGAATATAATAGTTTTCATATATTCAAGGTTTTTCAAACCTACAAACATGATTAACCATCAGGAAAAATAAATTAATCAGGCTTATATTCAAGAAACTTTTTTTATAGGATCAAAACTAAATGGAATTACTAACTAGTATAGAGTTTTCATCCTACAAAGTACAAATTAGAATATAGAATATATTAAATTAAATTAGCATATATATACTGTACATATAGTCATGTGTTTGATTTGATAAGACAAAGAAAACTATTAACATGGTTCAAATTTTGAACTAGCAAGCAGGCAACAATACTATGGCATGTGTTATACATATAACAATAGAAGACACTTGAGGCAAACTGATGAAGGAAATAGAAAACAAGGCATATCTTACCACAAACAAGAAACAACGGTTAGAAAGAAATAAAGAAATGCCACCATATGAAGAATAGAGGTGAAAGAAACAAAATCCAAGACAAAACATGTATAAAATACAGTTTGAAACAAAGTCAGAAGAAAACAAGCTGCAGCAGGCAAACTGATGCCTAACATCAACTCCCCAAGGGACTCCACTTCCAGTGGACCCTAACATTGTGCCTCTGGCTACTTGAAACCTTAAATAAGACTGAAACAGAACTCACAAGTCAGACTTCAATAACAGAGTGCATGAAAACTAGTGTGCACCCAGAAAAACAGCCAGTTAGCCATAGCCAGCAGGTTGTCTCATACAAGCTGACCTAAAGTGACTTGCAAACTCCAGCAACCATCCCGGGTCACTTGAACACAAGGATTAGATAAATGACTAAGAAAAAAAAACATAGATCAGAAAACACAGTTTTGAAGAGTTAAAACAAAGCAAAAAAGACAGATCCTCATCAAGAAGGATGATACAGATCTAACACCATGTTGGAATTATAGGTAAGAGTTAGAAGACAGACTGAAAAAAAGCTAATAGTAACCAACCAAAAAGCTACTGTTTTATAATTTTTGTCAAGTTTCAAGTTAAAAAAAAAAAATTACGTACCCTATTGTTCCACGTTATGCACAAGTAAGAAGAAGGGATATTGTATGCAACCTTATCCTTGCATATGCAAAGAGGTTGTTTCCATATTCGAACTCATGACCAACAAGTCACAAGGACACAACTTTACTTCTGTGTTAGGGCTCGCTCTCTTTTGTCAAGTTTAAAGTTAACTTAAATTATTATATTTTAAAATTGTTATTATAACAAAATACATGTATTGAATGTTTGTAAAAGAATACATAAAATAGGAAAGGAAAACAGCAAAATATAGTGGCATGATAATAGCTTTTGGGTACACACTCAGTGCCTAATATATATAATGGCCTACCTACAGTTTATACTTGAGAAAATTTAGAATAGAGGAAAACTGACAAATTAAAATTCCATCATAATAATTTGTATCCAATCTGCTATCCATATAAGATCAATCTATCATCTCCAACATCATCAAAACACATCTGTTTAGTTAGTGCATGATAAAGAACAAATATATATAAAACTAACAACAATCTCCTTTGCCATTACGTGAAACCACCAAACACGTGACTTAAAATAATTGTTTCAGTCAAGGAATCCATCACATGGTTTTTTATGATTTTATATCAGAAAATGATTTGTTAACCTTATTATGATTGTTCCTCATCGGTTGTCCGCGGATTCCATTATCAAGAAGTGTATCTACGATTTCTTGTACCAATTTCTCCTTGACACATTACTTATTCTCCGGGAGTAGATCTACTTGTTGTTACTAAATCCATAAGAGTATTATTAAGATAGATAACTCTTTTGCATAGTTCATTAATATTTGAGCTCATTAATTTACCCCCATCGATTTGAATAATCAATCTCAATTTGGGAGGAAGAACTGGTATAAGACATAAAACCATCCATTCTAGTTATATATATGTTTAGAGAAAATGCTTAGCAAATTCTATGCGTCGAACCAAAAAATTATTTCTTCTTCCAACTTTTTGATCTTCCAATTCGTTTTCATTCTCCAAGGATCCCTCTTCTCCTAATTCTTTCCATTCTATCAATGAAGAATTCAAATCCAACTTGGCCAATTGTTATCAGATAGAGATGCTACGAAGCACAGACTCCGACATGGACATCAGACATGACACAAACATAGACACAGACACTCTAATGTCTAAAATATAGGACACATACACACAGAGAGAGATTCTAATTAATGAAATATGAGCAACACATAACAAAATATAATTGATGGTATATTCATCTTTTTAAACTAACCTTCTATATTTTTTCAAGTATATTAATTGTGTAAATGTGACGTCTTTAAGTGTTTAAGTCAATAAAAAATAATTTTTAAATCAGACACCTAATAAGAAGTGTCAGGATGTAATATGTGTCTGAATCGTGTTCGACACGACAATACTTCAAACAAAAGATATATTTGTGCTTCATAGATTAGATGTCACATATTTTGTTCTGAGTAATTTTAAAACATACATATTTCTTTTTTAGAAAATAAGGGGAGTGTCAAAATAGAAAGGTTCAAAATTAAGAAAAAGTTTAGAGTAAAAGGGTTGAAATAAAGAAATAACTTGATGAAAAGAGAGGTTTTTCCAACCTTGCAAATAACATTTCATGTCAAGAAGAAAGGGAAAAAAAAGGTTGGATTTTTTTATAGTTAAAAACAGAAAAAGAGAACAATTGTAATGGAAGAAAAATCGATTACACTTTATGATTAATATTTGCACTGTGAAACATTATAATTTAGTGAACGATGCGAGAATTAGGGTTGGCAAATTAGTGGTTTAGAGTTCCAAGGGCATCGATGCTTGAAAGTGAGAGGAGCTTATGGCTGATGACTGCAATGGGTTCCAGGGGTCTAATTGGTGGTGATTTAGGAGAACTGTCCGATTGAAGGGCTAGAGAATTGGTGCGATTTGATAATTATGTGCAATTTAGGCCATTACATTTGCAATATGTGGAGTGCGTAATATTGAGTCTCACGTTTTGTACCTGTAACATTAAAGTTTAAATCCCTCTTAGTCTGTTAATCCAATTTGTGGAGTTGGGACCATTATGTTTGCAATTTATGGCGCTCAAAAACTGCAAATAATTATTAAAATTAAATTAATTTTGTGAATTTAATACAACTTTTGGGAGTTTGAATCGTCACAAATCATAATGTTAGAAACAAATTATCTAGCTAGTTAATTTTGTCAGTACGTATTACCTATTGTAGAAAATATAAAGACTAAATATATCAATTTAAAAGTGCACTAATACCACTTACCAAAAACACAATGACCAAAACACATTTTCTCCATGTTGAAATTTGAAAACTTACCATATGGATTCAGAAAGTTTACAGATTAGGAAAGCACATGGCAGCTGTAATTAATTTGTACATATATCTTTTGATCAGTACATATATCTCAATCACAATCTGCGCCTTTTTCTAGAGAAATCGGTTTCAGCTTCATAAATATCTAGGATTCCAAGAGTTATGCAACGAGAAACTCTGATGACTTTTGGTAACACCTCAGATACAAACAATATAAACACCAACGTTATGGCAAAGATAGTGACATCAATGACACACCCTTTTTGGCTCTAAACGGAATGAATGGCCAATACTGGTTGGTCAATGAAAATCTTATCCTTTGCTGCAGAGTGAACATCCAATAGAATTTGTTTGTTATAGAGAGGAACCAATGGTAATTAAGTGCCAGAAGCATAATACAGAATATATCCTCATTCATTTCAAGAGAAAAAAATTATTGAGACCCATTTTATGGTCTCACTCATAGTACAGTAAAAATAAGGTTCCCAAAAAGATGGGGAATTTAAGAAGACCACAAATATATGTGCTCATGCAGACATGTTTTTGATATAAAGTCAGTGTGACTTGCATAGAGGGGTCCTTCTAGCTGTCAAAAACGTCTTCTTATGCCCGCCATTTATTGCCCATGCCATGTGATTGGTGCATGGACCACGATCCTCATCGATCTTCTGTACCATTCCTCCCTGAAATTAATTCCATGAAGAATTTTACTGGATTATACACAGGCTCGTGTTAATTGCCAAGTGCACAATCATGCTCATTTGTGTATTGTGGTAAACTATGATGCACCAATCTTTTTTATTTGTTTCATGGATCTGTATATGATACTTATCTAATATCTAATATTGGTAGCTAGTCTTGGATACTTCATCCATGTATATTTGAAAAGTATATAAGTTTTTTTTTTTAAAAAGCTATAAAAATCTAATGATATAGTATGAGACATGTAAACATTGTCCATTCTTTTGATGAACCCAAATTACATGGAAACTCTTCTCTTTATACAGATGATCTAAAGAAAGAATGAGATTGATATTATTATATTGTTTGTAGAGAATATATAGGAAATAATTTACAATGAAAATGATTTATAATTTTTATTTGTTTTTAGTAATGTCCAATAAATATGATTTTACAAGTTTATATATATATATATATATATATATATATATATATATATATATATATAAAAGCATATTCATATGAGAATAATATTTTTATAGAAGAATGAAAATGACTAATTTTAATTCTTAGATTAAATTAAACAACTTAGATTTAAACACCATTAAAATTGCACTTAATTAAAACTTACGTGACTTGTTTAACTTAAAAATCTTATTTGTTTACCGCATCATGACTCTACTGCACCTAGGGATGGAAATGGGACAGGCTGCCTATCAACGGTCTTTAGCCTAGCCTGTTTAAGGCCCGGCCTGGTCTAGCTTGTTTATTAAAAATGTAAGGCTAAGGCTTTTTAAAAAATCTGTTTAGATAAAAAGGCTAGGCTCAAGTTCTAAAAAAAATATGTTAGGCCTATTTAATATATATATATATATATATATATATATATATATATATATATATATATAT
>CM023955.1:18543310-18593468 GCA_013407115.1 Glycine latifolia
GTGTGTGTGTGTGTGTGTGTGTGTGACTAAATTATTAAATGAAACTTATGATATTTTATTTAGCTTATTTATTTTGTTTATAATATTTTGTTGAATACTTAAAGTGATATAATTAATTTTAACTTATTTTTTCACGCACAAATTAAAAGGGAAGTGTTTATCTTTATTTATATTAAATTTGAAAAAGTATTATACAAATTTTCAAAATTTCACTACTCAATAGATTTTCTTTATATATAATATTTATTGTAAAATAGGTTTTTTAATAGGCTCGTAGGTCAAACTAGACTTTTAAATAGGTCAAGTCTAACCTGGCATGTCCTATTTTCACCCCTAACTGCACCTACACCTGCACCTAATTTCCTTAAGACGACACGTCTTAAAAATTAACGGACAAAAATATTAGAATTAAAATTTGTTAACATTGTGTTCTAAGAACTAAAAGTCTAAAAGTAAAAACATAAAGAAATTAGTTTCCATACTAAAATCATAATTAGCACTAAATAGTATTTTTTTTTTCTTGAAATTAATCATATATTATCGACTGATCAGTCCATAATGCATAATGTATGATTAATTTCAAGAATCACGGTTACACACTAGAGTGACGCGCGGGATACTCTCCAAAGAAACTATGTTTTCTTTCATAGTATGAGAAGATACGCATAAGATCCTGTTTTTCTCATCCCTTCAAACCAAAAGACACTTCTTGTTGTTATCCGGGAAGAAAAAGTTGACAATCACGGGCACAAACTTAGCTCAAAATGTGTCGTTTCCACGTACAGCTCATGGTAGCAAAATCTATCCACATATGTTTAACCATATTAAAACGAACTCAAAAAGGCCATGGTGAATATAGGGTATCAAGATATACCCATCCGAGAAACTACTATTAGGTGGTCCTTAGAGCATCAATATAAGTTCATAGTCCCAATAAATTTTTAACTGAGATATAATCAAGTGTTATTAATTATTAAATAATTCTAATCTTCTTACTCCATCCTCATATTCTTGTCAATTCTCCTATTATCTTGTATGATACTTATCATAAAAGTTAATATAAGAATTTGTAAGAGCATGAAATAGAAAGATATAACATTAAGTTAAAAAACTTAAATACTCTCACATAGAAATTGTTAGACATCATAATTAAACAAGTGGTAGTTTCTCATACCCACCCTCCCACTCACATATATAATAGAACTAAACCTCCACCTTAGTGATAAATCACATAGAAACCTATCAAGAAGAATGAAGAAGATGATTCTAACCCTCTTCTTCATCATCTTATCGCTCCTCTCCCTCTCCAACGCCTCCGTGGTGGATTTCTGCGTAGCAGACTACACAGCTCCCAATGGCCCAGCAGGGTACTCATGCAAGAGCCCAGCAAAGGTCACGGTGGACGACTTCGTCTACTCCGGCCTCGGCGCCGCCGGAAACACCTCAAACATCATCAAAGCCGCGGTGACGCCGGCATTCGACGCGCAATTTCCCGGCGTCAACGGCCTTGGAATCTCCATTGCGCGCCTAGACCTAGCACCAGGTGGAGTCATCCCTCTTCACACGCACCCTGGTGCTTCAGAGCTGCTGGTGGTTGTGCAGGGAACAATCTGCACCGGCTTCATTGCTTCGGACAACACTGTGTACCTCAAAACCCTAAAAAAGGGTGATGTCATGGTATACCCTCAGGGCTTGTTGCACTTCCAGCTCAACGATGGAGGGTCTCAGGCTTTGGCTTTTGTGAGCTTCAGCAGTGCTAACCCTGGCCTCCAGATTCTGGACTTTGCTTTGTTCAAGAGTGATTTCCCCACTGAGCTTGTCACGCAAACCACTTTCATTGATGCTGCTGTTGTCAAGAAGCTCAAGGGTGTTCTTGGAGGGTCAGGTTAATTAAATTTAATTAACGAGTCTTGACGAGTTTTTAATTAAACGGAGTTGTTCATTCATAAAACAAGAGTCTAGAGTGTGTTGTGTTGTGTCATTTTTTGTTAAATTTGTTTGTGTTGGTTTTGTGTTTTGGATTTAGCATGCATGCATGCATGTAATTTGTAAACGTATGAAGGTGTGGATTTCTTCTTTCTTCTTCGATCTTTAGCAGGCTTTGTTAAACGAACCAGTGATCTGGTTTTGGTTATATTGTTTCTAGTTGTTAAGTAATTAAGTTGCTTTTAGAGGCTGGTAACTACTTACTTCAGAAATTTGAGCTACAAGATGAATAAATGTGTGGTTTTTTTTTCTGGCTCGTCTGATTTTTATTATTTTAGTGGTGCGAGCATATCTCATAAAAATGTTGTCTGAAAAAAGGAAAAGTGCGATAAAGTTGCGAATGAGATATTTGAAGTGGAGCCAATGTTTAGCTTATATCAATTTCTATAACATCTGCTCGCGATTTTTCGACCCACAGAGGTAGTAATCTAATTTTTTAAGGCTAAAATATGTTTTATGATAAAGTGAAATAAGTTATATTAAAAAATATACAAATTTTAATTAATCATTTTTTAAAGAAAATTTGGATGAATTTTATTTAATTTTTTAATATAAAATACTCATCAAATATTTTCACCTAATTTTTTTAGATTTTTTAAAACTTTTTTCTTTCTTGTTTTATTGATTACTAGACCTTTTTTTTCCTTATTATATATATCATTTTGTTTCTTCAATACTCAACACAAAAACGTGATATACTTAGTTGAGGAAGTACAAGATTTGTCAAAAAATAATATTCTCCAAAATGCTTATGTCATATATATTTTTCTTATTCTTTTGGAACCAAAAAAATGTTAATTATATTCCTTCTCTCTACACTTTTCTAGTTGCTTTTTGAATTAATATTTATCTTATATGTTAAAACTAATCAATCATATTTTTCTTATATTAATTATGTTCATCACTTATTCGATATAATATTATCATTATGACTTTTATCTTTAATTTCATCGTTTCCATGACTTAGTAATTCACTTATAAATTTTCTATCCTTTCATTACTACCTTATAGTATAAGCTTATTACTCCATTCCATCTAAACATGTTATTGAGTTTATCATGAAATCATTGTAGTGATTTAAAAAAAAAAAATCAGTATACAATTTTAAATTTATTGTTTAACTTCAAAAGCAAAAATGAAAAATATCAATGCATGAAAAGTTAATATATAGAAGGACATAAAATTAGAATCAATTTAACTATTAAAAAAAATATTATAATTTGTTATTATTATTTTTCACTAACTTTCTTATAATTTTGAATATGTTTATAAAAATTTACAAATCCTTTTAATTTTTATGATATATTCATTTAAAGTGATACTATAAAATCTTAATCATAAAAGTCTTTTAAAGAAATATGATAAATTATAATATTTTTATATAATCTTTTAAAATTTAAAGGACTTTTTAAAGTTAAAATAATATTTTAAAATTTTAATGCAGTAGACTCCCTAAATTTATCTATAATATTGTGCCTAAATTTTTTCCATAAAAAACTATACTAAACGAAAGTATGCGATTCGTGTCATTTTCCAAATTCCTAGTTTTAAACGAAAGTGACCACATGCTTGTTTATATATATATATATATATATATATATATATATATATATATATATATTATAAAATAAGGTTTTGTCACGCAAATACATATCATTTCCAGGTATTATAGATATATAATAACTAAGGATAATTTTTTTTTTACTATCTTAATTTTAAATGTCTAGCTTTAAAGGCTTAGACAAATCTAAGTTTGGGACAATAATAAAAATATAATTTCTTAATCTAAAATATATATTTGACTAGGGAAGAGATTAAATTGATTTCAACTAAAAAATCTTGTCTCAAGGCACTTAAGGCCACTCAGACTCGAGTTTCGCTTGTGGGACTTGAGTCCCCATATGCGAGTCATTGAGCTTGTGAGATATAGTGAACAACAATAGCTTCCTAATGAGGCAACACGAGAGGACAACTTATCCATCTCGGTAGAGAAGGTGGCATGGAGTTGTGCTAACTTCTTCACAAACACCAACACAACATCGATTAAAGTAATAATGAGTTTAGTATTCTTAAATAATATTTCGGATTCAAATCTTATCAATAAAAAAATAATTGAATAAAAAGATTTCATTAAAAATAATCATTAATCAAATTATTCGATAAATATTAATTATTAATAAAATTAGTGAATATATTATACCAATAACTTAATAATAAAAAGAAACTTCTTCACAAGCTCTTCAAGCTTGTTTAATTGAGAATTCACATTTTTTGAATGAGTGTTGTCAACCATTGGGAGGAAGGTAAGCTCAGCCAAAGCACCAATGTTATTTGTATGGGTTATGTTCTATATTCGAGGATAAACTGTCTCCCGAAAAGTATTAAGGAATTAGAAGCAAAATTATGGGTTAATTAAATTTTTAGTCCTTTGATATTTTAAATTTTAAATTTTTAATCTTTTAATTTTTTTTTGATAATTTTTATTTTCCATTAATTTTCTATTAATATTTTTAGTCCATTTAAAAAATTTGGCCATTTTTTGTCCTTATTTTATTTTTACTGCTCATAATTAGATCCAAATATAAAATAAATGAAGAACTAAAAATGAACAAAAGAAAAAGTAATTTTGAGCAATAAAATAAAAAGAACTAAAATAGACAAAAAAAAATAGAAGAACAAAGATTATTGACTAAAAAGTAAAAATTACCAATAAAAGATTAAAAGTTGTAAAAAAAATTGAAACACTAAAAATCAAAATATAAAAATTTGAGAGATTAAAAACTCAATTCTCATTCTCCTTAGTCCTTTCATTGCAGTAACATAATGTGATACAAAATCACAACAAAATACTAACAACACTAACAAATTATTTCTACAACCTTTTGAGTTACTGCATCAATTTATTTCTTGGGCCTATTATCTAAATACGAATTTTGGGTTGGTTTGGGCATAACAGTTCCTCACCACAATGTAACAATGATATTTTAGAACGGAAAACAAACGAAAGTTCCTCAAACATTTTAGCACAACTCTTCCCCCCAGCCTCTTCTACCACTCTTTCCCATCATATTTATGATTATTATTGGGCTTTGAAATTTCTATGAAGTTTGTTTAATTTAATTGTATGTTAAAATGTTGCCGATCCCAATTTAAGTTTTGAGAAATGTCGACATGTTATAATAAGAGTATGAAAATTTTCTTATCTTGCATCCTTAAAATTAAAATTAAATAGGACACAAGGATAAAATTAATTTAATATTCAATATATATTGAATATTAAATTAGATCATATGATGAAAATCAAAAGGCTCATGATTTTTCATAAAGAAATTACAATATACATATATTATGAATGTTCTCATTCCAATTAATACTTAAAATTAAATATATTGTACTATATAAAGTTGGCATCAAGCTGTAACTCAAAAGAACCTTCAACATGTTTTTGACAATTATATTTTGCCAAAAAAATTAAAAACAACGCAATGCATTTTCTAATTTAAGTACATATAAATTAAGAAAGTTGTCATTGCCACTTACAAATTAGTCAATTTCTTTTCCCTGCTGGCATGTCGCGTCGAACTTATCTAATTTGATTATAAGACTGTAATCTTAATTGTACGTATAAATTTTGTCAAAAATAAGTCAAGGTAAAAGATTTAGAATTATTGTTATCATTTATTGACTTTCTTTTTTATCTCACATATATTCCATTCTTTTTATCTTTCTTTTTATTATATTATTTATCACATTTATCATTTTTTTTATTTTTTCCCCTGTGTATTATAAAAATAGAGTGTACATTGAACATTTTAAAAAAAAGAATATGATAACTTGTAAAATCCTTAGTTAAACTCAGAATCTTTTTTTTTTTTGTTAACGTATTTTTAAAAGAACATTTTAATTATTTTTTTCTATCAACTAGAATCGAATAAAACATATGAGGATTTATAATAATTTATATATTTTTATTTAATAAACTAAATTAAACTTCCTTATAAACAACATTTCAAATTTAAGCCCACCACTCAAGCAAAATAAAAAAAAGGCCAATATTTTTAATGGCCACCACCACCATAGAATTTTCTTAAAGAATAAAAAAAGTATATCTCATTTTAATGCTTCCAATTCACCATTAATTCGATGCTTAATTTCTTCAAATACAACTGGTACAATATCCTTTTTGTTACGGATAGGCCCATTCAAATATTTAAATTATGCAGTCACCAAAAGATAGAAGATAAAACAGAAGATATGATCATAACTAATGCTGTTCATATATTAGATAATCTGAATATCTTTACAAAAGATAATGGGCCTCAACAATATCTTCCCAGGGTCCAGGTATTCTGCTATAAATACAGCTTTATTCATGGTGAAAGGTACACAACAATCCTAACTCTCTCTTTTCCATTCACACTGCACACACAACACACTACTTGTGTTGTTTCCGGCAGTGATCATCTTCCTGGGGGTGCTTCATCTCCATAGGCATCTTCAGAGAGGGAGAGTTTGATCCCATAGCAAATCCCAGTAAACCTTGCTGGGTACATTCTGTTTCTCGTAAACGGAACAGTGGCGCCGTCTGTGGGAACGATAAATTTCGAATCCCACCAATTCACGATGGTCAACACCAGAAGCCATCAGATCGCTAGACACGACGCACCACCACCCCAGAGCACGAATTTGGAGAACGTAAGGGCAGATGATGTGATATCCCGCACTGCTTCCTCTCCAGCGGTACCACCAAATCGCACACCACCAGCTCGTCCTACACCCACAAACGCCGAGGTAGAATTAGATAACAATCAACGTTTTATACATAATGCGTTGAACTCTATTCTATCTCGGCTAGAAAACCTGGAGAAACGATATGAGCTCCAACGACAGGAGAACGCTCGAAATTCATCTAAACAGTCGAGTAATCCCAATACTGGACGACCAACGACAACACACGACGAGCAACCAAATTCAGAAAGAAGGCACGAAACCAATAACTCGGCACCTACAGCCGACATCAGCAATCACAAAACAGCCAGTCAATCCGAACGAGTCAGACCTAATGAGAGACTTCGGCCCGTTTTGTCAGACGCTATGGTTAACAGATCGGCCAAGAATATTACACGTCGGCCCAGACCAGACGATGAGTCGTATCAAAGGAAATACCGCCGAGGTCACCAGAACAACAGTCCATTCGTCGATGAAATAGTAGAAGCTCACTTCTCAGAAGATTTCGACAGTTCCTTTTTATCCAAGTACGATGGGAGCCAAGACCCTCGGGTACATATAGACGAGTTCGACATGCAAATGTGTGTCCGAGGTATTGACGAGCCTATAATTTCTCGAATTTTTGCCACCACGTTAACTGGAGCCGCTCAAGCTTGGTTTCATACGTTGCCACCGCAATCGATTCGAAATTTTGAAGATTTCGGACGAAGGTTCTTGTTGAATTTTGCGACAAGTAAAAAGCAGCCCAAGTCCCAGTTCATATTGGGAAAAATACGTCAGCAACATGGAGAAACATTACAGAGCTATTTGGACCGATTCAAAGAAGCCGCTTTGCAAGTACGAGGTTTGGAAGAAAAGGTCCACGTGCACCTTATTTCAGCTGGACTTAATGGATCATCCCGTCTCGCCAAATCTATTTATAAAGATCCGGTAGAAACTTTAAATGAATTTATGGTTCGTTCCAAAAAATATTTGGAATTGGAACAGATGGAGATAGCCAACTCGGCCCCAAGGGGAAGTAAGAAATCGACATCGCCGAGAAACCGACATCGTGAGAATACACAGCTCAATCGACAACCTTCAAATTTTCACGCTAACCGACCTCCAAGGAAATTTCAGGACTCGAATGTCAGACCCAAAAATTTCGAGTGGAAATTTGACAAATACGCTCCATTGAACGCTCCGCGAGCTCAGATATGGAAGGAAGTTGCATTTACAGAGATGAGGAAAGTAGAACGTCCTCGACCGATCATAAAAAAGGAGGGGTTAGATTATTCCCGGTATTGCGATTTCCATAAGGGACCAGGTCATACGACTGACCAGTGCCGGGAACTCCGCGATGCGATTGAACAATTCATCCGTGAAGGTAAACTTCGGCAATATGTTATTCGGACCCAAGGACACCAAGGAAAAAGAAAAAGCCAGCAGGAGAATAAGGACCGGGATGAGAAGAAAACCAAAAAGGACGACTTCCCAGAACCCGAATTCGAGTGTAATGTGATTTCGGGAGGCATGGGGGGTGGAGGTGACACCGCCGGTCAGCGAAAGAAATATCTCAAAGAAGTCATGTCGATAAGAGATCAACCCAGATTCAAAGAGGGCAGAAAATCTGCAACTCCGCTAATCTATTTCACAGAGGACGACATGAAAGGTGTGATACCCGGACACGAAGACGGTCTTGTTATAACCGGGACCGTGGCAAATTTTCGAGTTAAAAGAATATTTGTTGATAATGGCAGCTCGGCCGATATTCTCAATTTAAGCGCATTTAAAAAGATGAATCTAAGTGAAGACGATTTGAAACCGTGTCAGACTATGTTAATCGGTTTCAATGGAGGAGGCACCGGTCTAAAAGGCGCGATTGACCTCCAGCTCACGTTGGGAACAAAAGAAGGATTTCGAACTGGCCGAGTCACATTTACTGTAGGTGAGTTTAGTTCACCATACAATATCATATTAGGCAGACCAACACTTCATAAATGGGATATATTGATGTCTACCAAGCACCAGAAGATGAAAATGATTGGACATCTTGGCCGAGTTATCACCATTTGTGGTGACCAGAAGGAGTCCAGACAATGTTATTTCAATACAATCCGAGAAATCGAAGGAGCCCCATCTTCTCCACCTCGGATTCGACAGGGAGATCCCTCGGCCCAAAAGATGGAGAGATCGGCATTCCGCAAAGCAGTCAATCTTGTGGAATTGGATATACGAGGAGTGGAAGAGTGGCGACCGGAACCAGCAGACGAATTGGAAGATGTTCAGATCGGAGGATCCCCGGAGCAAGTTACGAAAATCGGTGCACAGAGTAATCAAGAAACCAAGAACAAGCTAATTCAATGCCTTACAGAAAACCAGGACGTGTTCGCTTGGAAAGCATCAGAAATTCCAGGAATCAATCCCACTTTCTGCTGTCATAAACTAGCTATGTACCCGGACTCCAAACCAGTGGCACAGAAAAATAGGAAGCTCGGCCCGGAAAGGAGACAGGCATTAGAGAAACACATCAAAGAATTGCTAGAGGCCGGATTCATAAAAGAAATTCAATACACTACTTGGCTTTCTAATGTGGTTATGGTGAAGAAGTCTAATGGGAAATGGCGAGTCTGTGTTGATTACACAGATTTGAACAAGTTCTGTCCAAAGGATTCCTATCCAATGCCGAGCATTGACCAGCTAGTAGATAATTCCGCTGGTTTCCAGTCGTTATCTTTCATGGACGCTTACTCCGGATATAATCAGATACCGATGTACCCGGGTGATCGAGAAAAAACAGCTTTCCGAGGTACTGAAGCAAATTACTATTATGAGGTAATGCCATTCGGATTGAAAAATGCAGGAGCCACTTATCAGCGAATGATGAACAAAGTCTTCACCGATCAACTTGGACGCAACATCGAAGTGTACATAGACGACATGATTGTTAAAACAGGTGAAGGAGATCATATCCAAGATCTGGAGGAAACATTTTGTAAACTAAGATAGCACAGTATTCGATTGAATCCTCTGAAATGCGCTTTCGGAGTGAAGGCCGGGAAATTCTTAGGATTTATGTTAACACACCGAGGAATAGAGGCAAACCCGGATAAATGCAAAGCCATACTCGACATGCAATTCCCTACTGATAAACGGGAAATCCAACAATTAACAGGAAGAATGGCGGCCTTGACTCGGTTCCTCCCAAAAGCCGCTGAAAAGGCCCTACCATTCTTCAAGCTATTAAAAAAGGAAGCCCAGATAGGGTGGAATCAGGCATGCGAGGAAGCATTTCAGGAAATCAAAAGATGTTTGGCTTCACCCCCAGTCCTCTCAAAGCCAGAGCATGGAGAGATTCTCATCCTGTACCTCGCAGTAGGGGAAGAAGCTATAAGCGCAGTTTTGGTCCGAGAAGTGGATAAGTGTCAGCTGCCGATCTACTTTGTAAGCCGAGCTCTAAAGAACTCGGAGCTGCGTTACCAGAAGCTTGAAAAGGTAGCTTTCGCCTTACTTACCACGGCCAAAAGACTTCGTCCATATTTCCAGAGCCACACCATAGTGGTGAGAACAAATCAGCCTATCCGACAGGTATTACACAAGCCGGACTTAGCTGGAAGGATGATGAATTGGGCCATCCAGTTATCTGAGTTTGACATCAAGTATGAAGCTCGCAATGCAATCAAATCTCAAGCTTTGGCCGATTTCATAGTAGAATTGACCCCGGCATTTTCCTCCGAGCTGAAAAGCAATGTGTGGAAAGTATATGTTGATGGGTCATCCAATTCTAAGGGAAGCGGAGCCGGGATTATTGTTGAAAGTCCCGAGGGAGTATCATTCGAACAATCATTGCAGCTCAAATTTCCGACATCGAACAATCAAGCGGAATATGAAGCACTGATCGCAGGGTTAAACCAGGTCAAAGAACAGGGAGCTCAAAAAGTGAATGTCTTCACAGATTCAAAATTAGTCTCAGCACAAATCGAAGGGCAGTATCAAACCAAGGGCCCCCTGTTAGCAAAGTATCTTGCTAAAGTCAAAGAGATAATAGCTGAATTTGACGAAGTTTCTGTAGCCCATATTCCAAGAGAAGAAAATACCCGAGCTGACATATTATCAAAGCTAGCAAGCACGAAAGGAACAGGTAGTCAGAGAACAGTTATCCAACAGGAACTTGCACAACCTGCATGCATTATGGTAGTTTTAATAGCCGAAGATTGGCGGAGACCAATCATAAACTATTTGGAACAAGGGATAGTATCAGATGACAAGATAGAAGCAAAAAAGCTAATCCGAGATGCTTCAATGTATACAATTATCGATGACAAGCTATACCGACGAGGCCTCCACACTCCATTACTATTATGCCTAAGCTCTGACCAAACTGAATATGTACTTACCGAGATACACGAAGGTATTAATGGCCAGCACATGGGAGCAAAGGCTTTGGCATTAAAAGCCCTTCGGGCCGGGTACTTTTGGCCAACGATGCAAGCAGACGCAGCCGAGCATGTAAAGAAATGTGATACGTGCCAAAAACATGCACGTATATTATGGATTCCTCCATCCGAGCTAAAATCAATCACAGCTCCATGGCCTTTCTTCAAATGGGGGATGGACCTCTTAGGACCATTCAAAGCAACAGAAGGCCAGATGAAATGGCTAATAGTAGCCGTGGATTATTTTACTAAATGGATTGAGGCCGAACCTTTGGCTACCATCACTTCCGCCCGTGTCCAAAAGTTCGTGGAACGCAGTATCATAGCAAGATTTGGAATCCCGGCAGAGATAGTCACTAACAATGGAACGCAATTTACAGATAAGAAATTCCAAGAAATGATGGCCGGACTCCACATAAAACACCATTTCGCATCAGTAGAGCACCCACAGTCCAACGGTCAAGCAGAAGCAGCAAACAAAGTCATCCTGGACGGGTTGAAGAAACGAATGCAAGAGGCTGGCCCGAATTGGGTTGAGCAGCTCTATTATGTTCTATGGGCATACAGAACCACGGCTCAAACATCTACTCAGGAGACTCCATTCAAGATGACTTATGGTTGCGAGGCCATGATACCTGTAGAAATCGGTCAACCATCTTGGAGGAGGCAGAAGGCACATACGGACAATGATAAGGCACTAGCTGCCGAGTTAGATATGATAGAAGAAATCCGAACTGCAGCACATTGCAGAGATTTACACATGAAGAGTATCTCGGCTCAAAAATTTAATAAAAGGGTGAAACCAAGATCCTTTGAGAAAAACGATCTCGTACTACGACGTGCGGACATCGGCAACAAAAATGCCCAGGAAGGCAAGTTAGCACCCAATTGGGAAGGACCATATCGGGTCACCCAAAACTTGGGACAAGGAGCCTACGTTCTAGAGACTTTGGAAGGCAAGGAGATCAAACGCACGTGGAATGCCGACAAGCTAAAGAGATACTATAGCTAAAACCACGGCAAGAAGTCCGAGATTACGAAAATCGTGATCTATGCATATAAAAATTTCTCCAGTCAAATAAGCCGAGGAATATAAAATCCGGCATAAATTTTTCATATATTCAAGTGTTTCTCATTGGTAAATAAGCCGAGGAATGTAAATCCGGCATAAAATTTCCATTGATACCACGAATTTTTCATGTATTCACGAGTTTCTCATTGGTTAAATAAGCCGAGGAATGTAAACTCGGCATAAAATTTCCATTGATACCACGAATTTTTCATATAATTCACGAGTTTCTCATTGGAAAAATAAGCCGAGGAATACAAACCCGGCATTAATTTTCCATTGATACCACGAATTTTTCATTCACGAGTTTCTCATTGGTTAAAAAATCTGAGGAATATAAACCCGGTGTAAATTTTCCATTGATACCACGAATGTAATAATCTTCGAAGAATAAAATCCTATCCAGGATATTACATATTGTGCACAAATTTGAGAGCCTAGTCGTTGTTATGTATTAGTTCGGTCTTGATCAAACCGGCGTAATTATTTAATTAGGTAAATCATCGATATAATCGAAAGAATTATACCTTTAATTGGATATTACGAAATACATTTCAGTTGCTAGGACAGGAACTCGGTTCCAGAAACAATATTCGGAATAACGGATCGCATGCGAAGTCAAAAGTAATACTCGATTAAACAAACCAGGCAAGTTAAATACAATGAAAATTGTTCGAAGAAAGTCTTCAGGCAGAAATATTAAATTGTTTAGAACAATTAAGGTATTACAAAATAAACCGGCATTCCGGTCCTTCATTTATCAACCCGATCATCGACAATCGGTTCTGGATTATCTTCTGGAGATGAGACCTCGGGCTCAACATATGAAATGAATTTGCCGTCTTCAATATAAGCCCGGCAATCGGCTTCTTCTAAATGTAGCGTAATTCCCGGGTTAAGAAATTGTACCTGTTCTAAAGCATTGGAGAAGGCATCCTCGGCAACTGTGCCCAATGTCTCCTGAAATTTGGCAGCCTCCTGCTTAGCCATAATCACCTCTTGTAGGGACTTCTCATGAAGCGTTCTTAAGCTAGCAAGCTCGGCATCCAAAGAGGAAGCTTCTGCTTGTGCCTTATGAGCCTCAGTTGTGGCAGAATCTGCGGAGGCTTTAATGAGTTCGGCATTTCTATTCGCCTCATGAAGTTCCTTACGCAGAGAGAAGATCCCTTCATTCGCAGCTGTCAAGTCTTGACGAGAAATATTGAGCTCCTTCTCCAGTTGATGAACTTTTTCTGTTAATGCTTTATTCTCATCGGACAACCGGCCGTTGTCATCTTGAAACTTCAAATTGTCATTTCTGATTTTATTATATCGGGAATTCAAAGACACCAAGCTTGGCACCAAAGTGGCACATCGGAAAGCTTGAACATGTAGTTGGTCAAGTTCTCGGAGATCGTCGTCCGAGAAAGGAGTTCCATCTGAAAAGCGCTTGGGAGCCCTGGTATAGGGAAAAAGATCTTCTACCCCCTTTTCCCAAAGGCATCCCAAGGGTAAGGAAGAGTTATAGGGAGCGGCAGAAGAATTACTAGGATCGGCAACAGCAATTTCTGAATTCACCACCACGTGCTCGACAACATCAATCAGAATAGGAGTGGGGGTAGCGGATGCTTTCTGATTCCCCTGCCCGGCCAATGAGGGAACTGGATCGGTGGCATGAGATGAGGGAATTGGATCGGCGGCAAGAGTATCCTCGATCGGTCCCGATGTGATCACCCTTCCGGAATCGCTAGAAGCCGGAGTCTCCATACGCCGTTTCTTTTTCTTTGACGGCATTTGGGAGATATAATCACGGCGGGAGTCACTAGCTTTCTCGGCAGCAGCTTTCTTTGAACGACGAGGTTTGAGGTTAACGGTAGGATCCTCTTCCATCTCGGCAGCTGAAATGTAAAAAAAAAAAAAAAAGTTAGTAGAGAAACAAAATAAGGAGAATGCAGAATTTTTATGCAACCTTGATTGTCTTGATATATTTGAATCTGAACGAGAGCTGATGCCTCAGTATCAGAAAGGTTACTCTCTTCAACTTGGTAAAACGAAGGTGGATTGGAATAATGAGCTCTAGTCCAGTAAAGAGGGAATCTCCACTTAACGCCAGGTGCTTCGGGACCTCGGAGGAAGAATGGTTGCTTGCCAGGTTCGGCTGCAACCTTAAAGAAATTGTTTTTAAAATTTTTGAAAGAATCGGTAAAAATACGAAAAAGACGACGACCGGGTCGACTTCGAAGAGAAGTCCACCCTTTCTTATTTTTCGAAGCCTCTCGTCCTGTGCGACCAGCCTGAACGGAAAAGAAATACAGAAAGAGCAAAACAGTACAAGGGATTTGTAACTCCTCACACAGATCTTCAAAGGACTTGACAAAAGCCCAGCTATTGGGGTGCAACTGAGAAGGTGCTAATTGAAGATGGTCTAGCAATCGCATCTCGAAATCCGACAAAGGAAATCGGATGCCAAGACATGTGACCACATCTTTACAAAAGAAAAAATAGTTGGTTTCCCTTTCCCCGGCGCAAGAACAAATGGGCTCGTCTGGGGTAGGAGGACGAATGGAGAACCCTTCTTGGATGCCTATAGGGATGGACGCTATATTCCCTGGGGTCAAAATGGACGAAGTACGAAGTACTTCATGTGTGACCCATGGAAATTTGGCAACTAGAGGAGGAGGAAGGTTGGACTGGGATCCTGTTGACTGAGATTCATCTACCATTTCCACAGAAGGAGTGTCCATAATAACCTACGACAAAATAAAAAGAGAAGATTAGTAAAGATACCTGGAAGGGTGGACGGAAGATGAAGAGGTGAAGAAATGGCCAAGGCCGAACTTGAACAAGAGGTCGGCCTAGCAACCTCGGTGTTCGGTAAAGAAGTCTGGAGAACTCTAGTTGAGATAGCTACTCGGATTGGGTTGTGCCGACATGCGTCAAGAATGTCCTCGGCTCGTTTATCTTGGTTAACACTCGCATAATACATAAATTCCTCCACGCACTTGGAACAATGTTCATATCGAGTCTCAAAATGTCCAAGTTTACTATTTTCTTTAACCAGGTCAGGAGGAACAACAGTAACAATGTTCGAAGATGGAGTAACATTATTTTTTCATGGATGCCCTATTTTTCTGGGATGAGGAAGAGCCTACTTTAGGGGAATCGCAAGGTCTTGGAAGGTTGGCTTTGAGATTACCAGAACTTGATTTTGTTCGTAACAAATCTTTTTTCTTTTCCTCATCAGAAACTGGGATACCCCAAAGCCAAAATGCGGTTTTGGGAGGAACATGGTTGCGCACAAAGGCCTCTTCTTCAGGAGTAATTCCCATTATCAGGAAGAACAGAAGGAAATCCCTAAAGGCAATAGGAAGAAAGAAAGAAGGGAAACCCTAAAAGCAAAATACCTAGACAAAACAACTAAGGAACGACAATACAGAGGGGTGGCGAAGGTGAAAAAAGAAAAGAATGCAATCAAAAAGAAAGGACGGAGTAAATACCTGAGAAGAATTCGAGAGGATGAAACTTCAGGAAAATGCAAACTCCAGAGGATGTTAATACAGGAAAGATGATAGCAATGAGAAATGTCAAAATAGTAAAGGAAAGGTATAAGAGAGTAAAAGGAAGTTGAAATAGGTGATAACCGCCAAAACCAAGAAAAACCCCCCACGAAACGTTTCGAAAAAACGTGGTCTGCAAGATGTGATCAGACGCAGGGGCATCAATGGTATTTCCAACTCATATAAGGGGTAAATTAGGAAAACTATTTCAGGCTCATGATGGAAGCGTGAAAAACAGAAACGGCGCATTAAATGCTTAGTAAGAAATGTCGCTCAAGAAAAAGCTGAAAAGACAATCCCTCGTCCTTTCAGAAAGCTTCAGAATAGACTAGAAAGCCGATTTTTAATCTCGATCATCATTGTGGAACAATAGTTCCATAAGTCGGAAAGGAAACATTCAAGCTCGGATCGGACCACATTAACGCCGAGGAGAATATCCTTACCGGAAAAGCTATTATCTCGATGAAGGATAAATAGAACCAAGCTCGGCAAGAAACTAGTTCGGCATCGGTCGAAAGCACTTCATCCTAGTTCAAAATAATCATCTCGGCTTGGGGCAGCAATAATTACCTACGACGGTATGGAGACCGTGGATTTAATATAGCTCGGACCTATCCATTTGATACATCCCAGTCATCCAGAGTGCTAGATAACCGGGCTGTGGGGCATCTGTTACGGATAGGCCCATTCAAATATTTAAATTATGCAGTCACCAAAATATAGAAGATAAAACAGAAGATATGATCATAACTAATGCTGTTCATATATTAGATAATCTGAATATCTTTACAAAAGATAATGGGCCTCAACAATATCTTCCCAGGGTCCAGGTATTCTGCTATAAATACAGCTTTATTCATGGTGAAAGGTACACAACAATCCTAACTCTCTCTTTTCCATTCACACTGCACACACAGCACACTACTTGTGTTGTTTCCGGCAGTGATCATCTTCCTGGGGGTGCTTCATCTCCATAGACATCTTCAGAGAGGGAGAGTTTGATCCCATAGCAAATCCCAGTAAACCTTGCTGGGTATATTCTGTTTCTCGTAAACGGAACACTTTTAAAGACTATCATTCATTCATTAAACTCTTAAAATTAAAAGGAGATGAGAGGATAAAAAAAGGGAAAATAATAGTAAAAAGAGGATAAGAATATATGCTATAAATAAATAAATAAAAAAGATAAGAATATTAGAAAATTAAGAAAATAAAAGAAAAGAAAAAGAAAGAGCATCAGCCAGGTAAGCATATGCAGGTTGGCAAATGGAGTTTTTGCTTCTCTCTCCATTGGGAGGAGAGAGAGAGAGAGAGAGAGAGAGAGAGACGGAGGAAATGACAGACTGGCAATAAGGAGGTTAAGCATTCTCTGTCTCTGTGTGTCTATATATATATATATATATATATTTATATAAACTCGTTTTGGTCATTCTTCCAATTTTGGTTTTTGTGATTTTGATAGGACGACCCTTTGGTATTTGGATCTTCAAGAAAGAGAGACCCTTGGGATTTCGTCACCATGAGTCTCTTCGGTCTTGGAAACAGGTTCTTCATCCAAGTTTCTCTCCTTTTCTTCCGCTTCATCTGTTCATTTTAGATTCTTGAGTTTTTATGCATTTGTTTTTTTTAAATAAAAAAAAATTGTCTTTTTATGTGTTTTTGCTTTACCCTTTTGAGGATGAGCTGGGATTTTGATGTTGAGGCTGCCCTTGATTTGTTTTTAGATGAATTTTTATCCCCTTTGTTTGATCTTAGTGTTTTCTTAATATGTTTGCTACATAATTGTCTTGTGTCCTGTTGAATGGGATGGTTGATCATATGATAGAACTATGGCATTACCTGAACCTATGTTGGTAATATGGCTGTGAAAATTCGTTTGCTTCAATTTGATTATTACTTTGTGTTATAGCAATTTGTCTCATTCTGAAGCTGCTAATAGAAGTTGATCAAGTGATTCAGGACAGAGAATTCAAATAGAAATCTAAATAATGTAAGCCTGTAAGGTTTGTTTGGATCAAAGGAGGGGGAGGAGGAAAAAGATATTCTCCCAATATTGGGGGAGAGGCAAAAGTTGGAAGAAGGAATTTTGGCCCTTTTCAACTTTGGAACCGAACAAGGGTCAAAATTCCTTCTGTCTTTTCCATTCTCTTCCAACCAAATAGTATGTTAAATGTTTTTAAACTGGGTGTGTACTAATAGGTTTTTCACTTTTTGTTAAATTTTGGGGCTTTGAAGGATCCTCTGTTGGGTGGGTAGAGCTATGATCTCATGTATGCATGTGTGATTCTCAGCTGATCATACTTGATGTTACAAGGATGCTTTTAACTTAGCTGCTTCTGCACTTTATAGGTGGCTTAAAAATGTTGAATGATGAATATTATGCCATCAAAATTTAATTGTGCTATTGAATTTTTCATAACATTTTTGGTTATGTGAAATGGGGCATAAAAACCAGTTTTATAACGTTAATGAGCATGTAATGCTGCCTTCAATAATAATTGTTTCAAAACTAGTTGACAAAATTTGAATCCATATGCATTTATTGGGCATAGATCATTAGTAGAAACAATCGTATGAGCCACATTGCTCCAATCTGCAATGTTTTCCCTGCAACTTTTTCCAAAAGTAAAATGAATTGTCTGATTCGATTAATCCCTCTTTATTTTTTTTGGCTCATAGTGTGATATACTTTTGTTTTGTTTCTGTCGATGACTACTCATACATTATCAAACTTTGATTCATGCAGAAACCAAAAAACATTTCGTCCAAAAAAGAGCGCTCCATCTGGAAGTAAGGTTGGTGGTTTTTTTAGTTGTGGAATGGTCACTGGATTATTTTCTATTTTTTCTTTATGGTTTATATTCAACCAACTGAGCCTTCTATGCATTTTGATTATGAAATGCAGGGTGCTCAACTTCAAAAACACATTGATGCCACGTTGGGTAGTGGGAATTTGAGGGAGGCTGTTAAACTGCCTCCTGGTGAAGATATTAATGAGTGGCTAGCTGTTAACAGTAAGAATCTATAACATTTAGCTTTGTGCAAATAGTGCTCGAGTTTCCAACTACAAATTGTGTTCTGCCCTGTCTCTCTTCAATATTCCTGAGACTTATTTTCTTAACCTCTTCTATATAATTGACATTGTTTGGTGTTGTATTTACACATAGCCTGGTAATTTTTAGTCGTTGGTAATTGATATTTCACTGCAAAATTGCTTATAATTTTTTTTGCACATTAACATTTATATTTTGTTTTTATGTGCAGCCGTGGACTTCTTTAATCAAGTGAATATCCTGTTTGGTACTCTTACAGAATTCTGCACGCCAAGTAACTGCCCTTCAATGACTGCAGGACCAAAGTATAGTTTGATCCTTCAACCAACTCTTCTTATTTTACTTACATAGTACTGTTGCAGCTAGATTAGATTAGCTATTATATGTATCTTTTCTCTTTTTGGCCTGTATGCAATGTATTTACATCGATTGACTTCGAGTTGCTAAATATATTTTCTAAGATGATTAATAGAGCTAAATGCATGGGGAGTGACAAAAGAAAACATATTTCAACTATAAAATAGGGAAAAATTATTTTACACAAAACATTGTCAATAAAAGGGCATACCCAAGTCACTTGAGGTTGTATACTTGTATGACTCTTTTTCACATTTTCTGTGCCAATTTTCCTTTTCTTTTTCATTGTCCAATGAGTCAATTATCCGGAGCTTCATATTCTTAAATGAACAAACTAAGTCATTGTAAACAACATTATACATATATACGAGACAAGTATTTAATATATTTTTAACTCTCCAGGTATGAGTATCGATGGGCTGATGGTGTTACCATAAAGAAACCAATAGAGGTGTCTGCTCCAAAATATGTTGAGTATTTGATGGACTGGATTGAATCTCAGCTAGATGATGAAACAATTTTCCCTCAAAGATTGGGTATATTCGACGTATTGATGAAGCTAGTTAGCTGAATTTTCAGGACTGTTATTTGCTAATTATAAGCATCATAGCACTATTTTTATTTATTGTTGCATTGTTGTAGGTGTTCCCTTTCCATCCAATTTCCGAGATGTTGTCAAGACAATTTTCAAGCGACTATTCCGTGTATATGCCCACATTTACCACTCACATTTTCAGAAGATAGTGAGTTTGAAGGAAGAAGCTCACCTTAATACTTGCTTCAAGCATTTTGTTTTATTTACTTGGGTAAGTGGGTTGTAAACATATAAAATAAAATAAAAAAAGTTCAATGACGCATTTCTTTCTTCCTCTTTTGGTTTTGTATTGGGTTGGTTGTGCAAGGGTGGAGAAATTATTGCATGATCTAGACCACCACATGTCTATGATCTTGTCAATCTCCACGTGACACGTAGTCCAATTTTTCAATTTACAAGCTAGAGTTAATAAAGTTGACTGCTGCTGTCTTTTTATTTTCTTGCTGAATTTTCTGGTTGATATGCTATCTTATTTTGCAGGAATTCCGTTTGATAGACAAAGCAGAGTTGGCACCTCTTGAGGACCTTGTTGAATCTATTATTCAGTTATAGTGCTGTTGGTGTTTTCTTTCCCTTAATTTTGGGGAGAGATTAAACATTGAAAATGTTGGCTACACATTTTTGTGCCCCCTTGTAAAATACTTACAAAATGAAAAATCTTTATCACCCATTATGTATGTATTTGGCTCTTAATTGTTGTGATGGTTGCTCAATAACAATAATCGTGTGAAGCAAGCGAAAAACTCCTTGTGCGTCAAGGAAAATAATAGATGAATTGACGCTTTGTATTTTTTGGCAAACGTTTTAAAGTCCTCTTTTTTTTTTCTCCCCTCCCCCTAAATTAATAAAGGCTAGGGGAACATATTGGCTTTCTGAACAGAACAAGCAATTGGAGATTTTATCCAATTTCTTCACTAAGATATCGCATTTAGTATTCAATTTCTTTGCGTTGTCAGTATTCATCCTTGATAGCTGCTTTCATATCATCAATAAAACCATGAAAGCTAAAACAGTATATTTAAAATTCTAGGTAGGAAATTCTAGTTTAATTGATTGAGAAAGGTGCTTAAATTATCATAAATTCACTGTCACTATCTTTATTTCTTATATATAAAAAAAATATACGAAGGTGGTTTATTATCAAACTAGCTTGATATTAAAACATGATTTATATTTAAAAATTTACTTACTTATTTATTGAGTTCAAAAAAAGATTTATTTATTTATTATAAACTTTAATTATAATATAAAAGTATTTATTTATTGTAAATTTATTTTTATAAAGTAAAAAATTTATCCTATGTATTGCATTGGATAAAGTATTATTTCTTTTTTTAATCCAATATCACAATAAAAATACATTTGAAACTTCAAATGATACATTTTTTAATAAAAACTTTCCACTATTTTTCTTTTACCATTGTCCCAAACTGATTCAAATCATTCAAGCTTCTAAAGGTGATACATATCGTGTGCACCACTGCCGTCATTGTGTAAATAACGTAAAATTTATATAATCATTAAAAACTGTTAAATACTTTCAATCTCATTCTGTTTTTTACGTTTTTTTACTTTACTTTTTTAATGAGTTGAGTGTGCATTTTTATTTTTTTCAAAAATGTAAATCCAAACCTTTCCATCCTTAAAGCCTTCAAAATCATTTCAAAAATAAAAACAAGAGGTTAATTATTATAACTAATAATGAAATAATAGTTATTATAACTAAAATGCTACAGTATGCGTTAAGATAATTATATATTTAACTATTTATTCCTAACCAAAGCCTAAGGTAAAGACAAAATATATTTATATAGAATAGTAATCTTTAGAGTAAAAAAATGTGAATTATAGAAATTTTATCTTTTGAAATAAATATAAAACCAGCAGTAGGAATTTTTATTAAATTCTCTTATTTTAATAAAAATTAAAATTTAATTTATTTTTACATTATTGTTCTATTTACTATTGCTAATTATTTATACATATATTTTAATATTTAATAGTGTATTATCTGAGTTTTATTTTTACAACAAACTTTTAATAACTACTACTTATTATATAATTTTTACTATTATTTACAATTAATTTTTCTATTCAAAACCGTTAATAAAGATTAGATAACAATTAAAAGATGGCATGGATAAAGCTAAGTGTATATTAGACTAGTTAAGAAAATTTTTAAAAATATTTTTATATTAGATAATTATATATATTTAAAAAAAATATATAAAATATATAACTATTAATATAGACAATTATCTCATTTCGGATACATATTTATTATTTCTAATTAGGTTTTGTTAACTGTATTCTTTTTTGACATTAGTTAAGGAGTTAAAATAAAAAAAATATTTATTACATAAATCATAAAAAAGCATAAATAATAGTCAAGACTGGATACTTATTTTTCAACTAATAATAATAAAAGTAATAAGTTTAGGCAGAAAGCATTTTATTTCAACTCAGTACATATTGTTCCATCTTCTTTTCAATTTGGGCAACTATTATGTAGTGGACAAGCGAAGTCATTCGGTAAATAGCATAAGATTTATATAATCATTATCATCTAATATTTGACATAATAACGGCGCGAGTAACCTCCGTCATTTCAAAAATACCAGTGCAGCTATGGTATCGTGCTCGACCTAACTTTAATTGCATTTTATTTACTGTGTTTGATGAGAATGCAAAGATGGTTTCCATCATTGAAAAAAAGAAGAAAAGGAGATTTTTTTTTTCTTTCTCAAAGGCAAAATGAAAGTATTTATTAAAGACAAACTCAGTTTTAGCACAAAAAGTACAAAAACTGCAGCTTAAAATCTGAGTATCCAAAAGAAAACAGCTTATACATAAAGAAATAAATGTATCCGTGAATTGCAGCCTTCTTTTGTAGCTTCTTGCTTCAGCATATTTTTGAACTTCAAACCAATCAACGATCCAAAAATTTGCCATATATTTTAGAAGGAAATTGTCTCAGCCACATTTTAGAGAAGAACTCAATCTTAGGGACACTTCTATAGTTCTATAAGACATAATAGCATTATACGCTGACCTCAAATTGGCAATATATATATATATATATATATATATATATATATATATATATATATCTACTATATGCAATTCTGCTTAAGCTAGATAGAACTACTATCAGCTTTTCCTTCGAGTATTTAAGGCTGATACATAATCAAAACTCTGAATTCGAGACTATTGATTAATTAAGTTAGAATAGCCTCACTTTAATTGATCTATACGTTCGATTTGAAAAAATTATTAATCATGCTAGTTATTATGATAAAATCATTTTCTTTGACTTCTTTTATTAAAATAGTTGAAGTGTAGCTGTGAATTAATTGGTGTTTAGGTGAGATACTACTAAATAGGATATTGTTGAAAAAGATAATACTCTCTTAATATTCTAAAATAACAAATATTTTGAAACAAATAAAAATTTTAAAATTGTAGAATATTTAAAATGGAAGGAATAGTTAAGACTTAAGAAGGATAAACCTTAACTTCAATTGTGATTGGATAACTAAAAAGCTACACCTAACATTTTTCCTAACAATTAGTTCTCTAATAATGAGTTGATAAGCTTAATAGCTTTTAAATAGACTAATAACTCCTCATATTTTGACCTCTAACTGCCCTTCAATCACAATTATATTTTGACTAATTTTCTGTCAATTTGACCTAACTCTTAATTTTTCATCCAACAATTCTGAAAAATCTGACTTTTAAAGCAGCCAAATTGTATGAAGACTCACATCTTTAACGGGCATATCAAAAGATTAAATAAAATGAGTAAAATGAATGTCTTATCTAAGGACACCAGCTTAAAAGAATTGATAATGCACAAAAAGCCATAATATTTTGTATTATTGAATAATGAACTATAGTAATACACCTTATCCGGTCTCACCATCTTTTCTTGGCATGAAAAGATATTAAATAATTTAAAATCTATAAATGAAAAAAAAAAAACTCTTCATTATTAGTGTGATTAAGGATGAGGTTTGCCCCTCAAGGTATGGTGTTTAATGATTATCATGTGTTGTGAATGGTATACAGTATACTTGAACTGCCTGTGCTTGATCCTTTGTAATGCAGCTGAGTGGCTCAGTTCTTAACCTTTTTCTTGGCCCCATGTAAACATGTCCATCATCCAGGCCAATACATAGCACTTATCAAATAACCAAGCTTTTCTACAATCACATTTCCACCTTCTCAAGAAAGAATTACTGAGACGGCACAGCCACAATGGTCTGTACATGCAACCCTCATCATGGCATCAATCATATGAAAGACAACCTACTGTGAAGTATCTAATTTTCTTTCACATATACATCCTGGCAGAGGATTTGCATAAAAACTTTCCTCTAGCTTAGGAAATTCTCCCCGCTCCCTGGGATACGGAACACCGATTTGGTCTTCATGAAGCCTTTTTACCTTGGAACTGAACTTCTTCCAAGAAATTTTTCCTTCATCCAACTTATCAACGAGTTTAACAAAATTTAGCCTGCACCGACCCTTGAAATCAGAAACAGTTTCACATAGTAGTAGAATGCATATGATGAACCAGTCAAGCAAGAAGTAATGCAGAAGAATAGGTTAAGAATATGTTACTTGTCTGGATTGATAGTCTTCTTGAAGTTTTCGAAGCGCCTATGGCCTTGTACTGCCTTTGCCATATTTCCATCATAAGTATAGAGAAATACATCACTCTGAAGTGCAACAATATAGTCTATGCCAGCTAACATGTTCTGGTGATTCTTGAAAGGATTCAACTCTTCTTCGGAAGACAGAGAGGAATGAGAGAAAATGTTGGGGAAATCATCCTCAAGATATTTCATACTTCCTCTACCATATGCTTCTCCAGCTACCAGATAAATCCTCGTTTGTGATGGAAAACCTAGTGCTCTAAGCAATAGGGAAGTTTCCCTAGGAGTTAATGGACAACCTCCAGTCAATCTCTTCTCAGTCCCATTAATCTCCTTCTCCTTCCAGTGACCAACTTCATACCGCATTTGTCGTAGCTCTTCATCTTCTTCTGCTGTCAAATTGTGACTGCAGCCAGTAAATGCAAGCATATCCTTCTCATACCTGTTACAAAAGAAAATAGAGCAAGGTGATTTAAAGCAAAATATGTAATTTAAAACTCCTTGACAGGATAAAAATATTAACACTGGCCTAATAATTGGGACTCTTACAGTCTTACTCCACCATAAAACTACTTCTAAGTATTCTTTAATCCTACGGTTAAACTATAAATGAATTATTTATGATCAAGTAATCCCCAAAGGAACTTGGTGGTAATTGAGCTATGCATTTATATGATAAGAACAGAAGCTAACCATAGTCACAAGTCTTTCTGCATTAAAAATACAGATAGACTCAGACAAATGAAAAAGAGTAAAAAGTAGGGAGGGAAGGAAGAAAGATGAAAGAGAAGAAGATCCACTCTTCATGTTGTACTAAAATATTAGAGTTGTAACTTGCCTCAAATGAAGCGCGAGATAAGGATTTTCACTCTGTCGCATTCTAGATATTAATTTGCTTCCAAATTCTTCAATTGGAGCTGAATATTTCAACGCTCTATAATTTACACGACATCTTAGCTTTTGTATGGAACTTGGAATTCCATTATTAGCAAGTCTGGAATTGGTATGGGTGAAATAGATCACTTTGTGCTGCTTTAGTAGGGGAAGAACCTCATTCTTGTAGTAACTGGCCTGTGAACAAGCATGTAAATTTATTGACTGTCATCAAAACATTATGAAAAAAGGACAAACTAAAAACATTGTCATTATATGACACAAAGCAACTCAAATTGAATATCATGACAAATGTATATGTCTATCATTTGATACTCCTATTTTCTTATATACTACAACTGGCTACCTAAAATGGATCATATGGGTTGCTAACCTTCCACAAGAATACAATAAATTGATCAAAGAAGCATCATCTTGGATTAAAAAACAAGTAACTGGAGATAGACAATTTATGTTGACCTTAGACCAAGATATTGGAGTTTTCGAGAAAGGTTCAGTTTCAGCATAGGCAGGTGGTAATGTCTCAACTACGTGGATATCATCCTTCAGTGTCTCAATAAAATGTTTCCAGTCAAATAAATCCTTGAAGCCACTGCAAATATATCAAAACAAATTAACTACCAAGTAAAGTATTGAATATTGAAGCTTATTTGCAACTTAAAACATCATCTGAGAGACAATTGTTAAACTGGAAACCCATCAATTGATATTACAGTTAACTTAAAAAATGATAGCTGAAGGGAAAATATATGGGAGAGGGAGAAATTCAAAGGACCAACTAGATCCCTCTTGCATCTTCACTCTTGCCATTTAAGGTATAAAAAAATATGAAAGTTGTCTATAAAAAGATTTTGGTTGTAAGATTGCAATTGATGGCCATTTCTCAAAAGTGTAGCACAAGTTCCAACAGGCTAAATTTACCCCAACTTCATTTCTTAAAGCAATTTGATCATCTTTAGCTCTGTTGTGTGCGTTGTCTCAAGTTAAACTAGTCTAACAGTAACACTAGACAAACCTTTCATCAATAATCAGCATCGATTTAAAACTGAATGAAGTTTTGGGCTTGCAAGAAACAAGGGCATTATGCTTACACCAATCAATCCAATTTTCCAATACCACAGTACTAGAGGAGGTAAAAATAAACCAACCTTGCATCACCCCAGTAAGAGGTGTGATCGAGAGAAGGAAGAACAAGTGTTGCCTTCATAATCTTAGAAACAGCAACCATATCACATATCTGCATTCAAAATATTTTGAAACATTAGATTATGCTTGCTGTCTAACTTTCTCAAATATTTCATTCGAAACCAACAAAGCCAGACCCCAAATCTCATTTGATTCAGTCCACCATTAGCATTTACAAGAATGTAGCCATTGGTCGTTTCATCTAGCTCTGCAAAAAGAAATCAGGAATTTATCGGAGAGAAATTTCGGAACATGAATAGGAGAAAGGAGTATACTTGATAATAAAATTACATACTTTTATGATTTCTTGGCAGGTCTATACATTGGGTGAAATTGTCATAGTTGGGTCTAGACCAGACACCTGATTCCTGAATAAAAAGCAAATGTTGATAAATGAAAAGGTAAAAACATCTTTGAATTTATACACCAATAAATCACCTTTTGCAGTTCATTCCATATACCTTGTCATTTTATTTGACAACCAAACAAAAAATAACGGAATAATACACCTGAACACATGAGACAAAGATTAGAGGCTTACTTCAGCCATGCCAGCCTGGCTATCAATTACCCCTGTAGTTACCATCTTTAGAGTTCGTTCAACCTCATTTGCTCCCTCCCTATATGCATAACCATGGAAGCTTTGATCCATTAGATTTCGACTAGTAATGGAGTCAGATAGTTCCTGATAAAAGGGTGAAATAATTTACTTAGTGTGAACTATCTCATTCTCAATCTACCTAAATCCTTGAAAATTACGAGAAAGCTTAGATATACTTCCTTAGGCACTTTTGATGTTTTCCAATCAAAATTAAATTTTCATCTTGATAATCTACATAATAAAGGTTTAAATTAAGAGAAATGTTATTAACACACTTTCTAACATAATATTGACTGAAGTTAGCTGGGAATCACTAAATTATGTGGGCCCACTCTTTACTTAATGAATCTCACTCATGACTTTGTAGTTTTCAATAAATTTAATTAATAAGAGAAATTCTTTGAAGGAGTGTATTAGAAAATATGTTACTAACACTCCTCTTAAATTAAACATTGGCATAGGTTATCATCGAAGTGAAACTCTAATTCTGATTGAAGAACAAAACCAAATGCACTTAAGAACTACATTATTGAAGTTTTATCTCAATAATCTACCTAATAACGGTTTAAATTAAACTTGGCATAGGTTGTCATTGAGATGAAACTCTAACTTTGACTGAAGAACAACACCAAAGCACTTAACTTTTGTTCTGGGGTTTCACAATTTGGTGCAATATCTATCATCAATAAATAGCTGTACATGAAAAATGAAAACAAAAAGTTCCCAATTATAAGTTCTCCTTTCAACTAACGTTTAGATGATATCATCATCATCATCGTAATAATAATAAGGTTAAACTAATTACTTCTCCCTATTTTCGTCTTAATTTTAAGTTTTAGTCCCTATACTAGAAAACTGTTAAAAAATCTAGTCACTGCACATACCTAGAAGTTAAGCTTTGATCCTTGTGACTAATACCAGAGAACAATTTCTATGAGTATAAAACCGCTACAATAATTGTATAGGAACTAAAACTTCTAGGTTTTTTTTTTTTTGGGTATAGGAGCTAAAACTTAAAATGAAAAGACAAAATGAATAGTTTAACCCAATAATAATAATATGAAAGTTGTGGCATGATTGAAACCTGAATAATGGATTCATGTGTACTGTGTACTTTAGATCCGAACCACCAGGCAGAAGCACAAATCTTGAGAAGACCCAGAAACAAGCACACCCCACAGAAGAGCAAGAACACCCAATGGCCAAACTTGTTCTTTTTCTCCTTATGATGATGCTGATTCCTTTTCAAAACAGAGCCTTCAGCAGAAACCAGGGGTGATCTGGGTGAGTTTATTTGGAGCTCAATTTCATTATTGATGTTGTTGTTGCGTTTGAATGAGTGAGCTCGACGAGTCATCGAACCGGTGTAACGCGGGCTGTTGACTCGGTGAGGCATGCCATCCATGGTGGTGGAGTTGATGTTATTGTGCGCCATGTTAGTTAGTGTCATCACAATTCACACATCATCACGTGTCTTTGTGCTGCTGCTGCTGCTACTGATTGTTGAGTTCAGGTAATCTAGCAATTAAAGTTGCAGTGATTGTAGGTGTGGCTCGATGTTTTCAATTCTTCTTTTTGTACGGTTATCTTTCACAAGAAACAATTATGTTCAAATCAGATGAAACAGTGACACAGTAAAGTTCTTTGTAGGAATATTTAACACAATTGTGTAACTAAAACTCGAAAAGAACATCTACTTAGACTGAAGCAAGCTACGCCATATGATGCACGCGGTTATTCCAACTTGTTCTATTTTCTCTTCCTTTTGCGTGTCCTGAATCTGAATGTTATGACTTATGCGGCGCTTAGTCTAGGTTTCGTGCTTTACAGTTACTTTCTATCTGTCTTGTTCTACTTTTTTTTTTTAAAAGACAGAAAAGGAAAAACGACGAAAAAGTAAAGAAATGTTCTGGTTTTGAGATGATAATAAAAATTAATTATGGTTTATAATTATGTGGTTAGTAATGATTTATCTTGAAATCGACAAATCACATAGGGTTATCAACTACGCACATGGCAAGCTGCGAGCTGCGTCATTATTTATTGGAAAATGATGTAGATATTATTAGTACTATGGTAGTTGACATTTAGAGAGAAAAATAAAAAATAAATTAAGTATAACAGGGGAAAGAGTACATTATAATAAAAACACTTAATTATTAATTTCATCTCAAATTATTTTAAATAATTTAATTTGATCTTTAAATTTTTAAAAGGTTCAATTTAATTATTAAGTTCTTAAAAATAAATCAATTTGGTCTTCAAATTTTTAAAAGATATAATTCGTTCTCAAATTTTTAAAAATAAATCAATTTAATTTCCAATTTATTTTCAATGGTCTAATTTGATCCTCAAGTTCTTAAAAAATTGAGGACTAAATTAATTAATTTTTAAGAACTTGACAATCAAATTGAACCTTTTGAAAACTTGGAGACCAAACTAAATTATTTTTAAGAATTTGAGGATCAAATTGAATCGTTTAAAAATTTAGAGACCAAATTGAATTATTTTTAAGAATTTAGGAACTAAATTGATAAGACTTAAATATATTTTTAGTCATATAAAGTTGAGTCATTTTCTTTTTGGTCTTCCAAATTTAAAAGTTGTTTTTGTAGTCCTTGAAATCCACAAAATATTCTTTTTAGTTATTGCAAAACGTGAGTCAATATGGAATAAGAAATTCTCAATTTACATAACTTTTGAACACCAAAATTTGATTTTCTATTTTACATTTTAATGTACATTTCTGGTTATTAAAAACTGTAGTAATCAAGTCAGTAAAAATTTAAAACTAATTAATTGCTTTAAAGATTGATGTAATTTTTTTTATTGACTTGATTTTGGCAATTTCAAACCACCACATAATCTTACTTTAAAACAAAAAATATAAAATCAAATTATGGCGATAAATAATGCCAAAAATTGTGAATATCTTATTTCCTGTTTAGCTCACACTTTGCAAAATGACAAAAAAGAACATTTTGCGGATTCCATAAACTAAAAAAACAACTCCAAATTTAAAGGACTAAAAAGAAATGACTCACATTTGAGGAACTAAGAACATACTTAAGTCAATTGATAATTAAGCCAAAAAAATAAAGAAAAATAATACCAAATGAGTTTGAATTTAGCCTAAAATATGTTACTAATTCCTAACAAATAATTTTTATGTTTGTTTTCTAATAATTTGTTTTGTGTTTGATTGTTTCATGGAATCTTTTTCAGATTCCGGAGAATTTGGAGATAAAAATATAATATTCTCGTGTTTGTTATAAGTTTTGAGAAAACATTATGGGTATTATTGAATCCTAGGAATGTTATAATTTCATTTTTTACCATGCGTTCCAACATTTCTATTCCCATGGGGAGGAGAGGTGGGAATGTAAGAATTTGTTGTCTAATACACACATGGAACTTCCTTTTTTATTTATTTTCATTAAATTATTTTAAAATTTAAAAATTATTTCCAAGAATATTAAAATATAACCGAACATATTTTTTAAAAATACTCGAGAATGATATTATTATGTTATACTCTTGGGGATAACATTCCTAAGAATGTAATTATGTGAAACAAACATTTCGTTGGTATTTGAAAATTTTTGTTTCTAGTCCTTGCTATTAGGATTTGTCCTTCAAATGATGACATAACCATTAAAATTCAAAATACAATTTCGGTGGTTTAAAAAATTACCACTATTTGCTTTAATTTCAAATTACAATTAGTAACCCTAATTTCTTTTGTGTTCCAAATCACTTGTGAGGTTGCGCTTGTTAAACCATTGCTTATGACACTACTAAAAAATATGAACCAAGTAGTAACCGATTAAAATTAGGGCCAAATAACAATAGAAACTTATTTTTTGGGCTTCAAGATGTTTTTCGAATAATTAGAATACCCATTAATGATAACCCAGTTATTGTGAAGGCATTGCCGCATTAGGTGAGAATGATTATACTTAACTCACTAGGTAATCTGAACAAGACAATCAACAACATAAATTGGATGAACCAATAGAAAGAATCAACACATTCAATGATTGAAACTATTTTACCACAAAACCAAGTATGCCGAATGATAGCCTTCTTGGGCATTGGGTGTATGATCATGCAAGATGTTGGGAACTACCAAGTCAGCATAGAATATGTTTGTCTATTGCACGATGTAGATTAAATTAAGCATTACACTTTGGGAGTTGTAGCTTAGGAAAACTTGCACTCAACCATGGTGGTAATAAAAAAAATGATAAAAGTAACATTTAATGATAAAAATATGTTGATTTGAGAAAAATCTAAGTATTTAGTGAAAGATGAATTTTGAGCTATTACTAGTGATGTAGTGAACACATTCATGCACGAGTTCATAAACATTGTGAATGAGCAAGCATGTAAGTTAGGGTTGCTTGATGGACGATCAACCTAATGACAAAGGTTAGTGGAGTCAAAGATGATGGAACTTGGAGGATAGGTAGATCAGTTCAACTAATTCCACATCGAGGTAAAGATCTTTGTGAGTCTTATATCATTGTAAGTCACTACCCACATCAAGTGTACCTATCCTGGTGTATCATTATATCATTTTCATTTATTTGTTAATAGTGTTCCCTAACAATGGGTAACCTTTTCTTGGGAATCCGCTTACAAAAGGGCTAATGTGTTGACAAGTACTTGAGTCATCGAGGGGACTATGGGACTAAAGCATCTATTAGTCACAACAATAGACACCTGACTCTGTTTGAATGATGATCCCATGAATGGAGTTCAACGGGTAACAATGAAATTGATTATTGACTAAAGTATGTCAAAATTATTATTCTTGTAGAGCTATTCTGATTCTCATTCTTATGGCGAGGTGTACGTTAAGTAGTGAAAATAGTAAGATTGAGGTATTTACATATATATTGTGTTTAATTTAAAATACCTCTTAATGGACTCTGATGACAATAGTTGTAGGGGTTACAAACTACCTTTTGAGGGTTCACCTAAGTGTAATGGTTGATATTTGCTATGAGATATGGATTAATCTTTAAGTGACAATCACAAAACAAGATACATCGCTCACACTAGGACTGTGTATAGAATATTTGGAGCCTTAGACAAAAAAATTAAAGAAACTTAATACTATATAAATTCCCAATTCCCATATAAATGTTGTAGCCTTTTAAGCTATAAAATCATTTATCAAAGTTTACAATAAATTTTAATATTTCACTCTCAATATGTAAGATGACTAATTCAATCAATCTCTTATAACATTAATCAATCGCTTATAACATTATTAAAGTATAAGAAAATTTAAACAATTTTAATTTTAAAAAACTTCTTTCAAGTGTAACAACAATTATTTTTAAACCTTTCATAATTCACTTCAAGATGAGAAAAAAGTAGAGACACCATAAAAGAACTAGAAGAATTTGGAGTGAAAATATAGTATATCACATTTAAAACCTTGTTCTCTCTTATTAACTACAACTATTTTTTCCTCTATCTATAATTAACCACTACAATTAATAATTTAAACCTCATATTTCTCTCTCTTCAAACTTGATAATCTCCATTTCATCTCCAAAATCAGTATGCCACGACCATCCTGCTGCACCACTGTACCACCACTGTACCATAGTACTTCGACAAGTCCAATTGGAGCAAAACGAAAGCTGAGCAATTTGTAAAGCATATCAATTCTGCCACAGACATTGATTATCAACACCTGAAATCTAAAGTAAGGAAATTTGTAAATTTGATTATCAACCATGATAGCATAACCTGGCAATAAAACAAATAAGAATTACAAACAAAGTTAAATAGTTTGCAGTTGTGGAGATTATCAAGTTTGAAGAGAGAGAGAAGAATAAGGTTTAAATTATTGATTGCAGTGGTTAATTACAGAGAGAGAAAAAAAAGTTGCAGTTAATAAAAGAGACGACAAGGAGGTTTAAAAGTATGATTTACTATAGTAATCTTAAAATTAATTATTTAAAATAGATGAGATTGGATTTTTTTTCCAAAATTTATAGTATTGATTTTTAATGCGTTCATATTAAAAAAAGGTGTGAGTTATATATATATATAACAATTAAGTTTTAAATTTTTTATAAGCGATTAAATCTTAACCAATTACTACAATAGATATTTAATTTTGTTGGTCAATTGATTTCTCATTTTCCAATTGCTAATTGTGTTAATCACCTCATGTAGCCATTAAAATGGCATCTTTATCTTTACATTTATATATATATAAAAAGAGATGAGTTGAGATATTTGATGTAATTATTTTTCCTGCTCAAATGCTGGGTAATTTTGTAAATATATGTTGATATTTGCTCCCTTAATTATGCTAATATATATTAACGTGTAAAATTAAATGTGTAGTTTAAATATTAATTACTCGCCACGATTTTTGCTACAATCAATGTAAAAAGATTTGAGAATCGCAAAAGACGTTGGTATAAATGTTAACCATTTTTAAAAAATATATAATTAATATTTATTTTATAAATATTAAAAAATTAAGATTCCTGCATTTATTCCTAGATAAGACGTATATGGTAGTTTCTATTTCTTATAATTATAAAAAAACATATGAACACTTATAAATATGTTTACTTACAAATGTATTGATTTTAATTTCTTCTAATACCCTTAATTTATTGCGATGGCTATTGATGAGATATCTTGATTTCTTATAAAAACGAATGCATTTATTAAGTCAGTAACAATATAACTCATTCATTAGTTGAAAATTATTAGTATCATTATATCTAATTAACCACTATTTAAACTAATTAATTCTATGTATATTTTTGGAATAAAATTTAAACTTATGACTATATTAATTAAAACAAAATAATTTAACTATTTTTATTAGTCTTATGAAATAAATATTGACTTAAATATGTTTTTAGTCTTTTAAATTTGGATAATTATTTTATTTAACCCTTAAAAAATTATTATTTTTATCAGTCCCTTAAATTTTTGAAAAAACTACTATTAGTCTTCATTCTTTGTTAATGGTGTCACAATTTATGAAAATTTATCACCATCAAAAATGTTTTTTATTTAATTTATTTAAAAATGATTTGTGACATTTTAAAATAGTCATAATATGTAAAAAATCGTGACTATTCTACATATATTTTTTGTTTTTATTCTTTAAAATCAGCAAACTATTTAAAAAAAAGTCATCAAACCATAAGAGTCAAATATTTTAACAGTTTACAATCGACATAAATCATTTTTAAAAATAAAAAAATCAATTTTGACCATTAAAAATCTTTGTAAATTGTGAAACCATGAATACATTAAATAAAGAGGGACTAAAAGTAATTTTTTACAAAATTGAGAAACTAATAAAAATGAATTATTTTTTTAAGGACTAAAAAAATAGTTACCTAAATTTAAAGGACTAAAAATATATTTAAGTAATTATTTATTATATATAGAAACGAGAATAGTATTAATAATTATTAATATATAATATTTAATTTAAATTTTTTAATAGTATTATGAATATTATTTGTTACATTATTGACAAGAAATCTATGTCTATTTTCATGATTAGGCAAATCGCATCGGGCACCAAAAAAATTCCCAATAACACATACTTATGTTTTGTTTGCCAAGTGTTGTTATATTAGAGATATTTTTTATTATTTACTTCATTACACTTTTTGACAATTGTTTATGTCTATTTTTATACAGAAAAATCATACTAGGTGAGTAGCATGGGTAAAATATTACACTAAAATTTTATTATGTATTAATCCTATTGTGATTTTTCATATTTTAAACATATTCTTAGTAATTATTACTAAATTGTTCATTTTTATAAAATAAAGATAATAACATTCAATATAAAATTGTAAGGGTAGTTAATAAAAAAAATTCAAATAATATTTGTCACACGCTTTGACAATTGTCTATTTGAATATTTTCACACTTGGATAAATCACATTAACTGAATAACATGAATTAAATACTATTTTTGATATGTTAATCATGTTGTGATTTTGTATATTTTAAACATATTGTTAGTAAACATTTTTCAATAAATAAAGATAATCACAATTAAATAAAATTATAGCATTAATTGGATAAAAATTAAAGTTCAAGTAAAATTTATCATACAATTATTTATGCTTATGCTTAGTTTCACACTTAGGAGTAATTACATTGGATGAATAAGTTCCATTTTAATGTGTATGTTTATGCACAAGTTAAATATTACATTATTGTATTTTCTTAATAAACAGTTCTAGTGTGGCTTTGCAAATTTTAAATATTTTTATAATAAATATTATTTAACTGTCTGTTTCTCTTAAATAAAAAAAAAACATATTTAACATAGAACTTTGGTATTAGTTAGATAAAAAAATTAAGTAAAAATAATCATATTCTTTTGTACGTATCTATGCTTATTTTTACAGTTAAATATGAAATAAATAAAAGAAAAAACACTCATATTGCCCGGATAAAAAAAAGTAGTTGTAACTAAAAGTAACGGAGGCAATAAATGAAAAGTATTTTATAAAACATTAAGGTACCTTGAAAAATGGAACATAATTCAGTAATTCACGCTCTCACAGCAAGCAAAAGGTACTGTGTGTGAAATTAGTGGCAATTTGCTCGGTGATCATGGTCCGAAACTTCACGGATAAGTAGCTGAACATGAACCTCATTAATCATTTGGTGGTTAACTCACCTGTTGGAAATTGTTTGATCACAAGTTATATAAAGGCATGGGGAATTCAAGGTGGGGACAACTAATAATACAAAATCCAAAACTTTAAACAGTTAAAATCAAATTTCTTTTATTGAAAAACAAATTCCTTCGACATTTTAACATTTTTAATTTAATATCTCAATAAATTCTCTTTTTTATTCTAATAGCTTAAAATTATAGACTTTTCTTTACCTCGTAATGAAAAGTTTTCAAAAATTAAAACATATGTAATATATTGAAACACAAAATTTATTAACATATCCATTTTTGGTATTGAAAACGCTTGACTAAATATATTTAATACTCTTCGACTAACTGATACATCATTTACATTTACATAGCTACATTCCATTAACTAAAAGAGTCATGATTATTTAGAATTAATTTTAACGAAGGGGTTTTAAATGGAAAGAGAATACATATAACAAAAATGGAAATAGAATATGTATATGACGTGCTTCGAAAAAATATACTATATGATTTAATAAAAAACATACAAAAAATACGAAATAAATGAAAATAATATTTGATCATTGACATTGTGCCTTATTTTTAAAACTAAATGGAATTTAAAGAAATCTCTGATTTTTTTAATGATTTTATTTAAATTCCTAAACTTTGACCACTTTTTTATTTCTGATCTCTATTTCAGAAACTTAAAAAAAAACTTAAATAATAACAACAACATATAGTACATTTAGTGATCACAACAAAAAACAATTTAAATATAATTTTGATTCTTTTATTTTGTTTATTATACAATTTTGATCATTTTATTTTAAAATAGAAATATTTAATCTTTTATTTTAAAAAATCTATATTTTTTGTTTTATCCACAATTTTTTTTATATTTTATTTATTTATTGATATTATTTTAAAAGAATATGTTAAGTCTAAAATTTAACTGAATCAAAATAAAAGAAATAAAATATAGACTAAATTAAATATTGGGATGAATTTGTGAATTTTTTTAAAAATGTCTTTATTTTAAAATTTAGAAAAATCAAATAATTATTTTAGAGTTTCAACCTTTAAATAAAATTTTAGCCTTCTTATTTTAATCAATTCTTAATTTTTTATCATCTATTTTGAAATAAGAGAACATAATTATTAATTTTTTAAAATAAAATCATTAAATGTCTCTATTTTAAAATAGTTGTGGACAAAAATATGAATTAATTAAAATAAGAGAATTAAAATTACATTTAAAGGCTGACACTATAAAAAAAATGAGTTTTTCTAAATTTTATAGATTAATACCAGAATAAAATATAGTTTTAAAATTAAATTAATTATTTACAATTTACATTCAACAAGAAAGAGAAAATAATGTATAGGCAGAAAATTGACCGTCAAACCCGATGAAGCAAGTGTACGAGACAAGTTTCTATCCCTTCCTTCGGCGTCTTGCACAATAAAAACCCGCCTCTCTCTCACACACACACACACTTTCCCTCCAATTCTCTTCGTTTTCCCACCTCACTCTGTTCCGCACTTTCATCCTCTCTCTCACGCACATTCTCCGTCACTTCGCTTCTATTCCCAAACCCTATATAGTCTCTTCTTCTTCCTTCTCCAAAACTAAAAATGGTCCAAACCAGAACAACAACCCCTAAACTCTCTAAACCCCAAGCCATCCACCCCCTCACCCCCACCCAAACCCACGAACCTTCTTCCTCCGCCTCCGCCTCTCTCCCCCTCCGCCTCGCTCCCGCTAGGGTTTCCACTGCCAACCGGAACGCAACCGGCTCCCAGCGCGAGGGCTTTCTCAACCTAAGATCGGGAAAGAAGGTTCTGAAGAGAACAATGACAAAAGCGGAAAACTCAGTAGAAAAGAATGGGGACGTACCAGTGGCGATTGACGGTAATGTGGTAACGCCAGAATCCAAAGCGGAGAACTCATGCGTCAATGTCTTCAACATTATAGCAGATGATTCTGAGTCCGACAACGACCACGATGCAATCCCTGATTTCACTGTCAGGGTTTCCACTGGCAACCGGAAACGCAAGAGCTCCTCTGCCGGTTCCCAACGTGAGGACTTTCTCAGCTTAAGATCGAGAAAGAATTTAGAAGAACAAGGTAATGATAAGGCAAATGAAGATGACTCAGTGGAGAAAAATGATGACGTGGCGGCGGCGGTTGTTGATTGCGATGTGGTAACACCGGAATCCAAAGCGGAAAACTCAGGCTTCAATTTAAATCTTATAGCAGTTGACTCTGACTCCGACTCCGCCGTTAGGGTTTCCACCGGCAACCGGAAGCGCAAGAGTCACTCAACCGGTTCCGGATGCGAGGGCTTTCTCAACTTAAGATCGGGGAAGAAGGCTGTCAAGAGAGCAATGACAAATGATTCAGAAGAACAAAGTAATAATAACGCAAATGATGATGATGCTGATGACGTGGCGGTGGCGCTTGATGAAAATGTGATGATACCAGAGAACACTGGTGGTGTAAACGTTGTAGCAGATAATAATGTACCTTTGCGTGTTCGAGAACGTTCTAGAAATTCCAATGCAAGAGAGCGTGGTCCCGGTTATGGGAGGAACGATTACATGGAACGCTTCCACGACATAGCGCGGGAAAATGCGTCGCGGTTTGCTTTCTTTGCACCGGAAGAGGAGGACCATGACCGGTCACCGCCGGTGGAACCGGAGCGTGACGAAATGGAGGATTGGCCCGGTCCTTTCTCCACGGCTATGAAAATCATCAGAGACCGAGGGTCGAAACTGCAAATCGCTGAAGCGAGTTCGCAAACGAGCTTGTGTGAGTCTATTAAGTGGGTTCCTAATGCTAAGAGAGGGAATGTAGGTGTTAATGTTTCGGTTCCGTCGTTGCAAGAGATGTGCCTTAAGATTCTGGTGAATAATGTTGATGCTATTGCTTCGCTTGAGAGTGTGCCTGATGCGCTGAGGCACCGGCTTAGCCAGTTGCTATGTGACTCAAGGAGAATTAATGGCCACTTTCTCGAGCTTCTTGTGCGTGGAACGCCCACCGAGATTCGGTTGAGAGATTGCTCATGGTTGACGGAGGAACAATTTACCGAGTGTTTTCGAACGTGTGACATGGAAAATTTGGTGGTATGTGGTTTAATTATTTGATTGCTTGGTTTTCCTTGCTATTTATGCTGTACTTGAAACTTGTGTTTTGTTGATGGTTCTTGTTTTGTGACTAGGCAGGCTATGTTTGTAGCTACTATTGGTGCATGATTATCATTGAGTTAACTGAGTGTTATATTTCTATTTTGGTATTGGAGGTTTATGGGGTGGTGTTGTATGTAACGTAACGTTATATTTCTATTTCTAGGATGGTTTTATGTTATATACACTGAGATGATTACTTTGGTTTTTTTATGATTGTGATTCTGGTTAAAAGGATCTGGTATTTAGCTTTGCAGCATTTTGTTCATTGTAGGATCTGTGGACTGCATTGTCTATGTTCATTTTATTTTTGTCGGTGACACCCCCTAGGCATGGTATTTTATGTGTGTATATATAATTTAACATATTTGCTGGATATTGATTTTCATTTAGTGGCTGAAATGACTACCTCTTCCTGTAACTTTGTTCACTACTACTGCATTTAAATATCAAGCTTAGGCTTTAAGCAACCACTACATGGAGCAAAAAGAGAGGGTGACAGTGTCTCACAGCCAGTAAAATACTATTCTTGCCTTGGAGAACCTAAACTAGGGCTTATATTTTGAATTGAACTGCAGAATCTCTATTATTTTTGTTTTCCTTTTAAAATCTTTATAAGCATTGTGTGGTACATGTATATTTTGGTTGTGTGTTGTGTTAGATGAGTGGTTATATTGAACAAGATGGTAGAAAGTATTAAGGAGAAGGTTTGTATGGCTGCTAATGTATGGAAAAGATGGTAGAAAGTAGAAACTTGGTTTAGGTGATTTGAGCATGTTTGAAGAAGAGAATGTCTGAAGAAGAGCTGTTAAAAAGCCATTAAGGAGAGTTGATAAGATGACATTTAGCCCGATTGCTAGATGTAGAGAGACTAAGACAAACATTAAGCAAAACTGTTTGAGATAAGGATTATAAAAATGATTTATAAATTATGATTGAGTATTATGTTGTTGTTTCGTACATGTAACTGACCTTTACCTTGTGGGAAAAACTGTGGTGTCTGTTGACTTGTTTTGTTTTTTTATTAAGTGTTTTTTTCCTGCTTTGCTAAATTTTAATTGAGTATTTGTTGGCTTTTTTTCCCTTGTATTTTCTGTTTTACTTTTTGAATATTGTCAGCTTCTGTTTTCAACATCGTATATTAACTAGTTCTAGCCATTTATTTGCTTTGGTTATAGGTACTGCAACTTGACCAGTGTGGGCGCTGTTTGCCTGATTATGTAGTAGTTGCTACTTTGGGACAGTCACCAAGGCATTTATCTAGATTAACTACTCTATCCCTCAGTGGTGCATGCCGACTTTCAGATGGAGGTTTGCGTGCACTTGTTTCTTCTGCTTCAGCACTTAGATCCATAAATCTCAGCCAGTGTTCCCTTCTCACATCTTCTAGTGTATATATTTTGGCTGAATCATTAAAATCTCTTCTGAAAGAGTTGTATCTTGATGATTGCCAAGGCATTGATGCTGCACTGATTGTGCCAGCACTAATTGAGCTTGAACATTTAGAAGTGTTGTCAGTAGCTGGTATTCAAACGGTTTGTGATGAATTTGTCAAGAACTACATTGTTGCTCGTGGGCAAAACATGAAAGAGCTTGTTTTGAAGGACTGTATGTAAGTATCCTTAAGCTATTATTGATTACTTTCACAGAAGCATTTTCATTGAGAATTCCATTTTAGAAAGTTTGGTGAACAAATTTCCAGCTGAAGAATTTTTTTTACCCAAGTTGGGATTTATGGTTAATCAATTTAGTGTATGAGTGATTGTCTAATTGTTAATCATTCTTTGAACATGGTCTAATTGTGAATTTGGTTAGTTCTTTTGGAATTGCAATTTTCTTATTTCCCTTCATTTTCAAAAGTTATTAGTCGTCAAGTTTGTTGATTTATATTACCTATTGTGCAGAAACTTGACTGATGCATCAATCAAAGCCATTGTTGAGCACTGTCCAGGATTATGTGTGCTTGATGTTATGAACCTGCACAAATTAACAGATTTATCTGTAGGACATCTTACAAATGGTTGTCGTGCACTTCATACACTGAAACTTTGCCGTAACCCATTCAGGTGTTTTTCCTGTTCTCTACGTTGTTTTTTCCTTACCATATGACACTTGTGTTACCCTCACTTTCTATCTTGCAATTGTTTGTCAATGATCAGTCTGATCTTTGCAAGAACCAATTAATTGGGGAGTTGATCCATGCATGAGAGATTTCCTCATGGTAGGGATTTAAAGAGATAGACACAAACCCTAAATAGTATCCCAAAACTTTTGCTTGCAGGGCATTTAAGAGTCTGGCTATCTCTATATTTAATATAAATTACCCGTCATATGAAAAACTTACAAAGAGGATTTATTCTCTGTTGATGACTGATTCCCTACTTATATACAAGTATTGGATACCAATATTTCTCTTGTATTCTGATGGAAACCAGGTAGATACACCCATGTGAAATGTGTACACTAAGCATAGGGAACAATAGCAGTAACTGCTAGATGACAGTTGTTAATATTAAATAATTCCTAATAATTTATGTATTAGGAATACATGTGATAGTAGGAAACTTCCTAATGGCAGTTATATGTTGAAAATAACTGACCGTAGTTATAGATTAGAAATATATCTAATAGTAGTGAATGTAACCTGGGGAAATTATTGTTACCTGCAGTTTGTGGACAGAGATTACTCTTTGTCGGAGATTTTTGTCACAAGCAAATTGTTGTGTCATGTGTTCAGTCATATAATTTATCATTAATCTCTAGTGCTCTATCATATTCTGGATTGAGAATTAGATATTCTATGATATTGTCATGTATGTATGGTATGCTTGGATGGTGCTTATTGGATATAATCACGCTGATGAATAAATCACCTTTACTATTTTGTTGTAGTGATGAAGCAATTGCTGCATTTGTGGAGACCTCTGGAGGGTCCTTAAAAGAATTGTCACTTAACAACATTAAGAAGGTACGTTGTTTTTAGGCTTCATGATTTTACCACAATTGGTTTGCTGGGGTATGCTATGGGCGCACATTCTGTATAAAACAGCTAGACATGCTCGGGCCGATAGTACTGGAAGAGCTGCTATGTGATTGTTAAGAGATTAACTAGCCTATTTTGAGCTGATCAATAGCCTGTAAAATATAATTACTTTGAAGTACAGCAACTTTTCCTTATTTTTTTGCTCAAAATTCTTCTCTTCTCTTGTCAGTAAATGCGCATGTCCTTTGGGTTTTCTGTTGTCAGTTTAATTGCTGCATGCTAATTCTTTGGTATATTGTTTTACTGAGGACCTCGTTTTATTTGATCCAGGTTGGTTACCACACAACCTTATCACTTGCAAACCATGCAACAAAATTGCATTCTCTAGATCTATCTTGGTGCAGAAATTTGACAGACAATGCACTGGGTTTGATTGTGGATAGCTGTTTGGCACTGAGGTCACTTAAACTTTTTGGATGCAGTCAGGTATCTATCATTAAGTGCATGTTTGGTTTAGCTTTTGGCATTTGTGATCCACGACCAACCCGAAGCATCCAAATATTGCTTCTGCGTCTTTTAAATTTTTTACGTGAAAATGTGGTGAACGTGTGCCATCATGGACGCTGAAGCAAACACACTAAAATATGTTGTTCACTGATTTTTAACTTTGTTTATAGTTATGGTTGTGTGCATATTGCAACGATATGATTCATCCGAGTATATATATAAGAAATGCTATGTATTTTTTGCAGGTAACAGATGCTTTTCTCAATGGCCACTCAAACCTACAGATCCAGATAATTGGTTTGAAAATGTCTCCTGTGTTGGAACATGTCAAAGTGCCAGACCCTCATCAAGGTGCTTTGAATTATTCATCATTCTCCGTAGATTTGGTATAAATTAGGATCAGAATCTAAATTTGCAGCGGCATTTTGCATAACTATGTCTACGAAGATATTTCCAGTAATCCCAGAAAGGGATTTTGTATTGTCTGAGTTGCCCGTTCTGTGATGCCTGATAAAGGAATCTTAACTATATTACATTTTTCGTTTACAAACATTAATATATGTACGAACTAATTTTCAGCCTTAATACAAAAAGAAGATATATTCAGCCTTACTATTTTATCATATATATTGTGTACCGAGACTATCAGACTACGCCAAAGTATTTCCTTGTGTGGCAATTCAATTGATTACAATCAAATTTTGGTAATTGTACGTATTCAGGCATTCTCTAGTACTAATTAATTTATTTTGGAATATGATACAAGCGATTTTGGCTGTTGAATTTCTTGTCAGTTAACCTGCTTAAAGTTATGATACAAGCTTGACACCGCTCTTTATATCTTCTAATCGAGTAATATGATTTGACCGTGAAATTAAATATTGGACAAAAAGAAGACGAAAATGTTGCAATAAAAAATAACTTGACTTTCTTCAAATCCAATACATCTGAGTTTGTTTTTCAAATGACACGATTTTTTTTTCCCGTTAGGAATAATACAGGACACCAATTGAATACCCAAGCATTGAAAATGAAAAGGTAGAAATAATGGAAACTTGATACCTTAGGTAGAAGCCTGATCACCTACATGCATTTACATAAAATAAAAGCTTGTACCTTTATGATTACAGGAACTATTCAAATTCTGAAATTCGCAATTGTTCCGAAGCGATCCAATTGACGCGTGAGTAATCTTTCGTATTTTATGTCTGTAAACGCAGTAAGTATGTTTCTTCTACCAACCGGGAGTTTGCCATTTCAACCATCTGAGAAGGAAGAGGAACACGAGTAGAAATAATACATTCCGAATAAACCATCAATTTAATTTCATCCTTAAAGGATTACTCTCTCTCCTAAATGGTCCCTAAAATAAATAATTATTATTATATAAGTAAATCCTTAAAGTATCAGAAATTATGTCAAATAGTTATCCAAGTATTGGAAAGCCCTTCAAATTGATCTCTGAACATTGGTAGATATATCAACTTAGGAAATAAACTGTCAGACATTCAATATTTGGGGAGTTACTTAAATAGTTTTATGACTTGAGGAGTGCTAAAAATATACTCTCTAGCACATTCCTTCAAACACATGCTTACTTATTAGTTAAAATTTATTAAAAACTACAAAATCAGAAGAGTCATTAAACAGAATATGAGAACCACAAACAATTGTGATTTTCAATAAATTTCAAGCAATAGGAGGGAGTGTTCAGAAGAGTGTGTTTCTAGCCTTTCTCGAATGACTTTAAGGATTACTTAGGAGACAGTAATACTTTGAGGACCAAATTGATGGTTTATTCAATCCATTACAGACAATGGGAAATACACGTAAACTAACAATATTACCTCGAAGCCCAGTTTTTGGTACAATATCTGTGCAGGCCTATTATTTCTGTCCACATGCACATACACCTGTGTCAAACCTGCTAAATGAATTCAGGAATATGTGAAATTTTAGTCTTATTTCATGAGTTATATCAGACAAAGAAAAATTACTCTCACTTCAATGTTTATATTATTTACCATTAGATTTTGCAGCTTCAATAGCAAAAGACATCATGTTGCTTGCAATTCCCTGTCGCCTAGCTGATTTGATGACGCATAAGTTTGCAATGTAGCCATATCTGCTTGGTGGTGTTCTGTTGATGCTGCAAAAAAAGAGGGGCCTTAACCCGTTCCTGCAGAAATGATCGAGTTGCAAAATGCATCAGCACCATCCGTCTAGTAGACAAAGCAACTATAGATAGAATTGTAATAGTAATACCCCGGGATAAGTCTCCCCTTGCAGCAAATATCGGATATTCAAATCAAGGGTTCCTACAACACTCTTTAATACTGAGTGCTTTGCATTTTTCTGCTCCTTCCTCACCTGATAAACTTGACTCCAAACACCATAAGTTGAAACATTAACGACAATCAACTATGAAACTATTAGGAATTCAACAGGTGCCCTCTCATTTTAATCATCAAATCAGAGCTTTAAAGTATATATTATGACCTGAAATTCTCAAGTAAACCAGAATCAAAGATGAGATCAATTTACCGTGATGATGCATGCGCAGCTATCACCATTTTGCACCTTGCACCGCCTTTTTAATGCATTAAATTCCTAAGGAATTGGAATTATTGTTAAGAATTTTCATGAACAACACTGTTGATAGAGTGCACACGCACACAGGCAATTATATCAACTCCTACCTGCTCGGCAAATTTCCTTTTGTAGTTATCCACATATCTGGATAAAACATAAGGAGAATCAGTTGCACTCATTATCTACTGTGAGCCAAAGCAAATGATTTAGAGCAACCATTAGCAGGTTATATAGATCTCTCCCTGTAATCTACTGTTATCATTCAATCAATGTTTCAGATAATACAACTTGATCTGATTAATTGTCCCCTCTGAATTCAAATGTCACACAATCTGCTAAACATGTTTACATAATACACCATGCTAAAAAGTAAAAGCTGAACCACAATGAAAGCATCAAATTGTTTCACATTCATTCCTCACATTCCTTGTTGATCACTACCAAAAGATATCTATGAAAATGTGTCATTTCATACCTTTCGTACGGTCGATCCTCCCAGTGACTTTCTGCCCTTAACCATGCTGCTGTCTACCACAAAATTTAAACAGAACAATAAATAAATACAAGAAAAAGATGCCAGCATCATGAATTATACATGACAATACACACACTTCATTTTTTTTCTTTATCCCACAATTTATCATTGCATACCCAATACTCTTCATCAAGCACAGCTTCTCGTGCGACAAATTGCCCAAACTCAAACCTTTTTACTCGACCCAATTCTTGATCCGATGGCTGCAATCGATCAAATTGGAGATCATTGGAGTTTAAAGTTTCCACTTTGGAAATGGGTGGGGTTGAAATCTGCACAGAGAGTTCTTCCTTCTTCTTCAGATTATAATTATTATCATTACTATTCTTCATTGTTGGAGAAAATTTCGAATCCATGGCCCTGTTAATGTCAAACATAGAACAGAAACAAGCTAAGAAAAACCACCTAAGCAAAAAAAAAAAAAGTTCCCAAAAAACAATGAAAATGAAAATTGAAACTCACATGGTCCATGAGGCAGTAATTCTGGGGCATTTGCAAGGGCTTGGAGACCAATTGAAGAATAAGGTACGAAATTCAGGTCTGTGAATTGGAATCGTTGACATGGGAGGCATGTTTTTCTTCTAGATTCAATGGCTTATTGAAACCCCCCCCAAAAAAAACCTTTTTTTTTTGTAGCCTAAGGAATGAATTTACTTGTGCAGGAACGAATCCCTTTTGGCACTGATGCAACATAAGAAAATTGAAGCGAAAGAGGGAGAAAGGGGAAGAATTTGGGAGAGAAAGCATGCGTTGAAAGGGGCCCTTATGGTATGGTTTGTATTGGTGGTGGAAAATTATCCTCTATTTTGTTTTTGTTTGTTGTTCTTGTGAATTTTCACAAGATTGAGAATTGGTGTTAATGGTGAGGACACTTCATTTCATGGTGCTTGTACGCCAGGGACTTGAGTTCTGGATTGATGGTATCGGTGTGGTGGGGTATGCTATGACTTGAGTCATGAGTCACGACAATGGATATGTCATATGCCTATCCGTTTTATTTTTTGTTTCACTTTCATGATTATATCTTGACATCTTCTTCAAACCTGTATGCATCAACAACTGATTTAAGGTTGTTTTATGTTTATCAGAAATTTCAATTGAATTTTGGATATCTAGATACCTTATATTGGGAAGGAGAACTTTATTAACTCTTAGGAATCTTATTAATTCGAACCTGATTGTCTATGATGAAAAATAATTTTGCTCTACACAAAAATAATTATATCTTGATTGTTGAGTGAATCCAAATTAATCTTCAAATAACAATATTAACACTTAGATCTTTAAAGAAATTAATTATTTAATGTTTTATGATTATCAATTAACCATTTTCGCCAGAGCCAACTTGGAGGGGCAAGCCAAGCCACCTATCCCAACTCATGAAAACATGACATGAGTTGGCTTGTGGATAGAAAATAAATTTAGAACATATTAGTAGTTGCAATGTGATTAATTTAAGAATTGATGAGTTAGGCCAAGCTCGCCAAAAAAACAAATCAAACAAGGAAGTTTTTTTAAGACAAAAGTAGACTTGTGTATCAAATTTTGTTTTTGTTAGGAAAAACACTTAGAAAAACCCTAAAAAAATGATTTTCAACTAAAAATTGGATAAATTGGATTCTGAGTTGATTGTACATAGGGAACTAAACAAAAAAAAAAAAAACCTATTTTATCCTTAACCATTTTAAAATGAGAAATGTTGATATCAACATCTATCTTTTTTGTTGAAATTTATTAAAAATGATATTTTTTAATCTTATCTCATATTTAATTATTTTCTCTCCTAATTTTGTACTTTTTAATAAATTTTAATCAATTAAAAAATGTGTTTAAAGGATGTGTTAAATATATTCTTAATACTTCTATTATAAAAATAACTATAGTCTAAAATTGATATTTGTATTATTCTCTTACTTGTAAAACTAATGTTCTTCCTGTAAGAAAAACACTAGTATTCTAGTTCTTGCAATGTACAAAGTAAATGTTTATTTTATGTAATTAAAATTTATAATAAATAAATATTTGTAAATATATAAATTATATTATATTTAAAATTTGTAATAAATAAATATTTTGAACTTATAAATTACAAATTTTAACTATTAATAATCTCTTCTGAACCAATATTAAAAATTAAGTTAAAATTAAAGATATTAAAATTGATAAATTGAAAGAGTAAAGAAGTTAAATCGTTTAATTGATAAAAACATAAGAAGATATATAAATGCATGTTAGGAGCATAATTCAATTTTGAAGATAAAATATAATTTGAAATTGAATTCTGATATTCAATTATAAATTGTAAATCATTTAGTTGATATTTAAATCATAAAAGTGTATTTAAATTTAAAAACTATATATGTAGGAAATTGTTAATGTCCACTCTAATTGAAGTGCATTAGCCATCAACATAAAAATATTTAAAACAAAAATAATCCTCACGTCTCTTGTTTTTTGTTCATTTATTATAAGGATATTTAAATAATTTAATATTTAATTAAGAAATACACCATTTCTCTCTCCTACCACAACTAAATATTACTCCTATTTTTGTTTATGAGACAATTCATTTTCATCTCTCACCAAAAATTGTCATAAAATAGGAGAGAGAAAATATATTTTTATATTTTTAAAATTAAGCATTAAATTACTATATGCCCTTAAAATAGGTTGTTTTAAATAAAAAAATATTGATTTTTTCCTTAAATATTTTAGTGTTGGTTGCTGATGTACTCTAATAAGGATGAACATTAGCATATATATATATATATATATATATATATATATATATATATATTTGGTTTATAATTTAGTTACAAGTTGTTAATCTGTTTAAAAGATATTAAAAGTATAAGATGATATATTAGATAAAGTTAGGAAAATAAATTCACCACTCATTCATTATAAGAAAGTATTGAGAGTGAATGTGATTTAAGGGAGAATGAAGAAAGTGAAGGCATGAGGAAACAAATAATTTTACACTTGTTATATAGAGATTTTTTTTGAAAGACTTATAGAGGGAGGGTATTGTAGTTATTGTGGTTGATGCTTCTGGCGAAGTAGATGAGGAAGATGGTGGAGTCGAAGCGTTAGTCCTGTGAGCTAGTGTGGAAGACGATGATCTACTTCCAAATAGACTCATTGGCGTTGATGGGAGGGAGGTCATTAAGGCAGGGCCGTTCCTGAAAATTCTTTGGCTTGGGGCGAAGTGGAAAAAATGAGCTCCTAACACACAAATTTTTTGAAATACAAATAATATTAAAAGATATAAAAATTCGTTATATTCCAAATAATTTTCAAAATTGTATATTAAAGATACATATAATGCTTTATACAAAGCATTTTCTTTGAGCATTTCTTGACGCAAAATCATTTATGATCATATCTACATCGATTTTATCCAACATATTTCTCTCAATAGATAACATTGCTAGACCATTCAATCTCTCCTGCGACATTGTCAATCTCAAATAATTTTTCAATAATTTCAACTTTGAAAAAATTCTTTCCACAGAAGCTACTGTCACAGGCATCATTAATAGGATTCGATATGCAATAGAAACGTTGGGATAACAATCTGCATTTTTGACAAATTCAAGAATATCAATTGTTGTCATTGAATCATTTGGTAAAGTCATTTGCAACACTTTCATTTCAGAATAACAGTCATCTGCATCAACATCTGACAAATTATTATGAGAAAATGTATCCTTAAAATTATTGCAACAATCCCTTAATCTATTGCTTTCCAAGGACTTCAACCTTGTAGAGTCAATTAAAAATCCAAAAACATTTTCAAAAATCTTTAGTTGATCAAATCTGTCTTTCAAAGAAGCAATCGCCATATCCACAATCACCAAAAAGTAGTTAACTCTAAAAGACTCCTCAGGTGATTGCAAATCTTCATCATGACAATCCTCACCAAATTGTTTTTTTCTAAAAATAGGACGTTTAGTTGGAAAATTTGGCTCTATATGCATACTTAACGCGAGATCTTTGGCAATACTCATAATAGCTTCAAACCCTTCATTTCTATAATTTTTGAAATATAATATGATACCTTCCACTTCTTTCATAGTAGTATCAATGCACATTGTCTTGGATTGTAGTTTTTTACTCACCTTGTTCATTGAAAACAAGATATCATACCAAATAACCATTCCAAGTAAGAATTCAAAATTTTGAAGTGCATTAGCCAAACTTTTTACTTCACTTTTTGCTTTAGCATTATTACCTGAAGATTCATATAATTTTGACAAAGCTAATCTTATTTTAGAAGCATGAAATCTAATAGCTTTGACACTTTTAATTCGACTTTCTCATCGAGTATCCGATAGAGATTTCACAGTTTCAGAAACATTTTCACGCAAAATTTTCCACCTTTTGGTAGAACTTGCGAACAATGTATATATACGTTGCACAATCCCAAAAAATGAAATAACTTTTGTACAAGAATGTGCCATATCAGAAAGAGTGAGATTAAGACTATGACAAGCACATGGCATATACAAAGCTCTGGGATTTAATTCAAGTAGTCTCCTTTGAACACCTTGATGTTTTCCTTTCATATTGGAACCATTATCATATCCTTGGCCTCTCAC
>CM023955.1:18593478-18696484 GCA_013407115.1 Glycine latifolia
ATCATCAACATTAAGCTCAATAGATTTCAATACATTTGATAATTCATTATAAAGTCCCATTCCAGATGTATCATCCACTTTCAAGAATTCTAAAAAGTACTCTTCTACTTTTATTTTATCACTCGACATATTAACACATCGTACTATTAAAGTCATTTGTTCTTGATGGCTCACATCAAGGGTACAATCAAGAATAACAGAGAAATATTTTGCCTCTTGAATAATTCTCAAAATAGAACTTCTAACACTATGGGCCAATATAGAAATTAGCTCATTTTGAATTTTATGACCAAGATAATGATAATGCATTTCTTCATTTTGAATACTTCTAATATGGTCTTGCATTGGCAAATCAAATTCAGCAATCATTTCAATTAAGCTAAAAAAATTACCATTATTCTCCTCATAAAGTTTCTCATTTGATCCTCGAAAAGCTAAATTATTCTTACCAAGACATTTAACTGCAGCAATTATTCTCAAGAAAACATGTCTCAATCGTTCTTTCTCTTTTGAGATTCCTTGCTGCAAGTCTTTATCAAGAGTTTGATTAGTCTTTAATCTCACTCTTAATTCATTCCAAACATTCATGTTAGTCATATGGTCAAAACTATTCTCATGTTCTTTGAGTTTTTCACTCAAGTGTTTCCAATCATTCACTCCATCAGTGGCTAAAGAGCTCTTTCTATTTAGCTTTGTGAACAACTTACAACAAAAAAAAAACTTTATCTACATGTTTAGAGTAAACTAACCATTTTCTATCGCTACTTTCTCCATTAATCAACTTTCTAGAAAAATAAGCATATGAGAAATGCTTAGAATTACCATCTAAGGGAAATTTAAGATTCAATTCCCTTAAAGGCCCTTTTTCAACTAAGATGTCTCTAGACTTGTTATCAAGGATACCCCAATTTCTAGGATCGTAAATGTCTAAAGGAGGAACAAAATGCTTACACTCCATTAGAAGTCTCTCCTATTCTTTTCTTAAAAAATCTATCAAGAGATCCCCTTTGTGATTCTACTAACTCCTCTCTTTCTTTTCTTTTCTTTCTTTTCTCACTTCCAGACAAATATTTAGACAACATTATTAGGCAATATAACTAATAGCTAATATAACTAATATAGATAGGAACAATAGCACCTGGAGAATTGAACAAAGATAATCAACTTAATCCTTTGCGTTATGAATTTGCAATGATCAGCCAAGGTTCCTGCCAATAAAATTGACTAATTAAACCCAATAGGAAGTTTTAGTAAAAGTTTCTTGATTTTCATGTAAAAGTTACACTAAATAATATCAACTAAGTCTCTAATGAAGATATTGACAAGAAAAAACTTAATAGTAACAAATAGAATATGACTTCTCAAGTTTCTATAGTTCTATATTTAAGGCATAGGTTCTTCGTTTGTGCCTATTAGTTCACTAATAATGTTGTTGGTGCATATTTCCCAAACTTTATACATGCCATACATCGAGAAAGCTCCTCTTTTTAACGGATGTTCTTTTGAGTTCATCAATCAAATTGTAAGTAACCAATTGCTTAACTCTGTAATGCATTAAAGTAAAATATATGCATTGTTATAGTTAGAGGGCTGCAAAGTGAAATTTTTTTTGTTTCCTAGATAAAGACTAAAGTCGGGGGAGGTTGTTGCATGCCATTTAGTTGTAAATACACAGTTTGTCTTTTTACCACAAGGTATATTCTTGAGAATTATGTTTGAGCTAGTTATGTATCGTGCACTTAGATACTGAAGTCTGAAGAACTTAAATCAATTTAGTAACATATTCCTCAAGGGCATCTTCTCCTGTTTTCTTATAGGAGGAAATAGGCATTGGAGAAGATGGGTTAGAACAAACAATTATAGTTCTTGAACCAATGAACCTAATTGCACATTTGGACAAAGTTCATCTATCTTGCTTAGTGAAAATATATCTTAAGAACAAACAAATGTTGCATACTTATTTCTCTCAGAACAACAAGAAATTGGCCTAAACCATTTCAAAATCAAAGTATCAAACACCCACATTGAACAAATGATCTTCACATACATTCCTAATAATAATCTACTCACGAGTCCAATTCAAAATCACAAACTAAAACAGTAAAACTTAATAGTAACAAATAGAAAATAATGAAAAAAAAGATTAGATTACTACCTTAAATTTAATTAAATGTCGATAACAAAGGCAAAACCGAAAGACACCACTGCTCCTAATTTTTAGAAATCAGAGATCCCTATATAAGAAATTCACAAAAAAAAGAAAAAAAACTTCAGTCGAAAATTAATCGAAAATACAAGAAACAAAGAATTATGAATTACGAATTTAAGAAACAAAAAACTAAAAACATTAAACAAAGAATTACCAATTACTAATTTACGAAAAGAGATCAAAAATAAAATAAACCCATTTAACAATGAATTACGAATTTAAGAAACAAAAAACTAAAAACATGAAACAAATCGAAAATCCCAACTCCAAACCAATCGAAAATTGTACTTGAAAGTTGAATTTGTACTCCAATTTGTATTCAAATTTGTACTTGAATTTGTACATGAAACCAATCGAAAATTTATACTCGAAATTGTTTGTTGTACATGAAACCAATCAAAAATTTATACTCGAATTTGTACATGAAACAAATCGAAACCAATCAATTTATACTCGAAATTTGTTGTTGCCGTTGTATAATAAAATTGAATGTTATCGTTTGCCATATTTACTCAATAGTCAACAGAAAAGATGAAGAGGAAGAGGAAGAGGGAGAGCCGCGGATATGGAAAGAAGGAAGAGGAAATTACTCGGGAAAGAAAAAAAATTGATTGGGAAAGAGGAACAGCTAAAAAGGAAAGAGGAAAGAGGAAAGAGAGAGAGGAAAAAAAAAGAGGAAAGAAAGAGAGGAACGCAAATTTTGTTTTTTTTTTAATTTTTTTTACTTAAGCTAACAAAAAAAATTTTGGGCCCTAGGCGGACGCCCCGTCTGCCCTGGCCCAGGGCCGGCCCTGCATTGAGGTATTCACCGTTGCCGGCAAATTAGCCAAACACATCGTCAATGGGGTTTTCAAGCGCAGTGGTTGAGGGAGATAAAAGAAAAAAAATAAGAAAGAAAAGAAAAGAAAAATATTTCGTAGAGAGTATACCTTATTATTGTGTACATTAGATGGAAAATGTTCCACCGTAAATCACTTAACCCTATTATTCATTCTAGACATTGTCTAATTTCCAACTATCAACCTTTTAAAAGTTTGTTAACAATGTATTTTTTATGGTTTAAAAAATGATTTGTAATAATTTTAAGAGTTTAATGGTCATGCACACTGAAAATGTAAAATATTTTTATATTATCATTTAATCATAATTCATTGTTAATATAATTTATTATAATTGATGTTAATATGATTTTTAAAGTAATTATCATAAAAGTCGAATAAATTTATCATTTATGAAAAATTGTAACAGATAGATGTAAAATATTTTACATTATTTTATTGCATAACTTTTTTTTTCTCCAATTTTAAAACCAAAATTTAGATTGACGAAATATTTTGTAAAATGTATTTTATATCAATTTTAAACCCCAAAATCCACTTAAGCAAAATATACATATAAAAAATATCATTTCCTTCTCCAATTCAAACACCATCTTCATACGTTTTGTCTACAAGTTTCTACAACAAAACACAAGCCAACACAATATCAATGTCAGTATGATGAGGAGTAGGGAAGGAAAAAAAAAAGAGGATGAGTGAAAGAGATGAATAAATAGTGATCAAGAGAGAAGGTGAGGAGGAGAAAAAGGGTTGAGTATGGAGAAGATGAGATATGACCACATTGTCATGGTGGTGGTAATAGTTCAATTACGTTAAAAAGTAATTAATATTATTACATATAACATTAAATTTTTTAATATATATTTAATACACATATAAGTTTACATAATAAATTTTGTAATAATTAATTTTGATATAATAATTAAAGTATTTTTTTGCATATAAAAATCATAGATTTAAATAAAAATCATAATTTTAAATAAAAATTTATGAGTTTAATAAAAAATATTAGACTTATAAATACAAATATAATTTTTTTATTTAACCTGTAAATATAGATATAAATTTTATTTAACTTGTAAATTTTTATTTAATCTATGATTTTTATATGTAAAAAAACACTTTAATTATTAGATCAAAATTAATTGTTACAATGTATTAAATATACATTAAAAGATTTAGTATTATATATAATAACATTAATTATTTTTAACATAATTGGTTTATTAACTTAGTTGGTTGAAATGTTATGTTAATACAACAAATGTCACATGTTCAAGACTTATATGTGCAATTATTTTAAATTATTTCATAAAACATATTTTGACTTACGGATTGGGAATCCATATGGACTTATGGATTGGGCAATCTAAGTTTATAACGAAAGGTATTTTTCGAAATGAACTATTTTTAGCGGGTGTATTAGAACTTTGGCCGGTGTATAAAGCATATCTTCGCAGTGCCACCAGAAAAAGAATGCAAATATCACGTTAGGCCCAGCCCAGCCCAACTAATACACGCCGCTTTACCGAACTTCAGAATCAGAAACCGCAGCACAGCTTCGAAGAGCAAGCACTAGCAGCAAGCAAGAGTAGAGTACAGTACCACCACCAACCCATACAACACAACAACAACGGTTCCTATGACCGGCACCACCGCCACTGGCATTAGAAAAATTGAAACATACGAAGAGTTCGCGAAAGTTCACGCGCTTCTCCTCGCGGCGTCGGGGCTACCGGAGCAGCTACACCGGCGCCTCTTCGAGAAGCTCTCCGGCGAGCATTTCGACGGAGGCGATCACTTCCAGATCGAGCCTTGCGAGGACTGCAGCCAGAGGCGCCTCGTCCTCACGTCGGCGTCCATGCCGCCGGACTCCGACGTCTTCCTCGTCGACCACGCGTGGACCTTCAGACTCTCCGACGCCTACAAGCAGGTTCCATTCCATTTCCTCATTTTTTATATCTCTCTCTATTGGTGTTGGTGACGTTGGTGTTTTTGTGTTTGTAGCTAAGTAAGGTTCCGGGGTTGGCTGAGAGGATGGGGTCTTTGATGTGTGTGGATGTTGATGTTGATGTGAGTTTGGATGCTGAAGATGAAGCTGAAGTTGAAGTGAATGATGAAAGTGATGTTGTGGAAACTTTGGAGAGTGAAGTTCGAGAGGCGAAAGAGAATGGAGATGGCACGTTAAGGTGGTTGGAGCTTGAGGGGCTTCACCTTGATGATGATATGCTTTTGTCTCTCGCCTTACCAACTAGGTTTCCGGTTTGTAGCTCTCTTTTTCTTATTCATACTGAAGATTATATTCGTAAATTTATGTCTATTGTTATTATTATTAGAGTAAATATTCTATGCACTGATTTACATGTGTCAGTGTGTCATCCAATCACAAATTGTCTACGATAAGTACCTATCATGATTTTACTATGATAAGTTTATTTACTTTTACTTGGGGTAAGTTTATCCAAAAGAACTTTTAGAAGAAAAAAAGAAGAAAAAGTAAAATGAGTTTATTTGTAAGTTAAAATTAGCTTATGCATCCTTTAAAAAAAATTAGCTTATGCATAAGCTAATTTGTAGAAGCTTTCTCATATAATTTATCTAAAAGATGAAATAATTTCTACAAATTAACAGGTGCATAAATTAATTTGAGCTCATGGAAAAACTGATTTCATTTTTATTATTTTTATGTTTTTCTCCTACAAGTCCTTCAAGATAAACTTACCCAAATAGGCCTTAACTACCTTAACAGTCATACTTATCTGCTATGGATTCTAATTGGTTGACAGTGCAAGACTTATAAATTAAACTGTTATTATTATTATTATTTAATTTAAATGCAATGACAATAAATCCAATCACAAATTGTTGTGAATGAAAAGTTTGTTGACTATTATGATTATGATGATTACCTTACAAGTCATACTTAAGGTCAGCAACTCACCATTATTTTTGATTGATTGATAGTGTAACATAGAAATTAATCTCTTATTATTGTTTTTATCATCTCAGTTCTTGTCATTTTAGTTATTGTCATTCCTCTCTTTATTTGAATACTTGCGCACTCTCCTTCCCTTTCATTGTTTCAGGAGTTAGTGGCACTTAGCCTGCTTGGAAACAAGCTCAATAGTGCTGAAGTGGTTTTTCAAGAACTTGTCAAATTTAAGCATCTTAAAGGAATCTGGCTCAACAATAACCCTGTTCTTAAAAATTGGTAACTTTTCTCATTTTTCGAAAATTAATACTTAAACCACCAATTCCTTTTGTTTGGCTATAGTTTCCTGTTGAAGAGAACTAATTTACTTTATTTCTGTCTTCTAGTGATGGTGAGCTTGCACAGGTGATTCTTAAGGAGTTGCCAGAACTGGAAATTTATAATTCAAGTTTTACGAGCAATTTTGGGGAGTGGGCCTTGGGCTTTTGTGCAGGGTTATATGGAAAGGATAACCCTGGAAATGCTGATAAGGCTGATACTCTACTGCACACTGTGTCTGCTCTGGACCTTTCAAATAGAAACATTCACAATATAATCAAGAAGGTTGAACTGTTTCTTATGCTTGTTTTCTATAAGCTTTTTGCACCCTTTTTTTTGTTGCTCATGATTCAACAGTATAGATTAGCGAGTTAAATGTATTATTTCACTAGAAAGAAATTTGATTGCATGAGTTAAAAAATCTTGGAATTCTGTGTCTTAGCCAGATGCTAAATGCTAAACAAAACTTGATCAATAAAAGATGTTAATATTGGCATTGTACAATGTACACCAATTCATTTCATGTTTTTTTAACCTTTATCTTGGTGCTTTTCTCATTTTCCCAGGCATTTTCACCCATTTGTTTGCCATCTCTTTCTTACTTGAATATTCGAGGAAATCCATTGGAGCAAAACTCAGTTGGTGACTTGTTAGATCTGCTGAGGAGATTCCCTTGCTTGCGTTCGTTGGAGGTAGTCTTGATTTATGTTACATTTTTTTTATCCCCCAAAATTTCCTTTGTTATTTATTTAATTTAATTTTTCTTTATTTCAATACTCTGTTACTGGTGTTTTGGCCTTTGATAATTTGAGCAATTTCAGGTGGATATTCCTGGTCCGCTTGGAGGAAGTGCCATTGAAATTCTGGAATCTCTTCCAAACATTTCTGAGCTAAATGGTATCAGTGCATCCAAAATATTGGAAACTGGAAAGCATATTATTGATTCAATGCTTCTTCCTCGTCTTCCTGAATGGATTCCTGACGAGCCTCTTGCTGATCGTATTATAAATGCGATGTGGCAATATCTAATGACATATAGACTTGCAGATGAAGAAAAGTTAGATGAAACATCTGTATGGTATGACCTGCATATTACTTGTTTTACTTCATTTTAATTTAGAACTAGCTTTGTTTTGATCAATATATGCATTTATTTTTTTATAATTTAGTTGCATTTCATCAAGATGGTCTGGTTTATGCTTTTCTTATTTGCATACATCTTGAATCTGGGATCAATGTTTGACTACTTGAACTGTTTTGGGTTCCGTACTTTAAATGGGATCAAACCAAAATAGAAGTGTCATATGAATCATATCAGTTTTTCCCAATGATACACCACTTGAACTGCACATTTATTTTGGGTATTTTTCAGGTATGTGATGGATGAGCTAGGTTCAGCTTTGCGGCATAGTGATGAGCCAAATTTCAGAGTGGCACCATTTCTGTTCATGCCAGAGGGCAATCTAGCATCAGCTGTGAGGTTATCTTCTATATTTTGATTTTCAGATTTGTGCTTTAATGTGGAAGTCATATTTTCATGCTCTACAAATGTATCTACGAATTTAATACCTTTTTTTTATAAATAAAAGATCTTGTTATAAGTTTTGATTTTTATTTCTGGCTCATTAATGTATCCTGCCCTCATTACCTATATGGCTCATGTTAGAGAATTCTGTATCTGAAACTTCTCTCCGCCTCCCCTCCCCATAAAAAAATTATGGACTTATGCATTTATCATGCACTGACCTCTGGATTTGCTATTAGTCAAAATTAATCAAGTACAAGTATTAACTCTCCCATTTTCTCCAGCTTTTCTATTCTATGGCCAACACAGAATGTTTGTAAAGGTGATGAGTGCACACGCGATTTTCTTCTTGGTATTGGGGAGGGTAAGCAACGTTCTGCCAGGCTTACAGCCTGGTTCCACACTCCAGAGAACTATTTTATCCATGTATTTCTCCTATTGCTAAGATAGTTTTTGCATCTGTTTTGTGGTTAACGGTCTATTATACACGAATATCAGGAACTTTTGGAGCTAATTAGTTCACTGCTTTCAGGCATATGAGAAGCACCATCAGAAATTGTTGTCCCCAAGTTTAATGCTGCCCACCATTCAGTCTTCTGAGACTAGAAGCATTCATCAACCTGGTGGGCGTCCATTACGTGTTTACACAGATATACCTCATGTAGAGGAATACTTGTCACATCCGAAGTTTGCAATCAGTAAGTTTAATGCATGCATGCATGCATGCTTGAACTTTATCTCAATTTTTTTCTTTCTTTGTTCTGTTGGATTTTATTTAATGGTTGTCATCATGTCTAAAAAAATTATACTTTGTATTGCTGACCTTCTCTCTTTGAATGTCTGTGTGGCTACAGCAAAGGAACCAAAAGATGCAGATATAATATGGACAAGTGTGCAGGTAGATGAGGATATGAAGAAGGCCACAGGAATTACAGGTCAACAATACATCAATCAATTTCCTTTTGAGGCATGTCTTGTTATGAAGCATCATTTAGCAGAGACAATTCAGAAGGTGTAATAGTTAACTAACATCTAAATGACTGACCTGTGTCACTGGCATGCAACATTTATTTTCTTTTCCAAGTGAAGCTTTTTTTTTATGACCTTGGCCTTTTCTTTTGGGTGGTGGTGGTGGTTTACCTTGTTACAGGCACATGGATCTCCTCAATGGATGCAGCCTACTTATAATCTTGAAACACACCTATCTCAACTTATTGGTGACTATTGTGTACGCAAAAAGGAAGGACTGGACAATTTTTGGATCTTAAAACCCTGGAACATGGCCCGAACTATTGATACTACTGTAACTGATAATTTGCCTGCAATAATCCGGCTCATGGAAACTGGTCCCAAGATATGCCAGAAGTATATTGAACAACCTGCTTTGTTCCAGGGGAGAAAGTTTGATCTCCGTTACATAGTACTGGTTCGGAGCATGCACCCTCTGGAGATATTCCTGTCAGATTGTTTCTGGGTATACTGATTATTCTTTTTTGAGTTTTATGTTTCTAACTATTAAAAACTCAATATGGTTGGACTACGAAGAAAATTTGTCAAGGCTCTTCATTTTATTGTTATACTCTTAAAGATTCTAATGGAATTAGGTTTTATCTTTTCATTTTCAGGTTAGGATTGCCGTCAACCAATATTCTTTGGACAGAAGTAGTTTGTTTGAATACGAAACTCACTTCACTGTTATGGTATGTCTCGAGTGCCATTTTATTTAGCAACAAGTTATTCAGATAAAAACTTGATTGAAATATTTAATATTTCAGTGCTTTCCTTTTGCAAACAAGTTTTAACGTAGTCACTTCATGGATTACAGAACTATCGTGGAGCAATAAATCATAAGAATGCTAGCGATTTTGTGAGGGAATTTGAGGAAGAACATCAAGGTAATGGGGACTGCCACTGCATCATGTTTTCAGAGCACGTATTACATTTCAAATGAATTCTTGATACAAATTCCTCTCCTTGTATCTCTTTCAGTTAAATGGTTGGATATACACACAAGAGTAAGGAAAATGATTCGATCAGTGTTTGAGGCAGCTGCTGTTACTCATCCTGAGATGCATAGTCCAACATCACGGGCAATGTACGGTGTAGATGTCATGTTGGACAGCTCTTTTCAACCCAAGTTACTAGAGGTTTGTCAACGAAGCAATGGTCCTTTTCTGATGCTCCTTTCAATACCAAAAGTTTTGAGTCCCAATTGTCATATAGTGAATGATTTGTTTAGGATGTATTTCCCGTGTTAATTATGGAATTATTTGTTACGTGTATTTTCCTTTTATGCAGGTGACTTACTGCCCGGATTGTACAAGAGCTTGCAAATATGACATGGATATTGTGGTTGGAGAGGGAGGCGTTGCCAAAGCTAGTGATTTCTTCAACAATGTGTTCAGGTGTCTCTTTTTGAATGAAATTTCACAGGTTAGCCTATTGTAATCATAAAGAATTGAAAATTTAGGTGCTTGGGCTATATAATAAAAAAGTGGTTTGTGTAATGCGCTTTTCTCATGGACCAATCCCTTGTTTATTAATGGTAAAAGTAAACAATTTTGAGTAAATAATATATATGTAAGGGTAATGTTGTGTATAATATTCTTTCTCCCTTACCTTCGCATAACCAGGAGTTTCTGGGTAATGAGATACTTAATTTTTTTTCTATTTAATAAAATCATGTTCTGATAGGGACACAATGTCACATTTTATTGATTTTAACTTCATTTCCCGCCAAATTGGTCCTCTTTCTCGCGGCTTTTCTGTTTGGCAGTAAGCACACTTTTTCCCTTCAAAAGTTGAGGCTGGGCGCTAAACATTTTCACTTTTTTAATAACAAAAAATGAATAGTACTTATGTTCCCATAACTTAATAAATTCATGTTGTTTAACATGTAACTTAAACACATTATTTAATAAATAAAATGCATTCAAATGACTTGAAATTTTTTTATATTACACTAATTTTTAATTCATATAATTGTATATTAAGTTAGAGTAAATGTGTTAAGGACAAAATATATAATATTACATTATCATATAAATTAAAAATATTTATGTAGGATAAAAAAGTATTAATTATAATATTATTAAATATCTTATATTGATAATTGAATATTTGAAAAATTAATTGTAGCTACAATAACAAATGTGAGATAATTTATATTGATTATTTTTTACTTTTATTAGCATAACATAACATGCTGAATCTAATTGAACTTATTTTTTCATCTAAAAATTGTTAGCAATATTTGTAATTTACAACCATGTAATCAATTATGTACGTAACTACTATCTTTATTTTCACGCAATAAAATTATTATGTATTTTTTCTTTGAACAAAATTTGGTGACATTTTATTTAAGTTAAAATATATTTGTGATTTTTAATAAATACTCGATTTTTATGTTTATTTTTTAATAAATTTTTTCTTTATTTTTACTCCATGATAAAATAATTTATTTATGATTATTGGCATTTTTTTTACTTTCTAATAAATTAGCAAATTTTATATTTGATAATTGATAAAAAAAATTAATTTAACATGTTCTAAAAAAAGTACCAAAATCAAAAAATATTTTATTAGAGATTCAATACAAAGAAAAATTTTATCAAAAATTAAATATAAAATTCAGATATTTATTAAAAAAAAACATATTTTAACCTCGTATCAAACATATTTTAACCTCTTATCTCTATCAAATAATCATTTTGACATAGGCGTAGTTACCATCACGACCCGCACGATTGGACGGGTAAACATGCTAGTTATGAAACTGAAATTACTCTCTAAACCTTAAACCCTAAACTACCATATTCTCATTACGTAATTGAATGGCTTCTATTAACCATTTCCAAGTTTGATGAAGGTTATAATTTCTGTTGCCTCGCGTTTGGTTCTTGATTTATGAAACTTAAGTTAAATTGTATATCGACTTCCTTTAATGCAACACAATTTTATTTTCTAGGCAGATGCAAAAATGATGGACAATGACACACAATAACTCAATTAAATTACATTTTGCATTTCTCTTGGAACAAAAATAAAACCCTATTTGAAGCTAATATATGTACATTGGATCTCTCTACAATAACGACGGTTACATGTTCCTTTAACTTGTGAGAACAAGGTTAAATGCTCAACACGAACTGGGCAAGTACCATATTTGCCTGCAAGTGAATTAAGCTCCATGTTCGTTTGCTTCTGTTGATGTATATGGTTGACTTCTTGGCGTTGAAAGTTTCCTTTGTAATTCAAGAGTTGACATCCGCTCAGCCTCCAGTGCTCGCTCAAGCTTTAATCATCATAATAAAAGGTTTCAGCAGAATACACTTTAACAACGACAAAGCCCAACCAAAATGTATGTTTTACCACTTTGTAGCCGTTCACATTTATTGCAATTAATACCTTGGCAGCCCGGGTGCTCCATTCCCCTAAGATAGCTCTTAGTCTTTCATTCTCTTCTACATACTGTTGTGACGATTATAACAACAATTCTACTTTAAGCACCTTTCAGTCAAAGCACATACTTTTCAGTATTAGTAAATCCAGTGAGATACCTGATTGTTGGTCATGCGAACATGTTGGATCCCTGAGTCCCTTTCAGCAATCAAAGACCGGGCAAGCCTCAACTCAGATTGCACTTGGTTCATCTGAAAAATTTCATGTGAGTCGTTTTAGTTTGTGAAGGTGGGGTTGAATGATATCTGATGATTCCCTAAACTTGGGGTTACTAACCAGCAACATTTTGCTAAGAGGATAAAATGACTCATTATAAGAGGCATTACAGAAATGTTCATTTGGAATTTTTATTTACAAGATAAAGGCGCATTAAGATGATCACATTTAGTTCTGCACAGACATTTTACACTAGAACAGACAATAATTAAATTACCTCTGCAGAGAGTGTCCGTAACTCTTGATCACGAGCTGCTAGTAGATGGGCAAGGTCAACCTGTAATATAAGCAATTTTTATTACCAAGAAAAGTGAGAAACTAATATTTACTAACACCAACATCCAAGCCTAGGATTTTTGACAAGTGAAGCTAGTTCATGAGTTTTTTATGGTTTACCTGCACATCTTTATAATTGTGTAAATGTTAATTTGTTATATTAGAATTCAAGCCTAGTTCCTAGTAATTTATCCTAAAAAAACTTAATAGAAACAGAAATCAAGCTTGCCTCAGGCCATCAATTCAAGAATTATGTAAAGTTAAATTTGAGACCCACAGGGCAACGAGGCATAAAAAAAAAAATAACTATCTTCGGATCACAGTGGAGGTACCAAAAAGGAATTTAATAGTAAGTACTAAGTACCATTAAACCTATAATAGAAAAGACCTTTCATTGCAAGGTATATAATTTCTGATTAGAAGCCCAAGATATTTTACCTGCAACTTCCTTATGTTACATTATCATATTAGCAATTTTGTTCTGATTTCTAACAATGCAAATTGGTAGACATCCTCAAAACTTGATTCATGTTGTAACACCAGTAAAATTTCTTTCCAAGTGAAAAGAACTATATTTGTTGTGTTTATAGTTGGTGTGAGGGAGGGGGAGGGGGGGATGTAAAGAACTGTCTTTTAGCAGGGATGATTTTGAATGCAAATTGAATAAAGTGCAGAATTAAATAGGTTTTGACATGATACTCTGGTTTACATCTCGAGATGAATTCAGATTGAACTACAACTCTACTAAATCAATAAATATATTTGCTAGTGCATAACCTGCTAATCTCTCTGATTAAAAGAATACTATACCTGGACACAACCACAACATATGTCCACTGTAAGAGACAAACATGTGAGAATTTATAAATTAACATAACAGTAAAGACTACGAAGAAAATATTTTTGTGTTAATTATTACCTGTGGTGTGCTCCGATCATCAGTTCGTTCATATTTGCTTAGACACTCTTGCAATCGGAGAATCTGCAAGCCGAATGTTGATGGAACACTAATCACTAGTGGAATGTCTACACTATATGTATCATTTATAGATTATATAATCAACAGTTAACGAATGCTTCAAATCTTTGTATACCTCCTCACTCAAAAAATGAAGATTTTCACGCTGATATTGCAGCAAAGCCATTTGCTGATCAGAGAGCCTACCATCATGGTACCTATTGCATCAAGACATCTCTTTACAATCCAAGAACCCACAGTTTGATTTGTATTTACAGATAATGTGATCTTATAAATGGCATGCATAAAGGGTAGATCATCATGCATTCAGAAATACTAGTTTGCTGAACAGTTTTTTCTCTCTTCCTATTTTTGGGTTTGAAAATCAAACATGGATATTATGTTATGAAGTAAATTAGAAAAGAAACTAAATTACAAAAAGTTTGCCTTAGACCCTCCAGAGAACTTGATGGTTGTAGTGGTGAGTATAAGGACTTCAGAACATCAGGATGTGAGTTTAATGAATTGTACTGGTGTATGTAACCTGCTTGCACCAAAAATGTAGTTAGAAAGGAAGGTAAAACTATTACTATATACTAAGAAGAGATCTTATAATTATAAAAGTGGTGAATTTAAGCAAAACATGTCAATATTTATTTTAAATTAAAAGGGTACTTTGGTAGAATGCAATACATTTTTCCAGTTTTATTCATCCAAATCATATATGAAATTTGTAGCTGCATCTCCCCCTCCGCCCCACCAAAAATAAAATAAAACTTACCAATGAAAAGACTCGTAAAACAGCCGGCACATACTGCTTCAACTACCATAATGATCCTGCAGAATTTTAAATCAACCAAATTGAGACAATCATCTCGGTAAAGTAAAAAAATTGGACAACTAATTTCAATTCATTCACTAAAGAAAAATAGCATAGGAAAGAAATATGCCACATGGAAGAAGAACTTGATGCTGAACTATTTATCATTAGGTAAAAACCAAACCTTCGAAGATTATAACCACAACAGAGTTATAACATTTTTAAATAAATTACAATAAAATAATCTTTGAGGAAATTATTGCGAGTTGTGAATAAAAAATTTCATTAGATCAAGACCATGCCAGAAGTTCGACTGTTAACACATCCAGACAAGAGGAAGGGAATAGGGAGACAAAGACATTATTCAGATTATGTAGTCCTTCATATTTTAGAAGTGGCATAATCCTGCCAATATTCCATTTTTTAATTCAATTTAATCAATCCTAGAAAAATGTTTAAAATGGACAAATATAACCAAATGGAGAATATACCTCAATATTGCAGAGATTGACAGAAAACCAGTGTAAGGTTTCCAGACTATAGCAAGTAGCATTGCAGCAGTTCCTGACATAAAATCAAACTGTTGAGAACATTCACATTATAACAACTCAAACAATATAAACTATCCACATAATTAAAATTTAAAAATATCAAAACATTCACATGCCTCCACCTAACAATTTGTGTTTTGGGCTTGAGTTGGTTCTTGACATTATGACATGTATCAATTGACTTCATATATTAAGTATGCTCTGAAAGAAAAGTTTAAACACTAAAATACATACCATAAGCTGTAATAGCAAAGGGTATGCGTACAATAAATTTCAACTTCTGGCTGAAACTATAATAGCCCTGAAAAATCACGGTGATAAAAGAAAACACAATCAAACGACAAAACAACACCAAACATAACCAAAACATTCAGAGATCTTTGCAGAAAAAATTCTATTGGTAATTGTATTATTTTATAGGTCTACTAATGCTATTGCACAGCTTTCAGAAACTACTGTGACAATGAAGTACATGTCATTTACCTGCAAGCGTATCTTCTGCACTTGATAAACCAGGTACTGTTGAAAAATTCCTGAAACAGTAAAAAAAATAAGGCATTTAAACATAATAAAACTGTATGCACTGAATATTAAGTATAAGAAGCAGAAGCTTATAGGTTATAATGCTTAGTAAAATTAAACTAATATTTATTTAGTTACATGAAGTATTGTTAACTTTATACATAGCATTTATGAACATAATAATAATGTAAAATCCAAAGCATTTTTCTGCACTTGAGTTTGGATTCTATTAGGTTCAACAAACCTCAAGATTGCTATATTGAAAATTAACTTCAACTAGTAATGGTGTATTAATATATAAAAAAAATTCAATATTTTATAGGGAATTAGGGATCTGATTTGGGCCCCTAAAACATCAAGGGACTCAGAGTGAAGCATGCAGCAACCAGTGATGGAACTTGGGCTAACAATTCTTTCCTTGGTGGAGGGGAAGGGGGAGGGGGAGGGGGAGAGGGAGGGAGGTCAGGTTGTAATCCTCATATTTATTTCCGCTTTCCCGAGCCATCTTCTAAAGAAGTGTTCATCAAATTCATCAGGTGTCTCTCTTACTTATTTTAGAAGGTTATTCATCCTCATGTTCGACTCCTGGACAAAATGGCTATAGTGAAAACTAATTGTGAAGTCTCTCTCAAAAATTTAATCAGTGTTTTATGTCTGTTTTTCACCATTATATTTCCAAAAAACAGAAATACAATTTTACAACATATAAAATCACTCATTAGGGAAAAAGCTAAATTACAAATAGGCACTAGCTAGTAGCAGCCACATCAACATAACACGGAAATTTTAGCATTCTTCTGAAGATCTCAGTGGAGACAATAGCAGCAAAACTGAGTGCAATAAGTAAAGAAAGATTGTTTAAAAGAGCTCAAAAGACATTAATTCACTCGAACACATTCAGAAAACAGCTTGCTTATCTAGAGATAATAATCAAGAAAACCCTAATTGAGGAAAGTTCCAAACCTGTTAACAGCAAAAGAAGAACATCACAACTACAAAGCACGGGAGAGATGAGTCCTTGCACGGGATGAAATATCCAGTGAGCTCCAATGGCCAAAGTAGCATAACCTGCCTAAAATGGAACCAAACAATAAAAAAAACCAATTCACACCACAATCAATGTCAAATTGAATTCAATCAAAATCATCATCATAACATGTTTTGTCAAATGAGCAAAATTAGGATGATTTGGACTTGCCAATAAAATGCAATAGAGAACACTTCCAATAACCCTTGCAGCCTTGCGGTGAGCGAAGAGAGGAGCCTCGTGCAGTATATCGAGAAAGCTACGAGAAACGAAAGGTGAATTGTGTTATGCATCGCGGCATTAACAGAAATTGGAAGAGTGATTGGAGTGTGTGTGACTCACAGAGCGTTCTCCTCGGGCGATGTGGCTGGCGGAGAAACGTATCTGTCGGTGGCCATCGCAGAAGAGAGGGTTGGATTAGATTTCCAGGGTTCAGTCACGGAGGTTCTTCGATCCCCATGCTCGCCAAAACTGTAACTGTCTGGTTTACCTTAGAGCATCTCCAATGGAAGTATCTTCAATGAGTTTCTTCATCACTTTTTTTGGATCCTGCAATACTTTTTGTGGTCCCTACAGTGTCATGTCACCTACAAGAAACCCACATGAAAAATTGCTCCAATGCAAAAAATAGTAAACAACTCCAAATTATCCACATATTTATATTTTTTATTAAAACTTAACATTTTTAATTTTTATAAATACAAATAAAAAATAAATAATTGAAAAAAATATTAAAGAAAATACATAACAATAAAAAATATAATTTTATACAATATTTAAAAACTGAATATAATTGGAAAATAAAAAATTACTTAAAAAATATAATTTTATACAATATTTAAAAAACCATTTAAAAAAAAAAACCAATCCAACGGATTCCACCCACCATCATTAAACTATTAATTTCTTTAAAAATTCATCTTTCCCAATGTTTCACCCCACCCCACCCAGAAGCTTCCTTTCTTTTTTTTTTAAAAACAAAACTATTCATCATCTACAAGCCACCAGCGTGCGGTTTTCCCAATATCCCCTTTCTCATTCTTTCTTCATTTTCCATTTTCTCCTCTACAAGCCACCACCGTCTTCCTCCGTGTGCAGCCACCAGCGTCTTCCTCCGCGTGCGGTCTCGACCTCGGGCACAGCCTCTTCCACCGCGCTGCCTCAACCTCGCGCGGCCTCCTCACGACACGAAGCGCCGGCCTCTTGCTTCATACGCGCGGCCTCTTCCGAGCGGCACCACCGTCGCGACCTCTGGTTCGGTATTTTCCCTCTTTTTTTAAGGATGGTTGATGAGAAAAATATTATTTTATTGAGTAAGTTTCGGTTCCTTATATAAGGAACTCTTGCCATTTTTCAAGAAACCGTTCCGCCACGCCAGCACACTCCAGTGCAACATTTCTTCAAGGAACCGATTTTTCATGTTAAGGAACGCTTGAAGCACCCCGCGTTGGAGCTGCTCTTATAGTCTATTACTAATTTTTTTTAAAAAAAAATTAAATTGTTGACTATTTCCATTTCATTTGCATTATTTTTTTATGACTTAAATAAGTTGTTTTTGTTCTTTATAATTTTTTTATGTATATTTCTTATTGCTTTTTACATAAAACTTTTGTTTCTTAATTTCTTTTATTTTCTATTTTTGGTCTTTGTGATTATATCCTATGTTCTTTATAATTTTTTTATGTCATAATCTTATTTCCATAGTTTAGTTTATTCATACTTTGTATTTGAGACTCAAGGGTTATGTGCCCTCTAGGTTGGAGCATAATCCGATTTTTATATTTTAGTCTCTACGCATTTCGTATTAAGGCTCAAAGACTATGTATCTTATGTGTCATATCATAATTTGATTTTCACAACTTAGTCTCTATATATTTTGTGCTTGAGGCTCAAGGGTTGTGTATCCTCTAAGTTGGCTCATAATCTGATCTCCATAACTTAGTCTCTATGCACTTCATAGTTGAGGATCGAGGATTGTATATCCTCTATTTTGGATTATAATCCTATCTCCATAGCTTAGCTTCTACGTGAGGCTTGGGGACTATGTATTTTTTGGGTTGGATCATAATCTAATCTTCATAACTTAGCCTCTACGCGCTTTTTATTTGAGACACGAGAGTTGTGTACTCTTTAGGTCGAATCATAATCTGATCTAATTGTTTTAATGGATCCTAATCTGATCCGATTACCTTCAAAGTGTCATGTACACTTTAATATTGACGTGTGATAACCATGTATCGAGATCCTCAATGACATGGTATAACGTCTTGATATGTTCAGTTGACTTTGATCCTCAAATATTAAAAGGGAGAAAGTGGAGAGATTGATAACATAAAAGACTTTCATTGTGAGTGAGGATGGTAGGTTAGACATGAGACTTCACTTGAATGCTTTAAACTAAGTTGCATCTATCTTAAATGAATCATGTATGAAAACAATTATTAATATGTTTTGATGGTAAAATTGGAATTAAGGCACATTCCCTCCCTTTTTATTTGTGTTTTGCATGTTGACTTGTTTTTCCTAGTTGATTTGATTGTTATTTAACTTTCATGCTTTATTTTTAATTTTGTTTAGGTATAATGTATATTAAAATGTTTAAACAAATTGACTGTTTGTATGTGATATATATATATATGTTTTTTGCTACGACATAGTGGATTTGGTATAAGTTCGCTTCCGGTTAGTTATTTTTTTTACATTATATAACTGTTGTTGTTTGTTACTATGTTTTATATATTCGTTTGCAGGTATTCTAGTAGTGTTATGTTCATATTGTTGTAGTGACATCTATTTTTCTTGAAAGAGTGAACCGAAATTGTAATTTTTTTCCAGCAAAGGTGTTTTTTATAGGTAAAAGTTATGAGACTAATATTTGAGATGTATATATTATTAAAGTGAGTTTTGTGTCTTTCTTAATAAAGTCTTTTCAAATATCTATACCATCTACCAATTATACTGGATTGAAATTATAATTGTTTGAGGAAAATGTTATGTTGAAAAATTGAAGTGATAATTATTTTCTTTGTAAGAGTGGATTGAAATTATAGATGTTTGGTATAAGAGAAATTTTGTGAGTCCAAGAATCATCCAGGATTTATGAGTCGAGTCCTAAGAGGATTTGTCTAATTGACCTAATATAAAAATGAGATTAACACAATCTCATCTTTAGACCAATAGAATTCAGATAATTATCTTATTTTAAATTCGACCATTAATACAATTATTTAAGATTTATCATTTTATATTTTATTACATATATTTATGCATTTAGTATAATTTTAATTATTAAATTTTAATTAACAATTATAATTTAATTATCTATCTATTAAAGTAATAAATAATATGACATGTACGTGATATTCAAAATGTTATAATTTTAAGTTTTCAATTTTCATAATTTCATCTATAATATCTCGATTATATATTTATTTGTAATACTTAATTAACAATTATAATCAAAATGTTATAAAAATATTATACTTCTTGAATGTTGCAAAATAATAAAATGAAAATAATAAAGAGTGTATAAAAAGAAAAATGCATGACATGTTATGTGTATTATATACGACATTTTAGCTTTATGAGAGAGAGAAAAATGAAGCATTAAATATGGTAGTAATTGAATTAATGGTGTATAATTTAAAATAAGATAATTGCTTGAATTCTATTGATTATTAAAGATGAGGTTATTTAATCCTATTTTTACTTTGATGAATTAGAGAAATCTTTCATAAGAATGATTAGATTTGTTTGATTGAATATAAATATTGTCATATAAGTTTCCTAGAAATATGAAAGTAAATAGTATATTATTATAATATTTAATCATTTATCTCATTAAATAATTTAGTAAGAATAAGATGATATTTTTATCATAATTAAATTTGTTTTTTAACTTGAAAAACTTAGATTTTGACTTTTCCCACAGAATATTATTGTTTTGGAAAACTTGGTCAAAATAATTCTCAGAAAACCTTCTTTTCTGAAAATTTATTTTTTAAAAAGAAAACTGACAAACTAACATTCTCAACTTAAAAATTCTGAAAAACTAAAAAATTTCCTTGTACAAAATGTCATGTAATGCACACATTTTTAAAAAATATGGTAAAATATTGTATCTTTATTAATTACACTGTACAGTTACAACTATACGTCAATTATTATATTTATTTCTTGAGGTTAATATTAATAAAAATTAATATTTTGTAATACTCTAAAAGGACAATAATTTGAGATACAAACATATTTTAAAAGTGACAAATAATTTAAAACGAAAGAAGTAATAATGTTAAATAGTGCAAAGTAGCAAAGACATGCTATCTTAATTCTTATAACTGATAATTAAAGCGGGAGCATCAATACAATATGTAACTATGAACTATCAATATATGATCGTTATTTATGTCTGTGATACACACAATTTAGGCCATGATATTCTTACGTGATTTACAGCAACTTCTAACTTATTTTATACATCAAACCAACCCCCAACTAGGAGCAATTTTCATCATACAGTGACACTTATCTTTAATCATCAATACTGGCATCAGTTATAAGCTTTTAAACTCTGAAGCATGACAAGGTGGTAGTCACCAGGGACCACATAGTTATGCAATTTATGCCACAACTGGATAAGACGCACAAGTTGCAACACCTGAAAATAAACAATTACCAAAATCAATACTGCAAATTGGTTCATCTTAGCTTTATAAACTCATAAGTTCAACTCTGCTATCAACAACAACTCTAGCAAGCCAAAGTTGAGAGAAGATACTAAAGATTTAGAATTTTCAATAGTTTTAAAATCTGAAGCCCTTTACTATATATTCCCATCATCAAACCTAAGGGGAATTGATTGAAGTTATTTTTAAGTTTGGTATTTGTTGGAGGCAGGGTCTGCAGGAGAAATTTAAATGTGTTGTACAAACATTGGTTAGACCATTGAGCAGCGATCCACGACTACTTAATAATTTCTCGAATAGGTGGGGTTGTTAATGGATACTTACCACACATGTTCTTCCCCAATTCCATTTTGAAGTAGCCATTCTCACCCCAGCTTTCTCCCCATGAATTTTTTATGAGCCAATATGGGACGCCATTTTCAAATCCATACCCCACGGCAAGGACGGCATGATTCACATCCTGCCAAGCAAAGAAAAATTCAGATTTTGATATCCCTTTAATTGCCAAAATGAATATGTAAAATACATGGAACTAGGACATTTCGAACACATAAAAACAATTAACTAGCTTCTGAGATGCTAATATAATACTAAACATATGATGTATTACAAAAAACAAAATCATATATTGATACAAGAGAATGCTAGCAATATATTCTCTCACACTCACTAGTCACTACTATTAGTCGAAATTTGTTGCAAATAATAATTTTTATGATCTCAATTTTCAATAAATATTGACCAACAATAAAGAGTGTGTTAAAAAGTATATCCCTAGGAATCCTCTTTCATATAAATTGTCACAAAGCATAAACTTGTAGCAAACCATTTTGTTTTGAAAATTATATTAGGCACTTGATTTGACTATCAAAAGCCAGGTAATCATTTATAGAACTCACCTGAGAAGTGCTACCGCAAATGTCACTAGTGTAAACTCCATTCTCGTAGAAATGGAACCCATCCACCACCTGAAAGGCCACACTAACCGGCCGAACAAATGCAACTGCATGTTTTAATTCATCCTCAGCACCCTGTACACAAAACAGAGAATTAAAAAGAATTAGAAAATCACATTTAATGCCATCGAGGTGTGAGAGTGAGACCAAGAAAGATTTGATTCTGCTATGTCTCACAACAAGAAATCAATGCATTAGTAACAAAATTTAGTGACAAAAAGTGTCTTTTTCTTTGTTACTAATACTGGTGTCACAAAAATTTTAGTAATATTTTAAAAAAAATTAGGTATAAGTTGTTTTGTCACTTATGTTAATCTATGGATACATAAATCAACAAGTTGTTGGTTCAAGTAGTATTGGACTTGATTCCCTTAAGTAAGGTCTCAGATTCGAGTTTTGTAGATGAAATAAACATGGTTGAGAGGGAAGATCTCATTACAAGTGATCATCCAGTTTACCAGTGAAAATTAGTTATTATCGAAACTGGTGGATACTCCACACTAATGTCATGGTTAAAAAAACTATTTTTTATTGGATCAGAAAAATAAACAATTATGAATAATAAAGCAGAAAACCCCAACTCATCTAGAGGAGAAATCAGATAAGTCAGTACCAAGGTGATATTGACAGAGTCAATGACTTGAACAGCAACATTTTCAGCTGAGAACTTGCATACACCATCTTTTCCAGTGTAGGGGTATGCTTCCTCTGTCTCAAGTCCACCATTGTATTTGATGTACTCAAAGGCTTGTGATGGCAACCCACCATTACAGCCAAAGTTGTTGAAACGGCCAGCACAATCCACTAGCTGCTGCTCAGAAAGAGAGATATTCTTCCCAAATGCTTGTGCATAGGCTGCTTCTAAAGCCCCAGTTGTGCTGCATTATGCCAGATATCACAGTTAGAATCATGACAAATTAGACACTGTACCTCATTCATTCATTCCAAAGAGGTTTTTAGAGTCCAAAATAACCTGAATGTCCAGCATGATCCGCAGCTGCCTTGATCTTTAACATCACTCACTATCCCTTCTTTCCTCCAGTCTTTCTGTACACATGGCCAATGAGATACAAATTTGAGTAATGCTTTAGTCTTTTATAATATCCTCTAAATATTTTGTAGAAAAATTAAGCACCAATCAGTCGTTAATATTACAAGTATGATAAGAAGGGGGTTGACAGTGAACAAGAAATGTTGATATTTTGGTACTTTTCATGTTTGTTTAATTTTTGTTGCATGGAATATTGCTTAAAGTAGAATTTTGAAAATGTGGTGAGGAGTGAGACTGTGAGAGTAGCTTTTGGCAACGTACCGTGGGAGGAAGAACAGCATCAGTGAGCTTGTGGTTGCCATTAAGAGTGGCAGAGCAATTTTGGGCAGCGCCTAGTCTGTGTCTTTTGAACTCCTCCCAAGTCCAATCAGCAAAATCTGTTTCATAAGATAAACGAATAACGTTAAAACCTGTTTCAAAATCCAAAACATTTTCCCCTCCTCTCTCCCTCTCTCTGTTTTTTCTAGAACACCAAAACCAAACTTGAGCACTCACAAACGTAGAGGAGTTGAGCTGCCTAAAGTCCTAAACTGTCATGTTGATGTTTTGTATGCGTGACTTTGTATTCATACCAACAATTACTATAACGAGATATTTGGCACGGAGAAAAGTTTTTCATGCTTGGAAATTATGTTCAGTAAAATGAATAAATTTTTTTCCATTGACCATTTAAAATTTTTAAATATATTTCTTAAAAATTCAAGTGTTATACATATTTTTACAAATTATTTATCACATTATATAATTTAATAAAGAATAATATAATATTTTTATTGTAGTAAAAAAATTAAACTCGAAAAATAAAATTTTCACGTTTTTTATGAGAAAATTTTTGTGAGAAATTGATTAAAAAATACTGTGTCGTATCAAATGCCTTCTAAAATCTAGAGGAGAAGGTGATCATGCGGGGTTAAATCTATCTATATTTAGCCAATAGGGATCTGCAACTTATGGTGTAAGTAGACTAGTTTCACTCTTCTCATTACACAGCTTGTCAACAAGCAGAAAGTTCATGCTTTTTAATTTTTGCTTTTCTTTTCCTTCACTATAAATTTCTGATTACTTGAATTCGAGAAAATCAGTCACAAAAGTTAAACTCAAATATAGAATAAAAATTATTCAAAATTTCCATTAAATAAATAAGTGTGTTTATATTTTCATTATTTGCTATCTTGATTCAGTGAGAAATGACTTATTTGATTTGGATACTGTTGATAAAAATAAGTAGAGATGTTTTTTTTTTAAATAAACACTCGTAATGAAATAGCACTCTTTAATTCCATAATGATAATGAAATTCAAGATTTTAAACTGCCGACTGCGGTCGTGTGAGTATACAAGAAAATTTTCTCTTATTATGCAGAGATAAAATAAAAATTGAAAAAATAAATTTCTTCATTTTACCTATCTATATATTATTATATTTGAAAAATGTAAATATTATTTAACATAATTACATTTTTTATAATCTTTTAACTTCTCCATCAAATAATAAAAAGAAATATTTATTGTCTTTTTTCTTTGATTCTCTAAACAATGCATAGTAGGTCAACGGCAACTAAGATCAGATCGAATAGTATGATTCTCATATAATTATATTATCTCTTAAGCACATGATTGGATGCATGTTTCATGTCCTAGGTAAGTGCCTTAAGTAAAATGTTAGTAGACGATTACTCAATCTCTTAACTGGCGGATACCCCATTAAAAAAGAAAAAGAAAAAGGAAAATGCCACTATGCTATGAGGCACCCAAGAAGAGAGAAGAAAAAGAGAAAAAAAATATATAAATATAATAAAATTTATAATGTAATAGAAAAAAAGATAAATAAAAATAAAAAATATTAATGAAATGTTTAAAATAAAAGAATATATATATGTATAGTTATTCTAAAAAAAAAGTAGGTCAACAGTTTGAGTCACAAGCTTGATTAACTACGAGAGTCCGATCGTGTAGCCAGATCAAAATCCAAGTGCAGAAACATCGGAGACGGAGGAAAACATGGTTGGAAAGTGGTTAGTCAAATTTTTTGGACAAACATCAAGGAAAGGTTGGTAAGGAAGAAGAAAAGAGAGAATATGACACGATTTTAAATGTTTTCGTTAACAAAAATTAACGATACTAACACGTGATAAAAAAAAAACTCTTAACCAGCCAATACCCCCATTAAAAAGAAAGTAGGTGGCAGGTCAACACTTTTGAGTCCCACACGCGATTAGCTATGAGAATCCGATCACACAGCCAGATCAAAATCCAAGTCCAGAAACATGGAAGAAAGAAACAAAAATAAGAAGAAGAACAAGAAGAGTAAGACATACGATTAACAGAGAGAGTGTAGGGCAAGCGCTTCTTGTTGTGAGAGCGCATGAACCTGAGGTTCTGCGAGAATATCTCGTACCTCTCCCTCATCTCTTTCTCGCTTCGGTAACTCTTCCCGAACCTGCTCACGAACCTAGCAAACTTCAGCGCGCGACGGCACTGCCCTATCACCCGAACCACCTCCGCCTCCACGCCCGCCACCATTCGTATCGGGTTCGCTGCCTCCTCCACCCACGACGCACCCGCCGCGGCGCACAGTAGCACCGCCACCACGCACCACACCACTGTGATCAACCGCGCCATCTTTTCTACCCTCTGTTGCGGAATCTTCAATGGCTTATGTTATGTTTTTATAATTGTATTGTATTAATTAAATATTAGTTGCCTCGGGCCCACACTACCCCTCCCTCTGCCTATTTGTTGAGGTTGGTGTTTTGGTGATGTATACTATGAGGTGGTATATAGTTATAATATTTAGACATTATATTATTATCCAACACCTAAAGATGAAAGAAAAAAAAATATAAATATAATATAATTTATAATGTGATAAAAAAATATTAATAAAATATTTAAAATAAAAATAATTTATATATTTATTATCATTTGAATTACTTATTTCTTTTCTATTATTTTCTCTCTCAAAAAATGTTTACGTATCAAGAGAGAGGTATCCAGATATAATTTTCCATTAGTCATATTATCTTGATGTCATAGTGACTGCTGCACCCGAACTGCTGTAACTCTACTATTTGATATTTTAATTTTCTTCTCATATTTCAAATGTATCAGTGAAATATTCAAAAACCTTTAAACATCTAAGTTTAAATATATTTTTTTCGTTTTCATTCATGTATTTTTTATTTATTTCATTCTTTGTAAAATATATGTTTTATTTTTTAAAAAACGTTTTTGATAGTGCTTTGAATTATAAAAAATGTTTTGAATAATAAAAAAATGATATCTAAAATATTTTAAGGAAGAAAAAAAATATTTTATAATGATTAAAATATTTTTTTAGGAACATAAATGAAAAAGGTACTAAATTACAAAATATATTTTAAAAAAACTTTTGAAAATACAAAAGAGTTACGTATCAGACATTGAAACGCATCTATAGAAACATGTATAATATAAAAAATATAAAAGTATTATTTTTCATAAGTTTAAGAAAGGAATAAAATTTATATTATTTTTTATATATAAAATTGATATCATTTCTATTTGTAGATACTTAGAATTAATTTATGATGACAATGATTTATAAAAATAATTGTTTCTAGTAATATTTGACTTCTATTCTTAATTTGGTTTTGCAAAAATGGCAATTATATATTTATTGGTGTTTATGAATTTTTAATACATACATATACTGTATTCTATATATTTTAGAATAATTGCATAATTGTATCATATATTTATTTATCTATTCATTTATTGCATACACGTATCATAACTGTGAATCATAGGTTGTAATGTTGTATAACGATTCTTATAAGCGTTTTAGTCGTACAAGCAACTCTATATAGGCACGACGAAGATTTGTCGCGTTATAGAAGATATAACCTCCGCTTGGATCACCAGATGTAGACAGTAATAAACCGTGGGAACCATCCAAGTGTAGCAATTGATGTTCAGCTTTAGTAATAGTTCAATATGCCAATGTTATTCCTCGGGCAAATAGGTATAATATTTGAAGAAACCTTTCGTTTGAAATCTTGGTACAATGAATCTAGACACATGGAAATCAATTTTCAAAAGCAGCGATAGTAAGCACAATGGTAAAGTCAAGCTCAAATCTTGACAAACTAATTTAATTTAGAGTTATTTTTTTAATTCTTATATTATTACATAATTTTTTAAGAAACTCATACACATTTCACTAGTAAGAAGTTTAGGACATCTCCAATAAGTTTGAGGATTTCTCATATACAAGTTTTGAAAATTTTTGTTATTATGCAATGTTGTGATAATTTTAAGAAACTCACACAATTTTGTTTCAATACTAAAAAATCTCAAGAAAATTACACTTTTATATTTTATTTTTACTTAATTATGGTTTAAATAAAATGATTAATTTAATTCTAATTATTACACATAAAAATATTAAATATTAATAATTGATGAAAATTTACTCTATTATTTTTTTTATAGTAAGTTAAAAATAACAAAAAATACACAATACACAATAATATTCAATTAAAAAACAGTGAGAATTACATAACATTAAAAAGAAATATGTAACAATGAAAATACATTTTACATAATAATAGATAAATAAACACAAAAAAATACATAATGATGAAAAATATCTAACGTTAAATAAAATTAATTTTCATTATTTTGTTTTCTGAAATGTTCCCAAATATGTTCAACCAGATCTGTCTGAAGTTGATGGTGTTTTTCTTTATCATGAACCTTTGTTCCCATTAGGAGGTATATTGATATGAAACTAGGATGAACACCCAAAAATACTTCATTTGTCGACATGTCATGACCTTCATTATCATAATTAATATGATTTTGATATGTGTGTCGTTCATCCTCGATAATCATGTTATGCAATATTATACATGCATAAATTATATTCTTCATTGTATAAGCATCCCAAAAACATGTTGAACTATGTATAATTGCAAATCGATATTGGAGAACTCTAAATGACGTGCACGTTCTACATCATTTCTTATTGGTTCTTGTCGTTTGCAAATAATTTCCTATTTTCTCCTTGTGGCATTGAGATGATCCTCGCAAATGTAGCAAAGTCTATATAAATATTATCTGCTAGATAGTACCCCATATTATATTGGGTTCCATTCACTATGTATTGCACCACAGGCGCGCGTCCTGACAAAACTTTATTAAACACATTGGATGCATTTAACACAATGTCATTATTTGAACCTGTGGTGCCAAAAAATGCATGTCAAATCCACAAGTCTTGTGATGTCATGACTTCAAGAAGGATTGTTGGGTTGTCATGACCACCTCGACAAAATTGACCTTTCCACTCAATTGAAAAAGTTTTCCATTCTCAGTGCATACAATCAATAGAACCTAACATACCTGTAAAGCCACGTGTCACTCCCATTTTTAGTAGTCTTTAAGTGTCTTCGTTATTAGGCCTCCTTAGGTACTCATCCACAAATATTGCACATATTCCTTATACAAATCTATGTAAACATTCCACAACAGTGGTTTCAGTAATTTGAATATAATCGTCCACACCGTCAACGAGTGAGCCATAAGCCAATATACGAAGAGCAGTAGTGCACTTCTGCAATAATGATAGGCCCTTTCTGTGCGTTGCATCTATCCTCATTTGGAAATACTCATCATGATTGTTGGAGGCCTCTACAACTCGAAGAATACAAGCCTTAACATTCAAAACCTTCTTTGGAACTGAGTCCTTATGTATACGGGATTTTTAGAGAATTAGTCATTGAACAACTAATCATGTCATTCCTTACGATTCTAGCGTACCATCTTTCTTCGTAGTTTGTGCCTACGGGTGACCTCAACTTGTTTTTAGGTCTCAAGTATCAACCTAATGACTTCTTCTTTTGTGTTGACTTCAAGTTCCTAATCTATCATTTGATCCAAAAGTGTATCTAAATTGATGTTTGGATTCATTATATGGATAATTGAAGTGTTGGAAAACAAAGAAGAATATTGCATGATTTTTATAAGAAGATGTAAGAATGAGAAAAGATTGCACAATTTATATAGCATGATTCATAACAACTATTTTTCTAATGACTACTTTTGTAGCAACTAGTTTTGCAACGATTACTTTTCCAAAGGTTAGTTTTGCAACGACTAGTTTTTCAATGGTTGGTTTTGCAATGGCTAGTTTTCCAACGCCTAGTTTTGGAATGACTAGTTTTCCATAATAAGACTGAGGTTAATGACATATATTACATGACAATTCAATTTAATATAAAAATACAATAATGACCTATACAACTTAAATTAAATAACAAACACAACATTAGCCTAGATAACTAAAATTAAATAAAAAACACGACATTGATCTATTTATTTAAAATCATTTTTTCTACCTAATATAGTCACAATAATTTGTTTCTCAAACATGCCAAATGTGTACTTTATCAGAATTTCATACTCAAATGTCCGCCTTTCATGTGCCTTCTTTAGCTTAATAAGTTTTGTGGTGTTGGCACTTTTATCCTTCATTACACTTTCTATGCAAGACAAATCGAGATTGTTAGAAGCACTTGCATCTCATTTTCCTTTGCTCTTCCTTTTTGTGGCTTTTTGTCCTATTAGGTGAGACATTGGTAATGTCGTGTCATATTCTTAAACTTCAATGGGTGTCTCTGGGTTAGAAGACGATGAGTAACCACTTGAAACAAAAACTTTGGTTCTTTTTGAAGAGTTTTCCATAAATTCTACATTAAATTTTGGTTAATCTTTCAACAACAATGAGGCATGCTCAACTTCAATTTTTTTTTACCAATATTCAGTGAGTAAATCATATGTGCATCAACCATGACATCTTTCTCTAAACTCCTACTTCTCCTATGACTAATTGCTTGTTTATAGCAACCATTAAAACTTTTGAATTGGAGGGTTGATTCAGTTCCATCGAGATTTCAATTAAGTCACTTCCCTTTTCATAAACTCCTTGTGCTTTCATTGTTGTTATACGCTTCCTTGATTCTTGCCCAATATTGGGTTCATGATTGATTGACTCCTATAATTGAATCCTTTAACACATTGAGCCACGATCGAATGAGAATCACATCCTTTTTCGCTGAGAATGCTTTACAGAATTTTGTATGACTTGATTTTTCTTCTCCTTCATTTAGTTGAATATTTTCTAGACTGATTGGTGATTCTAATTCATTTTTAGGGGGCTCCACATTGGATAAAGAAAGTCTATAACACGTGTATGGGTTGGTTGGGGGTGGTGGATATATAAAAAAATTGTGAATTTTGATAAATGTCAGTGGTAGGTGGCTCCACATTGTATGAAGGAGGTCTATACCACATGTTGAGTTTGGTTCGAGGTGGTGGATACATACAATACTATGGATTTTGAGAATTTTTACTGTTATGGGGTGATTGGTTTGGCATATAATTGTAGTATGACGGATAATTAAACTGAATGAGATCCATTTTAGATAAAATAAAGAAGATTAAGGCTTGATAAAAACAAGAAAAATAGAATTAAAAGTTTAGAAATGAGTTGCAAAATGATAGGAATTGAACCCATATTTATACTGGTTATTATCATAATAGTAAAAAAAATTCTCACAAAGGTATTAAACACATGACAACCGATAAATATAATTTATACATATTTTTTTTTTCAGATTTGAAACGGTAGTATTTTGTTGTTGATAGACATTGGTAAAAAAGAATTATGTCAACAATGAAATTTTCAATTGAGGCTAATATGTACGTCCATTATTTTCTTTAAAAAATAAACATAAACAAAATAACCCTTCAAAGCTATCGAGAACCTTCCTACCAACCATCATTTTATTCTTTTTTCTTTCTTCACAGTCTCAACCTTTCCCTAAAGAACCTTCCCCACCAACCCTTCACAAATTCTCTCACCACTGGCGCCACTCCTTGTGTCTGCAATCACAATTGCTGACTCATAAAGTCACTGTCTCGACTTATTTGTCCCTTCATTGTGTCGATCATCTCCACGACAACCACTAGTGTCGCTTACAGAGTCATCAACATCGATCATTGCGCATCACCGACACTGACACCTCTACTCATTATGCATCATCAAAGCCTCTAGTGAGACACCAACCCTGACCTTCCAGTCGTGTCTTCGTCGCATCACCTTCATTGTGGTTGTTCTTTGTTCATTTTAGTTTCTGTTCATTCTCTTCTTCTGTATAAGTTATTTTCCCTCTGGTTCATACATGGATTGAAGCTAGTAGCTTGAAATAAATTAATTTTTTAATGCTAAGATATTGTTTCTTATATAAGAAATGGATCTAAAGAGTGAAGGAAAAAACCTTGCCACATAGGTTTGCTCTAGTAAGAAAAAAATTAAAGAAACAATTTCTTCGCTCTAAGCACCCCAAAGAAACTCTTGTTAGATATGCTATAAGAAACTTCAAGAAACTTACAATTTTATATTTTTTTTTAGTTTCACTTAATTATGATTGAAATAACATAATTAATTCAAATTTTGAATTATTACATATAAACATATTAAATATTAAAAATTAAGAAAATTTTCTCTATTCAATTTTTTATAATAAGTTAAAAATAATGAAAAATACATAATATATAATAATATTCAATTTTAAAACAATGAGAATTACATAACATTGAAAAGAAATACGTAACAATGAAAATATATTTTATATAATAAATAGATAATTAAACACAATGACATTGAAAAAAAACATTGACGATGTAAAATATATAACATTACATAAAATTAATTTTCATTATTTTGTTTTTCAAAACGTTCCCAAACATGCTCAACCAAATCTGTCTGAAGTTGGTGGTGTTTTTCTCTATTATGAACCTTTGTTCTCCTTTGGAGATATGTTTATATGAAACTGGGATGAGCACCTAAAAATACTTCTTTTGTCGACATGTCATTACCTTCGTTATCGTAATTAATATGATTTTGATACGTATGTTATTCGTCATCGACGATCATGTTATGCAATATGATACATGCATAAATTATATTCTTCATTGTATGAGCATCCCAGAAACATGACATATCAAGTATAATTAGGAATTGAGATTGAAGCATTCAAAACACACGTTCTACATCCTTTCTTACTGATTTTTGTTGTTGTGTAAATAATTTTATCTTTTCTCCTTGTTGTATTAAGATGGTCTTCACAAATATAATAAATTCTAATAAATGTAATCTCCTAAATAGTACTCCATATCATATTGGGTTCCATTCATTGTGTATTGAACCGCAGGCAAATGTCCTAACAAAACTTCATTAAAATATAGCAATGTCTTTATTTGAACCCACAGTGCCAACAAATGCATGTCAAATCCACAAGTGTTGTGATGTTACAGCTTCAAGAATCATTGTTGGATTTCGATGATCACCTCGACAAAATTGACATTTTCCCGCAACTAGACAATTTTTCCATTCCTAGTGCATAAAATTAATGGAACCTAATAAACCTAAAAAATCATGTGTCGCTCCCATTTGTAGTAGTCTTCCAATGTGTTTGTTATTTGGCCTTATTAGGTACTCCTTCCCAAATATTGCATATATGCCTGATAAAAATCTCTGTAAGCATTTCACTGAAGTGGTTTCAACAATCCAAATATACTCATCCATATTGTCAGCAGGTGAGCCATAAGCCAATATACAAAGAGCAACAGTGCACTTTTGTAATGGTGATAGCTCATTTCTATGCATTACATCTACCCCTCATTTGGAAATAATCCTCATGATTGTCAAGGGTTTCTACAACTCAAAGAAACACATGCCTTTGCATGTGTAACCTTCTTCGAAATTGAGTCTCTATGTATACAGGATTTGGTGAGAAATAGACATTGAACAATCAATGTTTTCCTTCCTCATGATTTTGATTCACCACTTTTCTTCTTTGTTTGCGCCAAGTAATGTTGTCAACTTGTTGTTGATTTTGAAGTATCAACCTTATGACTTCTTCGTTAGTGTTGTCTTCGAGTTCCTCATGTATGATTTGATCCCAAAATGTATCAAGATCGATGTTTGGATCCATTGTATGGCTAACTTAAGTGTTGGAAATCAGATAAGAAGATTGTGTAATTTTATGAGAAGATGCGAGAATGAAAAAAACATTGCAAAATTAAATAACATCATTTAGCTTTCTAACGACTAGTTTTATTAACAGCTAGTTCTATAATGAGACTGAGATTGAGGACAAATAATATATAACAACTAAATTTAAATTAAAAGTACAAAAATGACTTACACAACAAAAATCAACTGACAAAAACAACATTAGCATAAATAACAAAAATTAAATAATAACAAAACCACATTGGCCTATTCATTTAAAATCCTTGTTTCTACATAAGATAGTTACAATACTTTTTGTGGTCTTGACGTTGCTTCTTAGATATTCTAGACATGTCATTCACAAGGATTTCATACTCCAAAAACCTTTCTTGTGCCTCTTTTAATTCAATAAGTTTATTGTATTTGGTGTTTTTCTCCTTCATTGCACTTTTTATATCAGACAGATCAAGATTGGGACTAGCATGTGCAACTCCTTTTTCTTTGTTCTTCCTTATTTTTGCCTTTTGTCCTATTGGGCTGGATATTAGTGATGCTATGTCATATTCATCAACTTCAATGGGTGTCTTTGGGTTAGAAGACGACAAGTATGTACCTGAAGCAAAAACCTTGCTTTTTTTTTTGAAGAGTTATCAATAAATTTTGCATGCCATTTTGGTTCATCTTTCAACAATAACCAAGCATGCTCAACTTCAAGTTTTTTATCGGTATCTTGCTTGAAATTCTAACGTGCGAAATCCATAACATCCTTTTGTGAACTACCACTTTTGTTTTGACCGAGTGCTTGTTTGTAGCAGCCCATAAACTTCTAAATTGTAGGGTGAATTCAATTTTATAGAGATTTTAATGATGTATCTTCCCTCTCAGAAAAATGGACGCATTCGTTGTCGTTGTTATATGCTTCTTCGATTCTTGCCCAATATTGGGTTAATGACTGGTCAACTCCTACAATTAGATCCTATGACACATTGAGTCACAATTGGATGAGAATTATGTCATCTTGCACCAAGAATGGTTTATGACATTTTTCTTAGTTGAATTTTCTCCTCCTTCATCTAGTTGAATACTTTCTAGACCGATAGCTGATTTCCACATCGGATGAAAGAGGCCTATAACACATGTTCGAGTTGGTTGGTGGTGATGGATACATAAAAATGATAAATTTTGATAATTTTCACCAATAGAGGGCTCCTTATTGGATAAAGGAGCCCTATACCACATGCTGGGATTGGTGAGAGATGGTGGATACATATAATGTTGGTAATTTTGAGAATTGTAACCAATAGGGGGTGGTTGGTTTTGAAAAAGATTGTAATAATATTGAAGATTAGGATCCATTTCAGAGATAATAAAGAAGGTTATGGCTTAGTAAGAACAAGAAATAGACGTAGAAGTTGAGAAATTATGTAAAATGATATTAATGGAACCCACATTTGTAGTAATTTCCACAAAACGGTAAAAAAAGTTTCTTACTCACAATGACTTAAAGATATGACAACCGATATTTGAAGGGCAACAATTCTTTTGATGGACAACGATAAAATTTTTTTGTCAACCACGTTCATATATGACTCACTTATTTTTAACTAATTTGGCTAGTTTCTTCATGTTTTGGCTAAGTAACCACACGATGCACATCCCACATTCCGATTTTTCAGGAACCATTTCCTAGATCATGGGGTCTTTATGTTCTCAACTGATTTTATCCAAAAAAACTGCATTTTTAGTCGCAATTTAAACTCTGACGCACTTATCCTTTGAGCTTCCTCTAAATTTTAAAAAATTGAAAACCGAATTATCTTCTATAATGGTCAAATCTTATCACTTATCCGAACTAACAAACAATCCCTTTTTGGCTAAGTTTTCATTTCAATTCATTTGGCTAACTGAGAATATTTCAACTGATAACATAAAAAAAATGTAAGCATAGATGTTAACTTTTGAAACATGTAAATTGAGTGAAAAAGGATGCAAAAAAAAAGTGGAAAAATTTAAGAGTAATTGATATATCTATATATTAGTTATGGGTAAAATGATCCTAAGAAAGAGGAGACCAATGTAACGCCCGACGTGCTTTGTCCTCACTCGAACACTTCCTGAGAAACTTTTCAGAAGGTCACCCATTCCAAAATTACTCCAAGTCAAGCACGCTTAACTGTAGAGTTCTTAAGTTATGGGCTACCGAAAAGTAGATGTACCTTGTTGGTATAGATAATACCTATTATTTCCTTTAAATTTTCCTCAACTATACAGTCTCATACCTGCATAGCCTCTGGATCTCTCTCGTTCAGGTGTGTATTCGATTCATTCATATACCCCTCCCGTTGGAAGTCTGCCAGGAGCCGCTCCTTGTCCGTGTCTCATTGCACAGGCGATCACTCCCCGCCCTCGTCAGTACCCGGGATGTTACAACCAACAAAAGGTTACTCAAAATGGTAACCCTTTTATATAAACTAGTTCAAAATAGACACTATGCACCTTAATTGTGTTTTAGTTTTTAATTAAAAATAACAATTAATTAAAAAATGTAATTAACTGTCATGTCATGTTTAAGGAGTTATCTTTTATAATAATTGTATGGTTTAAATGTACTTTTAGAATTAGTTAAAGAGAAAATTCATCTAAAAAATTGTCTTTATAATAATTATAGATTTATAAGACTAAATTAATCACTTAATTTTAAATATTTATTTCACATCAACTTGATCTTTTAACAATTATTATAAATGAAATAAGTCTTTCAAAATTAAAAATATTTTTGTGCTTTAAAAAATTATTAAATATTACAAAGCTTTAAAATATTATTATATTTTTAAAGAATTGTGTCATTTTATAACATTATTTTATTTATAGTTTGTGATTATTAATTTTTATTTTTAATAATTTATATGTATATTTTTTATTGTTATATTAATTGATACTTTATTTTAAAGCAATTGTATTAATTGTAGATATTTTTATATATGATATTACCTTGTTATTTTAATTATGATATATTTTGTTACTTTTATAATTTTATTTAATAAAATATTTTTATAATTTATTTTTATTTCTAGTTTTGAAGATTCGTTTTATAATATTAGCTTTTACTTTAATTATGATATAATTTTTTTCTATATTTCACACCAGTATTATATTTTTTCAGTGTCATATTTTATCATTTTGGTATTTTGTTACGTGATTTTTAGTCATATTTTGATATAATTTTAACATTAATATTTAAAGTATAAAAGTATACTGTTGATGGGACAAGCTAAGAGACTGTCCTGTAAAATAGTTTTGATTAATTTTTTATAATAATTATTTTATTATATTGAAGTGTGATAATATGAATTAAAATAATTTCACTGTACACTAATTTGACTTATGACTACAGTAAAAAGTTAGGCAAGATATAGACATAGATATAAATTATATAAGTTATGTGGCTCGAATATGAGCTTTGAGTTTTAATTTAAAATAAAAAAATACAAATAAAAATGAATAAAAAAGTAATAAAGCTCTATTACCTTACCTCTTCGCCAGCAAAATTAAGTAAACAAACCGCTGCAAAATTGATCAAGTAGTACGTGGAAATTCAAGAGAGGATTTTTTGCCCTTCACGAATATGCTGGACTAAAATATTTAGGTTTAATTAATCCGCGAGTTCATATATTTTTATAAAAAATTAATTAGGACTTTGATTTTTTTTTCTTCTTTTAATTGGATTTTTCAATTAATTTTTTAATTAGGTGCTGAACTTTTATTTATTTTTCAATTGGATCCATGGAATTGTCATTATAAAAAACTAACCACATACACTTAATTAGAGGTGCAAATAGTAAATTAATATTTTTGGAGTATGTTGTAAGTACAACTAAATCAATTGTGACTTTTTAGTAAAGTTTCAACCTTTTGTCAAACCAAATAATTCTAAAGGAATACCTAGGTTGAATTGACTTGAAACTGTAGAAATTCTGTAGAAAATTTTCATTGACTCGGTTGTGCATACAACACATTCAAGAAGTATTGGATTTTTGTCTACAATTCTAATTAGATATATGTGGTTAATTTTTCATGACAATAGTTAAATGAAGGATCTAATTGAATAATAAATAAAAGTTTAGGGATCCAATTAAAAGAAAAAAAAATTTAGAGACCTAATTAAAAATTTGATGAAAGTATAAGAATCTACACTTTAATTTAACTAAATATGTATATATAAAAGTTCTTTTCAATTAGCTCTTAAATTGGCTCCTAATATAAACACAAGTTCTAACTAATTAACTCCTATCCATACAAAAGGGTTCCTACCAATTAGCTCCTAACATAATTCTATAAATTTGTTTGCCAATAATACATGTAATCAAAGAATATCAATACATATATGAATAATTGAAATCATTATGATAATCTGGACAACCATAAATGATGCGTAAAATATGTTCGCTCAAGACAAGCATACCCTACGTGTAGTAAAGTGGACCCAGATTCAAATATCATACCTAAAGGACTAGTTGCATTCCTGTAATAATTTAATTCTTAATAAATTATACAATTTGATTTTAATCAGTTGAGAAATGTGTTCAATTACCTTGTCTAAAAACAATACTCTAGAGCAATAAGAGACAATGCAATGAACTTATCAGATAAGAAGGCCTAGGGCTTGATTAAATCTTGCCATCGAATTCCCCCAATTATATGTTAATTGAATTCTCAATGTTTATCAATTACTGACTTCTCTTAAGGTTGTTAAAAGATTTTGGCCAAACATTTCCAACAGTCTTTCTCTTAATTTAGTTATAATTTGGTCAATTAAGAAATAAAATACGTTAAAACATAAGTGCATAAAGAATGACAATCAGAAATCCCCAAAATGTGTTTGGTCAATCTTCATTCTAAAGGATTCAGTTGTTTTATAATTCCATTATTCATACGAAGCTAATCACAAATGCCTAAATAACTAAATTATAGATTGATAAATTCTAATAAGAAATTATGCATGATAGAACAACATAATTGATTGAATAAAGACAATTTCAATTGAGTAAATTAGGGTTTATCTGCATATTACATCATAGCCTTAGAAAATAGGGGTTTAGCCAGCCATGAGCACAGACAAACACAACAATAACCTCAAATACATGAGAAAGATGAGGGAATAAGAAAAATTACAATTAGAAGCCCCCACAATCATCCTTGTGTTCTTCCCAATCCAAAAGAGCTCTCACACTATGGCTAGGTCACTCATTGAGTCAAATTTCGTATATAGAGCAAAAGATAAAACAAACCATCTCCCAATTCCCCTTTTATAAAATAAAAAGTGTAACATGCACTAGGAGGAGCACGATCGTGCTCTTTAAAAGCATGGTCATGTCCTTCATAAGAGACTCTTTTTCAACCCTTTTTAAGCTCATTTTCATAGAATTTTCACATTTTCCAATCCCTTTCCTGGTTGCATCAAGCTTAATGAAGTTACACGAGTTTTGCCAATAAAATCACATGAATTGAATTAAAAGCAAGGCACAAACTCTTTTAAAAGAGCATGCAAACACCAATTTATCAATAAATTGGTACAATCACTATCTAATTATTTTTGTTAAATTGGTGCATGCAGATAATAAATGTCCAACTTACCTGATAGATGGGTACAATAAATGACCATTTTAAGGAGGCCAACCTCCTATAATGACAATACAAAGTGATTACACTCATAAGCTTAGCATATGGAGACCACAAATTATCCTAGGTAGCTTAACCTCCTACGATGACAACCTAGGTGTAAACCATCCTAATAAAGTTGACCTCTTAGGATGATAACATAAGTGCCTATACCCATAGGCCTAGCATTGCGAGGTTGTGGATCATCCTAAGTAGGATGACCTCCAAAGAGATGAACTTGTTGGGCCTATGACCACACATCAACCTTCATCTTAGGGGGTTGACCTTGATGGATGATTCCCTTTGACCATCCTTGCATAAGTTCCTACAAAATAACTTAGACTAAAAAAAAAACTTTTTGGACTTCAAAATTTGGGCCTATGGGTCATATCCTTGAGACTAAGTACAATACACAAGATTCAAAATGATCATTGTGCCATCCAACAAGCAAACGTCTTAGAGACCAAGATAACACCTGTAATGAACCACTATTGTTACATGACACCAATTTAGCTAACTTTGAGAAAATATCAATTTTTAGTTTGATAAAACTCCTAATCATAATTTTCATTTGAAAGTAAGTGTGGGTTTTTTGTCCAATTTTAAAATTTAACAATTTAATTGTTCACTTCACTATGATGTAAAGGTGTTCACTTACTTTGAAAATTGGTTAAATTGTTCTTCAACCACTTTAAAAACCGCAAGGGTGAAAATACTGGTCTATAGGGAGTTCACGTTGTATTTGTTTTTAATTAGGTTACCTCAATTAAAGAATAAATACAAGTTCAAGGACCCAATTGAAATATAAAAAAAAGTTCAATGACCTAATAATTTTTTTTCCTAAAAGTTCAAGGACCCACAAAATAATTAAACACTTAATAAATATAAAAGAAGTGTTTATTAAAAGATATAATTGAACTTTTTGTTTGTTAAGTAAAATAAGTTTATGATTTTGGTCTTCTTAGTCCCCATTGTGTGTAGGATTTTTTAGGTATCACAATTGTAGAACTTTAATTCTCCTATCAGTCTTTCATTAAATATTTAATAGATATTGATGATTGTCACTCGATAACATGATAGTGGTGTGATGCTTGACACATTCTAAGGTGCCCTTCTAAACTTTTGGTCCTTAATTATTGTGATACCTAAGGGATCAAAAGTGAATGACGTCAACATACATCTAATATGATACATTAGCTATCATGTCATCCACATGTCAATAATAATTTGTTGAATGTTTAAAGAAAAACTGAAAAATAATATTATGCTGTTACAATACCTAAAAGGTTCAATTCACACAATTGGAATATAAGAGACCAATAATTAAATGAAGTGTTATTAATAGATAGAAGTAGTATGCTTTTAATAATTTAGTTTTAGGTCCTGGGCAAAGTTGGTTTCAAGACGAAATGGATCTGTGTTTGCGTGAGTGGCTGGTGGTGTGGGTTGTTACTGGGCTACCAGTTTTGGGCTGAACCTTGGTAGAACAAGGACTTTAAGAAAAGGGCCCACTCTATTTCTCTTCCTCGGATGTTAGATGCTAGATACTATATATACGAAGGCAATGAAAAGCATGCATGAGAATTATTTATTTTTATACAAGATTTGATAAAACGAAATTAAATGGAATTAAAATGAATTTAATTTTTAAATAAATTTGATCCAATTTAAATTAAATCAATTTTATTTTCCAATGATTTTGAAGAAAAAGTTTATGTTTGTGTCTGAATTTTGAAAATATCACCAGTTTTGATTCTATCCCCTATAAATATTTTATTTTTTTAGTCATCATATTTTACAAAAATAATTTTAATTTAGCCTTTTACTAAAGACTACAACTATCCTTTACTAGGGACTAAAACATGTGATTTTATTAGCTATATAGATTAAAAATAAATAACTTTTTGATATAGACTAAATTTAAAATTAGTGGATGATATTTTCTTAAAAAAAAAACATTTAAAACGGTTTATAATGTCCATGTCCTCAATAATGGATACGAAACATATATCTTTCCTAACAGTAACTGTTTATCCTATGAATATTCTCCACTTCCTCACATATTTTTCTAGAGAGCAATGAGTTTTGCATTGAATAACATGGTCGCAATACAAGCACATAACTTGTAAACACGATCCTCCCCAATTAGAGAAAATGAGAAATGGAATCGATCTACCAAGTCTTTCGAGTGTCTTTTTTTAAGAATGAATTGAAGGGTACTCTTTAATGAGTAATGACCCTTTTGTGAAGCAAGGAAACTCCAAATACTACACACGAGCACCAAATATATAAGGATGGACGTTCTGAAAGAAGCAAACGTTGGTCTTATATATCAACATTGACTTTCTCCTAGTGAAAAAAAAACATTGACTTCTAATCGAAGCTTCTATAGAAAGTTTCTAGGGAACATTTAGTTATATATCTTTTCAAACAATGCTTCGGCAAAGTGATCTATAAATTATTTACAATGAGTTGTTGAGAAAGAGTGTGTCCTCCTTTGCAAGTTGGATAGACTTTTGAAATTTATCAACGGCTGTGCAATTATAATTACGGTGCAGCAGAGACTTTTTATGCAAAGCGCAAGTTCATTGAGGTACGTAGAAGATACAATACCATTTGCATACTTTATCTTATTTATTTTGTTTAAAATAGTTTTTATTTTTTTTAAAAAATTATTTTGATCATTTATCTTATATTTATCTTATTTGAAAGATTTAAAATGATTATTTATCTTTTAAAAAATTTACTTTAATATCTCATCTTATTTTAAAGATTTAAAATAATTTTACATAATCATCTAATATTACAATTTATTATGTATGATAAATTTATTAATTTTTATAATTATTTTAAAAGTTATATAAATAATAATTTATGATTAAACAAAAATATAAAAATGTTTTGATCGTTAAACTCAATATTTACTTAAAAAAATGCAAATTATTTCGCTATAGTTTCCTAGATCATATTCGGAGATTACAAGCCCTTATTCATCACTCTGCACTCTCACGTGTAAATGAGTTGACCTTATAGATAGTGTCTTGCTGCAAGAGAGATGCTAGCCAGAGTCCTTTTGGTTGGTGAATTGTGATATCTAGATATAATTGTTTGATTAAGATTAAATTTATCAGCAGGTGCTTGAACTATTTGAACATTTTTAATTAAATTTTTTAATTAAAAAATTATAATAGATCCTTGATTTTGTAATTATTTTTAATTAAATTTTTAGAGTTTTTAAGAGCACAATAAAAAGTTATTAGTAGCCGTTTTAATTAAGCTATCATAAACTGATTCTAAAGACCAAATTACAAAAAATTTACAACATCAAGATCTCAATTATAATTATTTTTTTTTCAATTTATAGACTTAATTAACTATAATTGTACATAAACTTATCAATTAATTTAACCTTTAATTAATAATCACGTGTACTATTATTAATTTTTCTACCAAGTTATCTTTTTATTTTTGAAAAAGAAAATAATTAAAAACACGTGGTGATAATTATTGGCTTAATTGATCTCTATCTGATCAAATCTAGAAAAGCAAAAACCCAGATCCCAGATGGGTTGTCACCAGTTCCTATTGTGATTATAATTTTGACCTTAGGAACGTCTAACTAGTTAGGCTTTACACGTGAAGAATATTATGTTAATTATGAAAAAAAATGTAACGTGTGTACGTAGGTGAAGTCAGCCGTACATACTTGGAGACTTTTATTTTATTTTATTTCTGATCTTAGTAGAATACCAAAATACATGTTTGTTTTTCTTGTAAGTTGACTTTTAGTTTATCTCTAAGCAGAGGTAAAATTCAGAATGATGCAACACAAGAAAATTTTATGGTAAAACATCAGTAAAATCAATCTAGTAAAACTATATATAATGTTATTGAAATCGAGGCTTAGATCAATGTTGCTTAATGCAGAGATTATGGACACCAACATTCAGATAAGTAAAATATTCGATTAGGAAGTTAATTATATGATGTTCATTATATAAGTTGGATGATCATGCACTAGCAGGGGTATGCCATTTTTAAAAAAAAGTAGGTGGTATGCCATGACTTTATATAGTTTGTTAAAGTAAAATAAGGAATGTAAAAAATGTAAATGGGGAAAGTGATCATCATGCACTAGCAGATTAGCAGGGGTATGCCCCTTTATGCCTGTATTGAATTTATATATATTTTTATACTAATTATGTGTTAATAAGAATATTCTTGACTCTGTTAAAAAAGAAAGAATACTTCTTGTCTTAATATATAAATAACATTTTACGTATAGTTTATAGAATAATTTTTTTAAAAATTGTCTTTATCATTAATATACATTTCTTTCCTCTAATTATTTGCCAATACAATTAATTATGGATAATTTAGTTTAAATAATTAATGCAATAGACATTATGAATTGGTTTTTATAAAAAGAAAAAAACATCATTTTTAATTTGAGTCTTTTGTAAATAGAAACAAATGTAGAATTATAAAATATATTTTAATTTTATAATTTAATCATATATAATATGAAGATGTATATAATTATGTTACATTAACAAATCAAGTTAATCTAATCTGACCTTTTATATATATTGGTCGGAATCAAGTAAAAATAAAATAAACCAATGCATCCTAATCCGTAATGTGATCAATGCCTCTATTTAGTATAATCTTGGCCAAATTTTTAAATTTATATTGTTAAGCAATCATATACATGCATACACACACTGCCTTTTTTAATTTTATTTTATTTTTAAGAAAAGTACATATGATCAAATTGCATTAGGAAAATTTCAGCTTCTAGATACTTCATTAATTATCCAAACTAGCTTTAATTAAATTAACTTCGTTGAACTGATGTTCAGCTTTTGCAACAGTTTGTTTAACTGTCCACTTCACATGTTAAATTATTTCTTAGAATAATACAGTGACGAAATGATTCTCCTAAAATTTAGTAAATTCTAACATATAAACAATTATGGCATAGTGACATTAGAGCATCATTACCCATTTTTCTGGAATTCTAAAAATTAGTTTCCTTTCCGTTGCATGCCAAGGGATACGCTGAAATATTTTCAGGTTTATCAGTGTTGACGAGGTCGTCAATTTTAATTTTTTAGAATTAATTAATCAATTATAATTTTTTTATTGAAATGACAACATTACCCCAACATGTTCATTGACTTTATTTATACAGAATCATGATACGTGGAGTGGCCCCACGTAACCTACTCCCGTGTTGACGGAATTGTCCTCATTTGGCACACCGTTTGATTGGTATTTAGTAATCACCGCGGTTTTCACCATCATCAAAAAAATTTCTCTTGGAACGCACACAATGTTTGAGCGTCCAAGTTATTTGGAAGATTTCAACCTCGTTACTTATTTTCCAACCAAATAATTATGGAAAAGATAATAGAAAATGGATTCCTCCATTTAGGTAATTATAATTATATATAATAATATTACTAACATCCCAGCTAGGATGCACCCCAACAAAACACTTCCTGCCCACGGTAATGAGAACTGAACCCCCACACGTAGGTCCCACCCTAATCTAGTTGTTATCTCCACACATGCAATTAACAAGGTTATCCACTTCTTTGAGATTAATTCTATTTGTTCACTTTTATATTTACAATTGCCTACCAACCAACACTACTTTATAATTTTTTTAATGCCTATTAAAGAGTTTTACATTACTTTTAAACCAATGTTAAATCGAGCAAAGTTAAAATTGAGACAATTTTAACATCAATTTTAAAATCTATGTGGAAAATTACTTTTTTACATCATTGTGTGATGTAAAATGTCATTTTTGTATTATATTAATCATTTATGATGTTTCATGAAATTATATAAGTAATTTTTGTTTTTTTAATCATTACAATAAATTTTCTTGTAGGAGATGTTAATGTATTATATAAGAGAATATCACTGTAATATTTTAAACATAAAAAGAAGTTACTTTAGAAATAGAAAGAAGAACAATATTATGTTTAATTTTAAAATTTTTAGAAGATATGTGTATTTTTTTATGTTTGATTAACCTATTTAAGTTAAGATAGTTATTTGTTTTACAGAAAAAATAAGATAGTTAGGACTTAAGACCATCAAGAACAATAAATATCTGATTATCGAGTTTTATTACAGTTACATTTTCTAAATGTAAAATGAAATACCACTTATTAAATTACAAGAATTTGCTTCCTATATACCCTATCACTCTATGCGCTAGGTGGTATTAGTCTAAGAGAGAAACATTGTTATACATGTGATCTTAAATAACATTTTTTTATTTAATATCTTTTAAAAATGTTATTAAAATCTTTAACAATATGAACTATATACACGTTTGATAAAATATTGCAAAAATATATTAATAATATTTATTTATATTTGACGAAATTTTTTAAATGTTATCAAATTCTTTTAACAATAGCAAGTGTTAGGAAAAAAATATTATTAAATGTCATGTTTAACCGTGAGATATATACACAAGTGCTTTATTTTCAACATTTTTGCCTATAATTTACCTTTCAAACTTGTATATTATTTGACTCACTTGTAGTTTCCACTATCCAACAATAATGTAAAAGGGAGAAACACTATAAATATATACATATAGAAATAGAAGTTTCATTTGGAAGGGATATATAGAATCCCCTATCGTTACACAATAAATCAAAAAGTCAGAAACTTACGAATGAGGTTTGTCCCAGAAGATTTGAAATTTTCTTAAATTCATCGATTTTAAATCATATAATATTAAAAGTATGACTAGTATAAGTCTCTTATAGAAATGTAACATCTTTCAAATTCCAAAATATGTATTTTGGATTTTTTTATTTGGTTACCCTCCAATATTTTCATTCCAATTGTCCTTTACTAGCATTCTCAGATGGTAACCTCTCATATGTTAGGCCTATTATAAGTCCTTGTGTTGGTTGTTAATGATATATGCATATCCGTCCAATTCATTTAATTAAAGGATGCTTTGTCATTGTATAAACAACATGCTGAATTAATTTATGTACTATCTACATCTTCTAGAAACCAATCCAATTAAGGTCGCAACAACCAACCAAGTATAATTTTCAATATCTGAAGAACAAACACTTAGGAAAAAACAATAAAAATAAAAAAGTACAACTGCTAGCTTACACACCCTTTCCCTGAAAAAAGAAATAGTACAACTACAAACACGTCGTGCGTGTCACAGAATTGCGCTCTGACTAGATCACTCGGGAATGGGACATATTACCCTTTTGTACTATCTTCATAGTAAAACAATTTTTATTTTTATTTTTTTATTAAAGTTCATAGCTGGTAAAACAATGGAGCATTTATATGGAGTATGTTTTTGTGTTTTCCACTGTTCATTGTATTCTTGAAGTTGTTACCTCTTTGTAAAGAATTTTTATTTGTTTTTATTTATTAAAGTTCATAGTAAAATATTTCATTGTATTTAATTTTATTCAGTTTTGATTAAAAGAAACAGCAGGCACTACTAAAAGTCTAGAGCAATAGAGAAAAGTAGATGGGGCATATCCAAACATTAATTTGAGTTTAAGATATTAAGGTCAACGAAAACCCAACAAAACAAAGAAGAAAATATGGTTCAACTAATAGAGCAGTATGAAATCATGAGCAACTTCTGGATCCGTGAAAGTGTGCAAGTCTTTACCAAATACTAGTAGATATTAGAAAACGAAAGGAAATGTTGAAGGTACTTTCGCAATTGAAAAGATTCGAAATATGACAAGTCAAAGTTTCTTTTCCAAATTTGTCACCATAACAAATGCATGAAAGTCAAGAGGGGCAGTTGCGTCATTTGTGTTTAACCAACATCTTAGACTTGAGATACTCGGTTCCCCATTTATCAAATAATAATATTAAACAATCTGGTCAGATCTTTCAAAATTTCTTGTTTGCCAAACAACTACAATCCCTTCATTCTATGTCTATAAATATTATATGCAAAAAGGAAGAAAATCCATGGCATATAGGACCTAGACAACTAATCGAAAACAACTTTACAGGAAAAAATCAACATTGAGGTGGCATAAAAAGGAGCTAAACCTCTTTTGTCTCTAAGCAGTTGAAGATTTTGAATACAACCCCTCTACCATTCCCTCATCAAAAGTCTTAAACCCAATTTCCATTTCTACAAACCCTTTCTCTCTTCATACCTAATACATACAAATATCTCACCAATTAAGTTTCCAACCTTCCTCAAGTATATATCTCTATACAAACACTTTGGGAGCAAAGTGTAGATATGAGATTGTAGATTACTATATCATCATAAAGAACCATTCATTTCAAGTTGAATTCATTCATTTTATTCTTGTCTCAATTCATCAACGATGACCCTTATGAAAACCCTATGGAAGTCAATCTTCCCCAGTTGTTACAAGGGTGAATATCCCTCTCCAAAGCCAAAGAAAGTGGTGGCTACAAAGCCCAATTCTTCACACAGAATTTCTGTGACGGATTTGAGTTATCCAAGCACAACTCTTTCGGAGGATCTCTCCATTTCTCTAGCGGGAACCAACCTCCATGTTTTCTCACTCGCTGAGCTGAAGATTATTACTCAACAATTCTCTTCTAGCAATTTTCTTGGAGAAGGTGGGTTCGGACCCGTGCATAAGGGGTTCATTGATGACAAGCTTAGGCATGGCCTCAAGGCTCAACCGGTGGCTGTGAAGCTCTTGGACTTGGATGGCTCGCAGGGCCACAAAGAGTGGTTGGTACGTATGCTAGCTACTTTGTTTTCTTCTGCATAAATTATAACAAGATTACAAGCCTTTGATCAGTTCTGACCTTTTGGTTTTCTAACTTGTACTGACGATAGACTGAAGTTGTTTTTCTGGGGCAACTACGGCATCCACATCTCGTGAAGCTGATAGGATACTGCTGTGAAGAAGAGCACAGGGTTTTGGTTTATGAATATTTACCAAGAGGAAGCTTGGAGAATCACTTATTTAGAAGTAAGAATTTTGTTATAATTAATAAAGTACTCATTATTATTAATGTATTCATATGCAATAATCCTAAATTATTCTTGAAGAACTAATTAATTAAACTTTTATTATTCTTTATTGTGGCAATTAATTCAGGATTCTCGGCATCGCTTTCATGGTCAACGAGAATGAAAATTGCTGTTGGAGCTGCGAAGGGTCTAGCCTTTCTTCATGAAGCTGAGAAGCCAGTCATTTATAGAGATTTCAAAGCTTCCAACATCTTGTTAGGCTCTGTAAGTCTCACTTTCATCCTCCTCTACTGTTCCATTAAAATCTCTTTTTCTCAATTATATGTAGAAGTTCATAGTACCTATCTATATGTGTTTATTTGATTTAATATTTTATAAGGGGTGTAAAGGGATTTTTTTATATATGAAAAGAATAATGTGAAATAGATATGGTTAAGATATTCTTATTTAAACATTAATGATACCTTGACAACTCATATTATTTGAAACTTTTTTTTGAGGTCACATACTAATTGAAAGTTAAAGAGAAAGAAATAGAAGAAATATAAAAAAATACATAAGGGATGTTCAAATATCATTTTTATTTTTAATATTCTTCAACAATTGCTCTTCATGGATATAATGTTGCTCGTAATACTTACTCTTCTCATTTAATATTCTTTCAGGATTACAATGCAAAGTTATCTGATTTTGGGTTGGCAAAAGACGGTCCCGAAGGAGATGACACTCACGTTTCAACCCGAGTTATGGGTACACACGGCTACGCAGCTCCAGAATATGTTATGACAGGTAACCTTACCAATTTATATTTCCCATCAATCCACTTTCATCTAATAACAATAATAATGATGATAACTAAAGATTTAAAAGTCATTTTTTATTATAAAAAAGTGTAATATTGAATGTTAGCAATGTAATAATTTTCAATAAAATTTTATAAAGATTTTTTATCCTTAGTAAGCCAGTAAAAATAATAAGAATAAATATATTTTCAATTTGTACTTACGATGAAACTTAGTTTTAGTTTTAGAATTTTAACTTTAATCAATTTCATCTTTAAATTTTATAAAAGTTGATTTTCGTCCCTCTTAAATTCACTGTAAAAAAATTGTGTGATGAGAGACAATTTTTTTTTAAAATTTAAGGATCAAATTAATCAAAATTAAAATATAAGGATTATCGGATTAATACAAATTATTAATAAAATTACAGAGATTAAAAGAGTATTTATTCTAATAATATTATGTGATTAGCAGTTAATCATCCCCTTGGGCTAGAATTCTTGTAGCTAACTCAAATTTATAATAATTTTTTTTATAGGTCACTTGACAGCAATGAGTGACGTGTATAGTTTTGGAGTAGTGCTGTTGGAGCTGCTAACAGGGAGAAGGTCAGTGGACAAAAATCGCCCCCCAAGGGAGCAAAACCTAGTGGAGTGGGCAAGGCCAATGCTAAATGACTCTAGGAAACTCAGCAGAATAATGGATCCTAGACTTGAAGGCCAATATTCTGAAATGGGGACAAAAAAAGCAGCAGCATTGGCTTACCAATGCCTCAGCCACAGGCCAAGGAGCAGACCCTCAATGAGCACAGTGGTCAAGACCCTTGAGCCACTTCAAGATTTTGATGACATTCCAATTGGAACATTTGTTTACACAGCTCCACCGGAAAATAATGAAATGCATAGTGCAAAGGATCAATGTGAGACACCTAAGAGGAGGGAAAATAATAATAACAATGGTCACCTTCATAGGAATGGCCACAGGCATCATCCACTTAAATCCCCCAAGACCCCAAGGCCACAATCACAGTCACAGTCACGTTCACATGACCACAAACACCGAAATGGAAGAGGAAGTGGATCAAATTCTCCTCCATCACATGTGAAAATTAGGCAAGGAGTTCTTGCCTATTAGGGCACATAAATGATAATTCATATTTTGTACATATACATAGAGATATTTTCCCTCAAAATTGGTTAGTTTTGTGTAGTGTACCAACTAGCTAGCTAGTAGGCCCCCCCATGTAATGATGCATATATCATGCCAAGAAAAAACAAAGACAAGAAGACAGTGAGCGTGCAAGTATATAGAATATATATATATATATGGTCCACACATGGAAAACATGCTTAAGTTAATTTAATTTCTTCAATTAAGGAAGGGTTAGGAAAGTTCAATTGTTTTAAATTGTGTATATAAATATTGTGATGATGAAGTTTTCTTCTGGATGAATCAAAAAACTGGTTCAATAAATGGACAATTACCAACTACGAGTTGTTGAACAAATTTAGATATATGATCTTTCAACAAGAAGGGCTACAGCTAAGATATTTGACCAAACAACACGTAATATTGAATGGTGAGTAACATACCATTACGTAAGCTAATTCTAGATACTAGTAGTATTTATCAAAGTGGAGACAACAACGAAAGCCAACCTCATATGCGCACTTGATTATTAAATAACTAAACCTATGATTATCTCTTTCGTCAAAAGAAAGATAATCATTCCATGTGGTGATGATGATGGGGTTGGGGCAATGCTTAGAATAACAAAAATAATTGGAGTACCCTACGAGTCTATTCAACTTTTTAAAATTGGATTGTTAATTTAACAATTCAAGGCAATATTGGTTCTAACTTTATTAGTGTAGCTATGATCAAATCAGCTTGTGTTATTAAATAATATTATTATTAAAAATAAAATATTATAACTTTATAATATTTAAAATTAAAAATAAAACAATTTATTTACAAGTTTTTAACAATGAAAATGCATACAAAAAATTAAATAAATTAAATAAAATATAATACTTATATCTAAATGCCGACAATATACACAACAATGTCCATTAAAAATACCAGCTTACATCAAGAATTAAAAAACTTAAAAATTTATTGTTAACTTTAATCAACTAACTAAATTCTAAAAACTTCAATTAAAGCTAATGAGATTAGATTGGACACTTAGAAACTTCCTCAAATTTTCCAAGTTCATTTAAAGGAAAAATTATCAATTTTTTCACTTTTCTAGATATAAAAATTTTAAGTGAAAAATTAAAACTATTTCTAATTATCTTAATAGAAAAAACAAAAAGAATCAACGAAAATATTGTCAAATGTATTCTTAAAAGTATTCTAGAAATTACCCTTATACTTAATTAATTGACCAAAACCAAAGAACAAATCATTAGAAATAAAACTAGGAGAAAAAACTTAGATACAGTAACTATACCAGTAGGTACCTATATCATATATAAATATATTGATGTTATTCTCCAATTACAATTAGAGTTTTATCTTGCTAATTAAATTATGGTATTTAATGAAATCCATAAATTAGCAAAGTAAAACTCTAATTTTAACTAGAAAACAACACCAACAGTGCGGCTATAGTACGATATTTAAGTTTTGTCTATAAAACTATATAACCAACGACATTTTTCATGAAGAATCTATGATATATTCAATGCCTATTCATTTATCAATTGTTGTGATATATAGGAACATTACATGTGTAATGTCTCAGTCACAATTTGGCAATATAAATATTTTCTTTTGAAAACAAAACTATGTTTAATGTTGACGAAACCAACACTAGAAAGCTAAGAAAGAGCGGTACCCATTCTGCTTGAAGATTTCTCTACTTACTTCAATTCTACCCTTTGGAGAATGAAGGGAATTGATAGAGAAATAAAAGCATCACTTACAGATATGACAAAGAAGAGAGAGAAAGAACTAAAGACGCGTGAAGCTACTAAGGACGATAAGGATGACTTGTTAGCTATCATTTTGGAGTCAAATCACATGAAAATTGAAGAGCACAAACATGTTATGACAGGGGAGCCACGTCCCCTCAACCCAAACTTTTTTGGAATCCATGCACATATATATGTGAGAGTATTATGCGTGATCAAATAGAAAAATTATAGATAAAAAAATTATTATATATAATAGGACAAGATTAGGTCGTTGTAGTTCTCAAACACTATCTACAATGTAGCTCTAGCACTGCCACAATTTGACCAATAGAACAATATTTGCTCAATTTATCTTTTAATTTTTTTTTATATTTTCATTTTCTTATATATTTGTATATTGTGTATATTTATACACTAAATTTTCATTAAGAGAGTTTACATGTATGCTTAATTAGATGATTATAGATTTTTATCTATTTTAGTTTGTGATAATTATATAGATAATTTTTCTTTTTCTATGTAGTTGATAAATTTTTTTTCAAAAAAATAATGATCAAAAGTTAATTCTTTTTTCTAGAGAAAAAATTGTGAAAAAGAAGAAAAAAAAATTAACTTTCACATCACTTGAACACAAAAAAATGCCTTGAGAATCCACAGATAGAAAGAAATGGAAAACAATGCAATAAATTTATGGATTCTAAATATTTGTTTAAGTATTTTTTTAGGTAAATAGTTAAATTTGTTTTAAAAAATATGATGCAGTGACATATTTGACAATAAATTATAATGTTTAAGGACTAATTTGATAAAAAGTTGTATTTTTTAGAACCAAATGATATTAAATTGTAAAATTTAAGGACTAGTTTGTCATTAAATTGTTTGCAAGATTAATTTGTCACACTTTTTACATATTCATATACTATATTTGAATTTTTTATTTTTCAGAGATAAATTTGTTAGTGCTTCACACTTTCATGAACCAATTTAATTATTTACCCTTTTTTCTATTAACTTTGTATTTAGATTTGAAATATATACTAAAATATTACATATTAGATTAAATCTATTTGTGATTCCCTCTCATTTTCAGATGAAGCTCCGCCACTGCAAACAATGACAATGTTGGAATGAATCTTGAAGATTTAATCCAAGAATACAAGCTATTCTGCTTTGCAGGGTAAGGGACCACTTCAGTTTTACTTGTTGGAAAATGGTGTTGTTAAGTAGGTACCTTAATTGGCAAGCAGAGGAAGTGGAAGCAAAAATAAAATAAATAAAAAAAAACAACTTGTGATGGGCTAGCTAAGTCACCTTAAGATGGTAAGTGGTGTATTATCATCTTGATATCGAATAGTTTGGCTTTGATACTCGTTAGTACACATATTTTTTTGTCAAAGGTTACCATGATTATGAATGAGGTTCTTAGATTATACTTGCCACTATGAACTTTACAAAAATCATTTTAAAAAAAGGTTTGGCCTTCATATGTAACAACTATTGAAAGCTATACCTCTAAGGTTCTAACTCCAAGTAATGCTCTATCTTTGAGTGTCAATACCGTAACATCCTATTTTGATGTGATAGCTTAGAAGATGCAATCTCTAGTATTTATATATACTTGATTGTTAATTTGTCATGTCAATAAAAAAAAGTTAGTGATTGATTATAGGTCTGTTTGGATATAAGTCACAAGTATTTTTGAATTTTTTTTTACTGAAAATATAAAGCTTTTTTCAATAAAGAAATTCTCAAACAGACTCTATATATGGAGTCTGTTTGGATATAAAGCTTTTGTATCCAAACAGACTCTATATATGATAATATTATTGTGGTTAGTATCAACTAATGATTTCTTAGCATAAAGTGGTCGGTGCCTGAGTGACATGTATCGAAGGTTGGTGATTTTATGATTACTATTATCCGTGATGAGGACCGAATACTTTGTATGCTTGTCTAGAGTCAAAATGGTTAATTGAAGAGTATAATCCCTATTCCCTGAGTTTCCCAAAACTCTAAATGATAAAATTGAGATCCTTGTGCAATCTCAACAGTTTAAAGAATTATTTTTATATCTTGTATCCTTTCAAATTAACTGTCAGCATCTTAAAAATTGTTATAGCAATATAAATTTCATGTCTATTTAATTCAACCCCTATAGCTACTTGTAGCGATTTAAATTGCTATCTATTTGTCCATGTTCAATAAACATGTATTCAATTTATATTAAAGCACCCTTATGACTCACCACCTCCCAATTTTTTTACTGTTAGCATTTCATTTAACATTTAAATTACCTTATAACCGTGGGCAACAAAAAAAGTCAAGTAGTCAAAATCCACCACCATAGTTCCTTTTCCTCAATTTTTCTCTCTCGAGCAAGCCACCAAGCAAAACCGCAAGCCCTTCTTCTACATGCACAAGCTCATTCTCATTTACTTCAAGCTGAGGATGAGCTAACTATACACACAACATTGTGTCACTCTATGTCCCTCGGGTTCTCTTACTCACAATCTTGCTCTTCTTTCAACAAAGCCCTGTTTTTTCTCAATTGCATGTCTTTGATAGCTCATTGTCCAACTTCAAGCACCTTCGAAACTCAGGTTTCTATTCTCATTATTGGAGTACTGTAAAGGAACTACAGTTATTCAATTGCAGTCCTAGGTAATTAGTTTACCTGAGCTAGTTTGTTCAGTTAGTTAGAGTTACTTAGTTGTCCTAACTAACTCATTAGTTTATAAATATGAAATGTAAGCATTGAGTTGTTGAGTTAATGAAATTGATTTTCTTCCCTTTTTCATTTCTCTGTTATTATTTCTAATATGGTATCCTAAGCCTAGTTTGATCGGAGTGATCAACAATGGCAAAATCAAACAATTCATTTCCCTCCTCTTTCACATTCCACATTCCCTAATTCGACCAGTGAAAAGCTTGATGACTCCACCAATGTTTCTCACTGATGACTCCACTAATGGCAAATCCTTTGATTCTGCAGCGGTTTTCTCACCGATGTTGATCAAGAAATTGAAAAAGAAAATCCAGCATATGAAGTCTGGGAGCAACAAGATCAAGTTCTTCTCACATGGCTACAATCAAAGAACTCGAAATCGATTTTTTCACATTGTTTAGGAAGCATACATTTATATCAACTCTAGGAGAAGATTCATGAATATTTCAACAAATAAACATGAACTCATGCAAGGAAACTGCGTATTGAGTTGCGATCTACGACGATCAAGGACAAGTTGATGCATGCGCTTCTTCTCAAAGTTTAGGAGATTACTGATTCTCTTGCTTCGATCGGAAGTTTAATTTGATTTCTCCTCAAGAACATGTTGATGCACTGCTTGAAGGTCTTCCACGAAGTTATAGTTCTGACATTTCAGTGATTTAAAGAAAGTTTGAACCTCTTCTAATTGCAAAAGTTGAAGCTCTTATCTTAGCTTATGAAGCTTAACTTCGCAAATTTGATGAGATATCAAATTCACTATCCATCAATTCGACTCATATGTATGGTTCTAATGCTTATGTAAATACTAAACAAGTTTTAACAATCAGAATAAGAAAATTTTGTCTAGCTCTTGAGGTGCCTTTGGTCGTGGAGCTGGATATAATCGTGGTGGCCGACATGGTAGTGCACGCGGTCGTCGCTTCACAAACTTCTAGTGTCAAGTTTGTTTGAAGTATCATCATATTGCTTCTCATTGTCACTATCAGTATGATCAAAATTATCAACCAAACCTTAATTTGACACGTAATGATTCCTCAGTTCCACATCCTAATCAATCAAGTCAGAATTATCAACCAACTTAGAATTATTCATCTCAATTACTCTTCTCTGCAACAAAATTCGATGACTGCTTCTAAATTGGCCACTAATGGTCCTCATTCCTCCAATGTTTGTATAAATCCTAACAACTATAAAGGTTCCACCTCTCATCCACCTGGTTCTATGTTGACAAATAATGACTTTTAGTTTAACAATTCAAATTGGATCCTTGATTCTGGAGCATCCTTTCATATTACTTAAGAATCCCAAAATATTCAGCAATCAACTTTTTTTAAGGCCCTGACTAGATCTTCACTGGTAATGGTCAAGGTTTAAATATTCAATCCATTGGTTCCTCTTATTTCATTTTTCCTCATAATTCTAAAGTTTCTTAATTAGCTTTTACAAGTGTCTTCTATTACTAAAAATCTTACGAGTGTAAGTAAATTTGCTTAAGATAATCAAGTTTACTTTGAATTTCACTCACATTTTTGTGTTGTTAAGTCTCAGGTTTCCAATATGATCTTACTTCAAGGCTCTATTCATTTCCAAACCTAAAACTTCAAAGCTTACCAACCAAATCATCAGCTTCTTATTTTGTTTCTAATTTTGTTTTTTCTACTTGTACAAATTGTGTTGCTTCTGTTGAGACTAAGTCTAGCAACCTACGACATGCTAGACTTGGTCATCCAAATTTCCATGTAATGAAACTTGCACTACAACAATGTAATATACAACTATCCAATAAAAATGTTGTGATTTCTTGCATCCTACAATGTAGGAAAGTCCCACGAGCTTCATTCTTCTTTGTCTTATATTGTTTATTATGCTCCTTTAGAGTTAATTTATAGTGATCTTTGGGGACCTTCTCGTGTTACTTCCACCAATGGCTTTTTATATTACATAAACTTTGTTGATGCCTTTTCAAAGTATACTTGGATTTATCTCTTAAAGAATAAATCTGAATCTTTCAGTGTTTTTCAATCGTTTAAAGCCATAATAGAACTTCAATTTAATGCCAAAATTAAAAATCTCCAAACTGATTAGGGGGAGAGTTTAAACCTCTTGCCCCTTTTTTTTAGCTAAACTTGGCGTAAACCACATATTGATTTGTCCATACATTCATCATCAAAATGGAGTAGTGGAAAGAAAACATAAACATATAGTTGAATCTAGCCTTACACATCTTAAACATGCATCATTTTGGGACTATGCTTTCACTACAGTTGTCTTTCTAATAAACATATTATCATCATCCTCCCTCTATTTTGATGTATCATATACTACACTTTTTAAACAACCACTTTTTTACAATGTTTTAAAGACTTATGGTTATGCATTTTTTCCCTTTCTTAGACCTTATTGTTGGTCCCAGATGAACTCAAGAGGGGGGGTGAATTGAGTTTTATAAAATAGTTCAGAATTTAAAATCAAACTCAAAGCAATAATATGGAGATAAGAGATAAAGAAGACACAATCCATTTTAATGTGGAAAACCTAATTGGGAAAAAAACCACGACGTCCAAATTGGATAATCAATCCAATTGACAACTCCACTATGATAATTTTGTGTACAAGAGTTCCTAGTATCCTAGTTTCCTAACCTACCCTTACACAACAATTATCTCAACTGGTATCCTTGTTTCCCAGCAAAAAGTTATTGTCTTAATTCACCAAGAATAGAGACAAACTGATATCCTTGTTCCCAAGCCAAACTGGTATCCTAGTTTCCCAGCCAGAAGTCGCACGTCTCAATTCACCAAGAACAGAGACAGAACTGGTATCCTAGTTTTCCAGTTGCGACCTTTCCCAAAGAAGAAGAATACAATAAAATAGTTACATTTACGCTTCTATTCTTTAAGCAACTAGGTACCTTTAAATCCTGATAGAGAGTTGAAGAATCAGACTTGTCAAACACTTCTATATGATCTCACAACAATTCTCTCAATGATGCAAACATAAACTCTCTAAACTTTGATATTATTTGGAATGGAATGCATACCTAAAACACAAACATATGTTTCTATTTATAATAATTTAAGGATATGATTTTATCCAAATTTTGAATTTAATCTTAAAAAAAAATTTATCTTATCATGCAATGTAATCTTAAGGATATTCTATTATATTATGCAATGTAATCTAAAAATGTTTTATCCTATTTTTGAATGCAATATTAAAAAATATTATATCCTATTTTTGAATGCAATCTTAAAGATAATTATATTGGCAAGATCAATCTTCTAATCTCCTTACATAAAATCTAAAAAATAAATAGAAGCAAATCTTCTTAATACCATGTCATCTTGAATGATATCAATCTTCAGGATTCTTCAAATAATCTTATCAATTATGTTGATCTACATAAATCCAAAATATCAGTAACTTCAAAATATCAAATACAAAATATCAGTAACTTCAAAATATCAAATAATTATTATCAGTGCAATAAATCTAATAATGTGACATTCATTGTTTGTTATCATCAAAACTTTATAAATCTTTTTATGCATAAAAGGTTCAACAAATATCCAACACTTATAACAAACATAAACTTGATTATAGGTCACAAAAATGTCTCTTCCTAGGGTACTCAACTTCTCACAAAGGCTACAAGTGTCTTTCATCTTCAAGAAGACTCTTTATCCCTGTATATGTTGTGTTTAATGAAATCAGATTTACATATATTAATTTGTTTGAGTCTTTTTCAATCTCTTCTACTACTCCCTTATCATGTACTCATTTTTCTCTCAATCTTATTCCTCTAATTCATTCTCCACAAATAACTTCTTTATTGTTTTCTCTCCTTCTCAACCTATTTCTGTTGATAATCTAGAATATTTCAACCCTAAATTAATCCTGCACTTCATCTCACTCATTGTGAACCAAAAAGTGTTAAGAATCCATTTCTAATCCCAATTGGCTACATGTTATGTAGCAAGAATACTCCACTCTCATCAACAATAATACATGGGCTCTAGTCCTTCTTCCTCCTAAAAAAAAGTCTATTGGATTTAAAGGGGTTTTCAAAATAAAGGAAAATTTAGATGGCTCTCTTAACAGATGTAAAGCTAGACTAATGGCTAAAGGTTTTCAACAAGTTCAAGGGGTTGGCTTCAATGAAACATTTTCTCCAATCATAAAAGCTGTCAATATTGGACTCATCATTACTCTAACATTGACTCATCACTGGGATATTTTTCAACTATATGTCAACAATGTGTTCCTAAATGGTACACTTGAAGAATCTATCTATATGTCAGAACCACCTGGTTTTGAAAGATAAACTTTCTCTCTAGTTTGTAAACTAAAAAAGGCTATTTATGGCTTAAAACAAGCCCCTAGACAATGGTTTGACAAACTTCAATCCACTCTTCTTCAGTTTGGCTTCATAGCAAGCAAGTGTGACCTTTCCTTGTTTGTTTACATAGCTCAACATCAAATTGTTTATCTCTTGGTATATGTTGATGACATAATAATTACTGGTAGATCTTCTATTTTGATCCAAAAACTTACCTCCAAATTGAATTTCAGCCTTACTCTTAAGCAACTTAGAAAAATGGACTATTTTTTGGGATTTCATGTCAAAATACTGCCTAAAAACTCTCTTGTTCCCACTCAGAGCAAGTATATCAGAGATCTTCTTCAAAAGACTAAGATGACAAAGGCTCAGCCTATCTCCTTTCCCATGACAACTACATGCAAGTTATCCAAGTCTGGTAATGACTGATTTTCTACTTTTTTATATATCAGGTGTGGGAGCCTTATAGTATACTACAATTACTTGACTAGAAATAAGCTTTGTGATTAACAAGGTTTATCAATTCATGGCTAATCCATTGGACAATAGTCAAGAGAATTCTAAGATACTTAAAAGGGTCTCTCTCTCATGGACTTCGACTAAGACCAGCTGTATCAGGTTAACCTATTCCTCTTAGATGTCTTTGTGATGCTGACTAAGCCTCAAATGTTGAGGGTAGAAGGTCAGCGTCAGGAGCTGCGGTTTACTTAGGACCTAATCTTATATCATGGTGGTCATGAAAACAACAAGTTGTAGCCAGGTCAAGTACTGGTAGAATACAAAAGTTTAGCCCAAGTAACTGTAGAGATTTTATGGATACCGACTCTCTTGTTTGAATTAGGTGTTCCTTTTAAAACACCAATGATTTTTTGTGATAGCCAAAGTGTTGTAGCATTGGCTTACAATCTTTTTCTCCGTTCAAGGACTAAACACATGAAAATTGATGTCTTTATTGTTAGAGAAAGAGTTCTAACTAAATAATTGATTATCCATCATATTCTCGACCTTGATCAGTGGGCTGATGCTTTAACAAAACCTCTCTCTCCAACCAGGTTCCAGTTTCTAAAGGAAAAACTCAATGTGATCGATCCTTCTCCTAAGTCTCAATCACCTTGAGTTTGAGGGAGGGTATTGGAGTATTGTAAAGGAACTGCAATTATTCCACTGCAGTCCTAGGTAGTTAGTTTGCTTAGATAGTTATAGTTGGTTAGTTGTCCTAACTAACTCATTAGTATATAAAAATGGATCTGTAAGCATTGAGTTTTTGGGTTAATGGAACTGATTTTCTCCCCTTCTTCTTTTCTAATATTCCTACGCATTGCATGTGAGAGATTGTTTCTCTCTCATACAAGGATCAGAGTGTAAACAGTAAAATTTAGCCAAATTTAGAGTTTTGACTTTGTTCCCTATACTGTACTAATGAGTTCATTCATGTTGGTTAGACAATCGATACACTGATAAAAAATATGAATAGCTCTACAAGTGAAAAGATCAAGAGGATCGAGTGTCGCATCTCAGGGGATCCATAGAACCTTTAGGTAAGGGAGGGAGTGAGGGGTAGCATAGAGAATAACAAGCTGAGAGAGTTAGGAGTTCCTCACTCTAACATCTTTCGGGGTTCAATGTTGACAAGTCGACATATGACTTATAGCTTAGTGTAATTGGGTTTTTTGAGTTTTTAACTTGTGTTGTGTGAACATGTGTTTAGTGTTGTAGAGAGTTTTGCATTAATATCTTGAGGATCGGTGAACCCCACCTTAGAGTAATTAGCGTAATTGCTCAAAGAGCATGTTATTAGCTTTGTCAAAGTATGCTTGAATATAGTGAAATCAATGTTATATGTGCCTTAATTCAAATCTGACTTGTGAGTAAAAAGGAATTTTAAATACTTTTAACTTAATAGATTGTGATCGAATTGAAGTTAGATATGTTGTTGATGTGAAAATGCACTTATGTGGTGGGTTTGATCCTTTAAACTACGTATTTGTGTGATTATTGTGAATCTGATTGGAGAAGCCTATAAAATGTGCGATGTTTATGTTTTGTGCCCTATCTTTGATCTTTTCTAAATGAATATGAAAGTATCCTTAAGATACTTGAAGTTATATATATGAGATTGGAATGAAGGAAGATGATATATTGAGTATTCATGTTGAAATTAGCCTTATAATACACATGTGTTCAAAATTGTCATCTAACCAATCTATAGTGAATCTGTTTAAGCCCTTTTAATACCCTATAATTATGTCTTAGCTTCCAAATGTATCTGGTCCCATTCAATTTCAATATTTCTTTAAATTATGGTGATTTTTCCTTTGAGACAGGTTCATGTTGGCAAAAGTGTAGAACTAGCTAAGTATAACCTGTATCTAGTGAGTTTGAGAATTGTGTAGCTATTGGAACAAAACCTGAAGTACTATCCCCTGTTTTAGTAAAGTCTTAAGGTGTCTAAAACCAACCTCAAACCATGCCTAAGTCATGAATGTACTAGTGTGACATGACATGCTTGCAAGTGGACAATATTTGCTTTTTGAATTCTTGTCTTGTAACTTGTTCTATTTCATGAATTCCCTTAAAATAATATACATGTTTGTTGATTGAGATATTTTGTCGTGTTGTAAATTTTTTTTCCTAGCTCTCAATGCAATTGGCCTTGTATCACTTTGAATTTTTTGTGATTTATAGCAAATATTATACTACGACATGTTTTGTGTATGATTTATATAGCAATCATGAATGGTGAATTCTGTAATTTCCTAGATGAGAGTGTGCTTGACTTATATTTATAGACTGGAGTAGACATTTTAATTGAACTTTGAGAGTTGGAATTACCTCATTTAAATTTTATAGAATTTATTGTGAATTTTGAAATCTGAGATTAGGGATGAACATGGATGCTGAGAAATTTGTTTGAGTTGTAAGAAAGAAGCTTTAATTGAAGTATCTCTACTTGTAATAAAATCTCGGGAAAATTCCCACTTACCTCTCAGTGTATTGAGAAATATGTTGTCTGCTTGTAGCTTCAATTGAAAAGGTTTCCATTTTTGAAAATTTCATCACTTAAACTAAACTGTATAATTGAAATTATAAGTTTCCTTATATGTATGCTTTCTTAGCACATTATTTGAGTTCTCTTAAAAAGAGTTCAATCAATATGTTCCATCCAAATTTATACACATGTGCCTTTGGGGTGAGGGAAAAAGGAAGGGAAGAAATGAGAATGATTTCATGAGCAAAGGTAGCTACATTGAATAGAATCATGTGTTAATGTCACCTCTAATGAATGTCCATTTACTTAGATTAAGACTCATTTCATGGCACCATATAGTCTAAGTATATGTATGATGAGCACTATAAGTGCACGATGGACATTCTATAATCACAATGGGCATTCTACATGCACGATGAGCATTGTAAGTGCACGACAAGCTCAATGTCCATAATGAGCATCTTATATGCACGAAGAGCATCTTATATCCATGAAAAGTATTGGAAGATAATAATAGTTTATGTTTGTAGCTAAGGTTGTTATGGGTTGTTATCTTTTGTTGGTTATTTGTAGCTTTATTTCGAATTTATAGCTAGGTTGGAGTTGTTATCTTCTGTTGGTTATTTGTAGCTTTACTTTTAATTTATAGCTAGGTTAGGGTTGTTATCTTCTGTTGGTTATTTGTGGTTTTATTTCAAATTTATAGATAGGTTGTTTATATTGTATTTTCAAATAGCACTTGTCACCGCTTGCCTATTTAATGACACAACCTTGATCAATGCAGAAAGACAAAAGTTATCGCAAATACAATTTCTAATATGATATCAGAAGAGTTCAATTCTATATCTTCCGCATTTACTCTGATATAGTATGGTTGCCACTAATTCAAGTGAAGCTTTGAAGGTCTCTCACCAGAGATCTATGTTGCTGAGCAAAACAAACTCGCTCTCATTTTTCATCAAGTTTCAGTAACAGTAAATCTTTGTTTGATTTACTGCATTGTGGTACATGGGGATCGTATAATACTTGTTCTTTTACTAGTGCACATTATTTTCTAACATTGGTTGATGATTATAGTAGAGCCACTTGGACTATCTTGCTTGCTGAAACAAATGAGATATTTACACTATTAAGCTATTTTTGGCTATGATACAAAATCAATTTGGCAGAATGATCAAAGTTTTTCGTTCGAATAATGGTACATAATTTAAAAATAATGCAATGACAAATTTATTTGGTGAGTTAGGCATTTCTCATCAAACTTCTTGTGCTAATAGCTATGAGGCCTCCCATGTTCCTTGTGCTAATAGCTATGAGGCTCTCACTATGGATGATGTCCCTCTTGTGTCGTCCGAAATTTTAACTCCTGACACAGAGGATGCACCTAATCCCCATGTGCCTGCTCCAATCATTGATGATAGGGGGAGTTCAGCTCTTGCTTCTCCACATGAGTCTGTCCATGGTCCTTCCTCATCTTTTGAATCAGCACCTTCAAAACGCATAAGACAGCCTCCTGGTTACTTGAAAAACTATGAATATTGTCTTTCTGACACACACACACACCTTCATGCTCTTCCTCTAATTCAATTTCTATTTCAGGTACTTGTTCTCCTTATCCACTTGCAAATTTTGTGACTAACTCTTATTTTTTCTCCAAGCACCAATCATTTTTAGCAACAATAGATGCTTCTTCTGAGCCACGATCTTGGCATGTTGCTTTGTTTGATTCTCGATGGGTTGATGCAATGCGTAAGGAGATTCATGCTTTGGAAGATAATAACACTTGGAGTTTGGTTGATCTCCCACCTGCCAAGCAAGCATTACCATCTCAATGAGTTTTCCATATTAAATATCATGTGGATGGTTCCATTGAACGCTAGAAAGCTAGGTTGGTTATTGGAGGGAATTGACAAATTGAGGGAGAGGATTTTCATGAGACATTTGCTCCAGTTGCAAAAATTGTAAGCGTTCGTACTTTTCTTGCTGTGACAGTTGCAAAACATTGGCATCTTCATCAGCTTGATGTCAATAATGCCTTTCTTCATGGTGATCTTGATGAGGAGGTTTACATGAAATTACCTCTTGGATTTAGTGGGGGTTTAACATCCAAGGTGTGTCGTTTACAGAATTCTTTGTATGGCCTTCGTCAATCTCCACGCAACTGGTTTGCCAAGCTTACTTCTTCTCTTCTTCATTATGGTTTTGTGCAATCCAAAGCTGACTACACCTTATTCACTTTGACTCGCGACAATATTTTTCCGGCATTACTAGTATATGTTGATGATATTGTGTTTGCTGGTAATGATGATTCTGAGTGTGCTAAGGTTAAATCGTATTTGGATTCTTGTTTTAAAATTAAGGATTTAGGTGCTTTGAAGTATTTTTTAGATATTGAGGTTGCTTGAAATAATTATGGTCTAGTTCTTTCTCAACAAAAATTTGCTTTGGATATTTTTGATGAAACTGGTATTGATTCTTGTAAACCAGCTCTCTTCCCTATTGAGCAAAACCATCGCTTGTCTCTTAGTACGAGTCCTAATTTTGTTGATCCTGACAGGTATCGTAGGCTTATTGGTCGGTTGGTTTATCTTACTATCACTCGCCCAGATTTAAGCTATGTTGTTCACACTTTGTCTCAATTTATGCAAGCACCAAAACAAGAATATTTTGAGGTTGTGCTTCGGGTTTTGTGCTATGTTAAGGCTAATCCAGGTCAAGGTTTGTTTCTTTTTGCTAATTATGATCTTCAAGTTCATGCTTTTTGTGATTTGATTGAGCTACTTGTCCTTTAACTCGACGTTCGGTTACTGGTTATTTTATTATGTTGGGTTAGTCTCTTATCTCTTGGAAATCCAAGAAGTAGGTTACAGTTTCTTGTTCATCTGGCAAGGCTGAGTACAGATCAATGGCTACTACAACTGCAGAATTATTATGGCTACAATCATTCCTTACTTCTCTAGGTATTGATCATACAGGGTCTATGTTATTAAGTTGTGATAATCAAGTTGTTCTTCAGATTGCAGCTAATCATGTTTTTCATGAACGAACAAAACACATTGAGTTGGATTGTCATTTTATTCGGCAGCACATTCAATCTCATACTATTGCCACTTGTTTTGTTCGTAGTAATTCTTAGCTTGTTGACATGTTTATAAAGGCACTAGGTCATGTAGCTTTTCTGGCTATAGGCAAGTTGAGCATTTAAAATCTTCATGCTCCAACTTGAGGGGAAGTATTGGAGAAAATATTGGAAGATAATAACAGTTTTCTGTTTGCGGCTAAGGTTGTTATGGGTTGTTATCTTCTGTTGGTTATTTGTAGCTTTATTTATAATTTATAGCTAGGTTGAGGTTGTTATCTTCTGTTGATTATTTGTAACATTATTTTGAATTTATGGCTAGGTTGGGATTGTTATATTTTGTTTGTTATTTGTGACTTTATTTCAATTTTATAGATAAGTTGTTTATATTATATTTTCAAATAGTGTAATCGCATACCTATTTAATGGCACAACCTTGATTAATGCAAACAGACAAAAATTATCGCAAATACAATTTCTAATAAAAAATATTTACTTTATACTTGTATGTGTGTAAAGCTTATTAAATGTAATGATCTTATTTTTGTATATGTGTGGTTACTCTCTTTTATCTAACTCTTTATGTTATCACTTCTCCTTCCTTTCTTAATGTTGCATGGTATACTTTTTATGAACATTTTATAACTTTCAACCTTATGTTTTACTAATATGTAGTAGACTCACCGTATATATAAAAAAAAGTCCCACATATTTTTCTTAATATTTTCTTTAAGTAATTCAAACTTTTTTAAGAAAAATTTCTAATGGTTTAAATTCTAACTTCGATTAGGATAAATCTTACAAAACTGCCTCCCTAGGTTAGAAAAGAATCAAATCCTAATCAAAACCACCATTATTATAGAAATTGAGATTGAAAGCACAATTTTTTCCCAAATGTAAATTGATTATGTAATGATGGAGACTAGGGAATTACGAGGTTCAAATTTGTGTTTGGAGTGATACATGGATTCTCAAAGCCATAGATGTTTAAGGCAGTCCAATTGGTGACTCCAGGCTATCGATCTCAGCTTTTTAGACCAGGGAATCAGTGGCCAAAATGCCACGGCTGGGGAAAAAATTACCCAAACTGCCACGCACACAATACAATTTTCCCGAATGCCACGCGGCATACCTCGCAAATACAGTTAGCGAATTCCACATCTGATGTGGCGTGTCCCAATTGGCTGCAGAGAGGGGTGCTGGAAGGGTCAAACCTCGCGGTCAATACCTGCGAATTATGGCGTGTCAGAGGCTAACAAAGCTCGTTGTCCTGGCCTACGGATTGCTGGAAGTAATTCGCAGTTGCACCTTGCGAATTACATGCCACCATGTACGTTCAACACGTGGCAGACATTGGAGAATTCGCGTGGGTCTCTTGCGGATTATACATAGCCTGGGACCACTATATATTGGTCACTTTCAGCAGTGGAGACCACTTCCTTCCTCCGTTTTTCTCACCAGGTTAGTGTTTTATTTTTTTTTTCTCTTTCTATTTTTTATAATGAGGTAATTTTTATATTTTAATTTGTTTATATAATTTGTTATTTGTGTAGATCTGTTGCTTCTCTTGGTTCCTCAACAGATTTTCAGGTTTTTTTTCTGTTTATATTTTGTATAATTAGGTAATTTGTTAATATAATTGTTATTTGTGTAATTTTGATTTTTTAAATAATATTTATGTTAGAGATTTAAAATATTAGCTTTGTGTTTTTTTAATTTTAGTTTATAATTATTTAGTTAGAGGTATTGAAATATTAGACTAAATTTTTGTTATGTTAAAGTACTAAATTTAATTTATTTAAATTAAATTAATATATAAGCAAATTAATTATATATTATAGTTGATAAGTATAATTAGCTTTGCATTCCATGATGTTCGTGGGTAGTAAATTTTTTTTTATTTTTGTGTTTCAATTTTTTGTTATTTAGTAATTTGTATTTTAATTTTTTAATATATTTAGCATTTATGTAATTTTAATTTTTTAAATACTATTTATGTTGGAGATTTAAAACATTAGATTGGAGGATAGTTAATTTTAGCTTTTAATTATTTAGTTAGAGGTTATATGATAATTTTATTGAAATATTAGACTAAATTTTTGTTATGTAATAGTAGTTAATTTAATTTATTTAAATTAAATTAATATATAACAACATTAAGCAAATTAATTATATATGATAGTTGATAAATATAATTAGCTTTGCAGTCCATGATGTTCGTGGTTAGTAATTTTTTTTTAATTTTTTTGTAACTATTTTTTTAATTTAGTAATTTGTATTTTAAGTTTTTAATATATTTAGTATTTATGTAGTTTTAGTTTTTTAAATACTATTTATGTTGGACATTTAAAACATTAGGTTAGATGATATTTAATGTTAGTTTATTATTATTAAGTTATAAGATATATGATGGACTTATAAAAATAGTAGAGTCAATTTTTCTAATGTTGAAGTACAAAATTTAATTTATTTGAAAAATTTAATATATAGTAACATTAAACAAAATATTTATATATTATAGTTGATCAACATACGAAATTAGATATATTTAATTAAAAATGACAATGTTATTATATTAGGATATTAATTTGTTTGTTAATTAATGTATACAATTTTTTAGGCAGACTACACATTTGTTGTTTAAGATTGTGTTTTAATTTTACATGGGAAAATGTATATAGAGTAATGGATCGCGATCAACATGTTCCACCGACATCATCGGATGCGTTGAGCGTCATTGACCCAGGTCCATCGATACGGAGTCTCCTTACATTACAACAGAAACATATATCCACATATGTGTGGAATTCGCAGGGTGATGCGACCATGCGGGATCGTGTACTTAATGTTCGGATTGTGGCGACACACAACCATGCCGCTATACCTGAGGAGATCCACCCGTGGCTTACACAAGCTGGTTTTTATCATGTTGCGCGTCTGCGCAATCATGAGGTCCACATATTTAATGGCTTGTTCACTTCGTATTAATTGCTTTTCATTGTATTGTAATGTATACGTTACTGTTATGTTAATTTTATATTTTTAGATTGACCATCACCTTATCTCAGCGCTTGTCGAGCGATGGCGTCCAGAGGCACGTACATTTCATATGACGATGGGTGAAGTAACAATCACCCTGGAGGATGTACATCATCTGTTGGGACTGCCGACAGATGGTGATGTTGTTTGTGGTCGTCACGGACGCCATAACTTTCGGGCTGTCATTGGTGACCTGTTAGGGGTTGAGCCGGTAGCTGACCGTGATTTGCACGGCGGGTTGTTAAACCTTCATTTTTTGCGGGAGCACTTTGATGTTTATGAGGTTCACTCAGCCACAGAAATAGGACGTCGGAGGTATACTCGTGCATTGATATTGCGCATATTAGGCGGTATGTTGTTTGTTGACACCGCTTCGAGCTTCGTGCCGGCTCGTTACTTGTTATATCTGGATGATTTTGAGCGCACATGCACATTCAGTTGGGGCTCTGCAGTTCTTGCAGCATTATATAGGGAATTGTGTAAGGCGACACGTCCATCACGTCGTGAGATGGGTGGATGTGCTTTGTTGTTGCAATTGTGGGCATGGACGCGATTCCCGACCATCTCTCCTAACCTTCCTACGGTGGAAAACCACGAGATCATACAGCACGAGATATATGCGCACAGGTATTGTTTTTGTGCATTATAACGTGTTAGAGTTTTGGTTGTATTTGGAGTATATGTTGGTCATTCAACGTTTTTGTTGTTGCAGATTTAATGTATACGAGACGCGACAGACGGTATATACCAACATTCGTAGATATCGGCATCATATTGATATGATGGACAAGAGAGACATACGTTGGAGACCTTATGACCCTGTAGACATGGTCCATCCACCGGATGTGCACATGGCGCAGAGATGGTTGGCTGTCTGTCCTCTTATCTGCTATGAGATTGTTGTCTACCAGCAGCCGGATAGAGTTATACGTCAGTTTGGGTTTGACCAGCCAATTCCAGACGATCCTATTAATTGTAGTGAGATGCTGACGATTAGCATAACGGGTAAGACAGACGTAGATTGGACTCACCGCCATGCTTTATTTATTGCCCAATGGGTAGGTAGAGACGCCCTTGTGTTACAAAACGTTCAACCTATGCGGAGAGACGGGTACCTATCCGCCAATAGTGAGTATATGCAATGGTATTTCTCAGTTACCCGTCGTTGGATGACGCATAGAGCCGCTTTGAATGATCATGTGGTACGCATATTAGTTATAGTTGTGTAATTTGCAGGTTAATTTACATTTTATATTTCGTAATAATTATTCATTTGCAGGCAGATCGAGCAGAGACTGTTGTACACATGCTTTCACCTGAGGCACGGGGGTCATTTGACCTGAGTGAGATATACCAGGAGGCGGTTCGAGTGTTGGCCGCATGCAATGATGTTGGCAGACTAACAGATCCTGGAGATGCTGCAGCGCCAGCTGTGCGACGGCAAACTGAGGCCCCTCCTCCAGTGGTTCGACGTAATCGACGTGCACGTCACGAGGGTTTACCCCTTCACCACTCCACTCCGCCAGTTGCAGACACACCAGTCATTGTACCACCTATTCCTCCATGTCCTCCAGGCATGTTCTATGCACCTGGGTACCCTTCAGGGCTATCCCAACAGTATTGGTGGCCACCGCAGTATGTTCCTGGATCACAGTACCCCCCTTGGGTTCCAGGATCGTTGATGGCGCAGACCAGGGATCCATATTCATCGTACCCCATGTATGCAGCTGGGCCTAGTACAGCTGGCCCAAGTTCAGTTGGGCCTACCTCGTCTGATTTGCAGTCCACGCCCAGATCAGAGACATTTGAAGCCTGTTACAGGCCCAGTGCTCCAACTACACGGTCAGAATTGCATCCGCTTTTTTCGACTCCTACAGCACATTCGTCTCATTTAGTACAGTCTCCCAGTTTCGGACAATATTCGACAGATCAAATATTCGAAGCAATGGATCAGGGAGATGAAGACAATGATGATGAAGCTGATCGCATCATTAGGCGAAATCCGGTCAGGGAAGCGCGATTTCGATGCAATATGTAACCCTACGAGCATGATATGAGCCGTTGTGGAGGATACCATGCGGATCATGAATAAGATGGTGTTTAATCGTATGTTTATTTTTATGTTGTATGCATGACTATGCTGGACTAGATGTACTTTTCATTATTTGATGTATTATGCAACTAATGGAGTCTACTCATATTCGATAATGATTGTTTATAATTATTGAAAATGGTTAACATAAGTATAATCACGAAGTACATCATTGGTCTTGACTACGTGAAGGACAATTACGCCTTCCTTTTTTACGTCTAAATCTCCGATCTGGTATAATGATGGGTGGTACAGCTGGTGGTATGAACTCCTCATTCCCAATAGGAAACCACTGCGGTGAATAAACTTGACATTGATACGCGACACTATATATAGGATGTACATATTGCCTGGGATCGTGGTTTGTCGATCGACATGCTGCAATAACATGACTACAGGGAAACCTATACGCAGTGAACTCACCACATTGACAATTTCGTTCAGCTAACGAGACCGACCATTTTTTACCGCCTGCATGAGTCCGTATGTTGTACGTCTCTTGAACCTCAAATCTTGTCTTAACTGAGTCAAAACAAGTGACATAGTGTGTTGCCGATTTATCAACCGCCCTCCTATATTTTTGCCATGCTAATTTGGAGAAATGATTACCTCTCGCCACCTCCTCACGGGTCTCTTGACCATGTGCGACAAAGTATGCTACTAATCGAGCGTATGTGAACCGGACAAGGGATGTAATTGGAAGGCTTCTAGCTCCTTTCAGTACCTTGTTAAAGCACTCTGAAAGATTGGTTGTCATGTGACCAAACCTTCTTCCCTGTTCATCATAAGCTATACTCCATTTCTCCTTTGGGATATTATCAACCCATGCTGCTATTTGAGGGCTTGATTCTTTGAAAGTTTCTAATCCGGCATCAAAATCTAAGCGCGAGGTTGTATAAGCTGCATATACAAACACAATTTTAAAAACTTACTACATAACATGAATATAGTGACGACATGCAAAAAATTGTCTTGTAATGAACAACATACCTAATTTCTTCAATTGTTTCTTCAACATGACATTGCTGAACTTGTGATTAAAATTACTCGCCAAATGGCGAATGCAATAAACATGGTACGCCCTTGGTGGATGCCATCCCAGTTCGACATTGTTTACCGCAGCAATTATGTAGGCATGTCGATCAGAAATCAAACAAATTTCCTCTTTCTGCGTAACGTGTATCCGAATCAGTGCCAAAAACCACGACCAGTTGTCAATATTCTCACCGGAAACAATCGCAAATGCAATTGGAAGTACATAATTGTTTCCGTCAACTGATGTTGCAATGAGCAGTGTTCCCCGATATTTCCCATACAAATGGGTTCCATCGATGTTTATAACAAGTTTGCAATAATTGAAAGCATCGCAACACTGTTTGAATGTCCAGAACACCCTATTGAACACCATAGCACTTCCATCGACTAGTCCATCAATAAAATGGTCGTTCAAATCCAACTTGTATGCAGACCCAGGAGAAAAATTTAACATGTAACCCAACCACCTTGGCAGAAACGCATAGGACTCATCCCAATCTCCGAAAATATGAACAATGGCTTTTTGTTTTGCCTTCCATGCCTTCTTGTATGATATATGAAATCCCAACATTGTTGCTATCCTTTCTTGAATTAACCCAATTTTAACACTGGGATCCTCCCTAATCATTTCTGCATTTCATCAAACAAAACAAGATCGTGTACTTAAATGTTAGCAATAATCAGACTTCAATTCAATGTATTTTAAGTACCTAAGATCAACGAACATATGAAATTTCAGTCAAGCTGCTTGTGATCTTGAGATAGATTCTGACCGACGCATGTGTGTTGGTTGTTCCATATGCCAACAACCCATTCTATGTCACCCTTTTTTTCATATGCCCTCATCCTCCATGGGCAACCATCAAAATGATTTTCACAAACCATAATAAGCCTTTTCGTATCACTTTTCTTTACAACCGTAGTGCGATGCTCGGCCATACAGTATTGTTTTATTGCCAATTGAACATCCCGCTTGCTCTCAAACACCTGGTCCTTATATAGCTCTTGCCCTATCTGCCAGTTAGGTATTCGCACTCCTTGCATATCCTCAGACTCCTGATTTGGGTATGTCCAATTAACATTTGTGTAATGTCTTATGTCAGACCAAAAAGGAACGTTGCCCTCTCCTATGTGATAAGACATTAAGCACATTGTTCATTAAACCTGCAATAATCTTAACACTACTGACTGACAAAACAACGTGAATCCATACCTGGAACCAAAGGCTGCTCTTGCATTCCGACAATGCCCGGAGAAGGAATAGGAAAAGCACGATCGAAATCACCATCTACGTCGGTATCCGATGACTCACTGTCTGGAACAACACCTTCATCCACCTCGTCCTCAGAACTATCCATTGGCCAAGAAGGGTCGTAGGCCGGCACCATTTCATTCTCCACTACTTGACTGGGTGGTGGTGCTGTGGTCGATATATCCCTATGTTCGTAATACATTTCTTGGGTTTGTTGGGTTGGTAGTGGTGGTGATGGGGATACATCTCTCTCTTCAGGATTGACTTGCGGCTCTCTATTAATGTCAATGGAGCCAGTGGGTTGAACATATTGTTGATTGCTTGATTGTCCACCGCAATTTAATTCTGCATATAATTCGATAAATCTGGGGTTTTCTCCGTCAGATGTGCATGCGTCTGTAACTAACGCTACATCGTCATCATCTACAATATCCACACCAACCCACTGCACTGGGTTGCCCGATGCACATCTAGCAGTCAATCGAGAGACAGATTGTCCGCGTTGTAATTTCAACTTCTTGTAAATCATTTTCATTAGATCACGATGGCTGCATCCTGGGGGCATGCGAAACATTTTACTTTCTCCTTCAAATATTTGACCATTAGGTCCAACATATTTACTCCCATTATAATACACAATCGTAATTAGACCATTTCTACCACTACTCATTTTGTGCTAAAAAAGTAAAAAATAACAGAACAACACCTTTCGGACTTAAAACTAATAAACCAAAATAATTAACTATGTCTGCTAATTTATAAAAAAAGGGTGTAAACAGTAATAAATAAGTCACAAATAACAAAACTATGCCTTTGAAACTGAAAATTAATAAACCAAAATAATTGAGTCTACTGATTTAAAAAATAAGGTGTAAATAGAAATAAAAAAGGTGCAACTACGAATAAAATAGTCAAAACTAACAAAATAATGTCTTTGGAACTAAAAATTAATAAGCTAAAATAATTGAAGATCTCAGCTGATTTAAAAAACGGGTCTAAGTAGGAATAAATTCCCTATGTCCTGCAATAAAATATGTCACCTATATGTCAAAGTGTTTTACACTGAAAAATAACAAACCATACTAACACAACAATACGACACAACAATTCTATATAACATGCAATATCAATTTTTTTTTAAACACAACGTTTGTGCTGGGGCTGGGGGTATTTATAGGAAGAAGGGAGAATTAAATTCGCTGAGGTAGCTTGCAAAATTTGTCAATGCAACGTAATTCACTGGCTATATTTGCGAAATTCCCATGTGTCGGTAGTATTTCAGGAACTTTTGTCAAAATGCCACATTGGAGGAAAAGATTTGGCAAAATGCCACACGGGGGAGAATATTTGGCAAAGTGCCACGGCACCAAAACCGCTGGACCCAGGGGCGAATTCCATGGCGCTGAACGGCAGGCTTTTTCGCCACCTGGCAAGCTATAATTGGTGGCTAAATTCGCTGGGTTTGACCGCGAATTAGGTGGCTTGACCGGAGTTGCTTTTCGGGCAGCACACGTGGCAACCCGTGAGTGGATGTGTAATTTGGTAGGTTGGGCAGCGTTTTTGGGGGATATTGACACGTGGCGGCTTCCTGTAAATTTGGTTAAGGGCCCAGCGGTTAGATAAATTGCTACCCTCCACAGCGATTTTTGTCCTATTTAAACCCTCTCACTGACCACGATACATTCTACCTCTGCTTCTTATATGTTTGAATTCTCTCTAAATCTTATTCTGAAAATAATTTTCCGTTGTTCTACGCAAGTATTTGAAAAAAAAATTTTAAAATTGTTATTTCGATAGTTTGCTTTTCTGTACAGTGATTTTAGTCCTATTTTAACCTCGCAATTCCAAATGAGCAGATATCTTGTACTTTTGCTGTTTACTTGTTTACATTCTCTCTAAATTTTGATTCCGAAAATTATTTTGCGTTCTTCTGCTGAAGTATTTTATTTAATTTTTTATAAATTTTTATTCCGATAGTTTGGTTCCCTGCACAGTGATTTTAGTCCTATTTTAACCTCGCAATTCCAACTGAGTAGATATCTTCTACTTTTATTGTTTATTTGTTTGCATTCTCTCTAAATTTTGATTCGGAAAATTATTTTGCGTTTTTCTACTGAAGAATTTTATTTAATTCTTTTTAGATTTTTATTCCGATAGTTAGTTTTTGTAATTTACGGAAAATGAGTGCTAATAGAAATGGTTTAATAACCATTGTCTATTATAATGGGAATAGGTACGTTGGACCTAACGGTCAAGTTTTTGAAGGAGAAAGTAAAATGTTTCGTATGCCCCCAGGATGCAGTCACCGGGATCTGATGAAATTAATTTACAAGAAGTTGAGATTACAACGCGGAGAATCTGTGTCTCGATTAACTGCTAGATATGCATCGGGCAACCCGGTGCAGTGGGTTGCTGTGGATATTGTAGATGATGACGATGTAGCGTTAGTTACAGACGCTTGCATATACGATGGAGCAAACCCAAGATTTATCGAATTGTATGCAGAATTAAACTATGGAGGACAATCAAGCAGTCAACACTGTGTTCAGCCCACCAGGTCCATTGACATAAACAGAGAGCCGTTTGTGAATGTGGAAGAGAGAGAAGTATCCCAATCACCACCAATACCAACCCAACCAACCCAACAAATGGATTCTGAAGATATGTATATATCGCCCCCACCCGCACCAGCAAGTCAAGCAATGGAGAATGAAATGGTGCCGGCCCACGACCCAGTTTGGCCTATGGACAGTTCGGAGGACGAGGTGGACGAAGGTGTTGTTCCAGATGGTGACTCGTCAGATACGGACGTAGATGGTGACTTCGATCGTGGTTTTCCAATTCCTTCTCCGGGCAATATTGGAATGCAAGACCCACTGCAGGGCCAAGGTATGGATGCACTATTTTTTGTCATTCAGTTGTTATTTAATTATTGTAGGTTTAAATTATTGTATTATTAAAAACCCTGTCTTTTATGTATTTTATCAAAACCCTACATTGTTATTGCGAAAAAAATATGTCTCGCCTTATTTCTGACCTAAATTATGCCGATCTAGAAACTATTTAGAAGCAATGCAAAACTTTAGATTATAGTTGTAAATTTTGTTTGTTCATGGTGAAATATACTAATTTCAGAGTTTCAGTTTTTTAAGTTGAGGGACATTGCATACTAATAATTAAAAAAAACATTTTACATGTTAACAATTGAATGTTATATTAACTATTGAAGTAAATATATTTTGTTTATATTAGTTGCATATCATATGTTAATCTCAAATATTGAACATGTAATTTTATTTTAAATTTTATTCTGTTAAATATATTCTTCAATTTAAATTTTGAAATTTAAATTTTGAACTTGATTTGATTTAACAATTAATCCCAAAAGTTGTTTTTCAGTTACGTCAAATTCAATCAATTATCTCAATTCACTTTTCTTTTAGCATACTTATTGTACTTATTTTTTTAACTACTTATGTTGTGTTAAAACTAATTTGAACATTTTTTAATTAATGATGGAAAAAGTATTTAATGAACAATGTGTGATATGTGTAATGATATAGGAGACGACATCGTTCCATATTGGTCTGATGTAAGGCATTACACACATGTTAATTGGGCATACCCAGACTAGGAGTCTGGTGATATGGAAGGAGGCCAAATACCTAACTGGCAGATGGGTCAACAACTATATAAGAATCAGGTTTTTGAGACAAAGCGGGATGTGCAATTGGCTATAAAATAATATTGTATGGCTGATCATCGGACTACCATAGTGGAAAAAAGTGATACGAAAAGACTTATAATGGTTTGTGAAAATCATGTCGACGGTTGTCCGTGGAGTATGAGGGCATATCAAAAAAAGGGTGGCACTGAATGGGTTGTAGGCATATGGAACAACGAGCACACATGTGTCGGTCAGAATCTTTCTCAAGATCACAAGCAGCTTGATTCAAATTTGATCTGTTCGATGATCTTAGGTACGTAAAATAAATTAGATTGAAGTTTGGTTATTGGTTACAATTTTTTAATGTGTTATTGTATGACGAAATGCAGAAATGATTAGGGAGGATCCCAGTGTTAAAATTGGGTTAATTCAAGAAAGAATAGCAACAATGGTCGGATTTCATATATCATACAGCAAGGCATGGAAGGCAAAGCAAAAGGCCATTGTGAAGGTTTTCGGAGATTGGGATGAGTCCTATGCATTTTTGCCAAGGTGGTTGGGATACATGTTAAATTTTTCTCCTGGATCTGCATACAAGCTGGATTTGAACGACCATTTTATTGATGGCCTACTTGATGGAAGTGCTAAGGTGTTCAACAGGCTGTTCTGGACTTTCAAACAGTGTTGCGATGCTTTTACTTATTGCAAACCAGTGATAAGCATTGACGGAACCCATTTATATGGGAAATATCGGGGAACACTGCTGATTGCAACATCAGTTGACGGAAACAATTATGTTCTTCCACTTGCGTTTGCGATTGTTTCCAAAGAGAGTATCGACAATTGGTCGTGGTTTTTGGCACTGGTTCGGATGCATGTAACGCAGAAAGAGGGAATTTGTCTTATTTCAGATCGACATGCGGGCATAATTGCCGCTGTAAACAATGTCGAACTGGGATGGCATCCACCAAGGGCGTACCATGTTTATTGCATTCGTCACATGGCCAGTAATTTTAATCACAAGTTTAGCAATGTGGTCTTGAAGAAACAATTGAAGAAATTAGGTATGTTTGTCCATTAGTAGCCAATGTTATGATATGCAATTACTCCGTTAATGTTACGTGTTGATTGTGACCTTGTATTTGTATTTGCAGCGTATACAACCTCGCGCCTGGATTTTGATGCCGGATTAGAAACATTCAAAGAATCAAGCCCTCAAATAGCAGCATGGGTTGATAATATCCCGAAGGAGAAGTGGAGTATAGCGTATGATGAACAGGGAAGAAGGTTTGGTCACATGACAACCAATCTGTCAGAGTGCTTTAATAAGGTTCTTAAAGGAGCAAGAAACCTTCCTATTACATCCCTTGTGCGGTTCACATACGCTCGTTTAGTAGCATACTTTGTCGCACATGGTCAAGAGGCACTTGAGGAGATGGCAAGAGGTAATCAATTCTCGAAAGTAGCATGGCAAAAATATACGAGGATGGTTGAAAAATTGGCAACGCACTACGTCACCTGTTTTGACTCAGTTAGGACGAGATTTGAGGTTCAAGAGACGTACAATGTACGGACTCATACGGGCGGGAAAAAATGGTCGGTGTCATTAGCAGAACGACATTGTCAATGTGGTGAGTTCACTGCCTATAGGTTTCCGTGTAGTCATGTGATTGCAGCTTGTAGATCCACACACCACGATCCCAGGCAATATGTTGACCCTGTATACAGTGCCGCGTATCAATGTCAAGTGTATTCACCGCAGTGGTATCCAATTGGGAATGAGGAGTTCATACCACCAGTTGGACCACTCATTGTTATTCCAGATGTGTCGCAGAGACAGAAAAAGGGAAGACCAAAGAGTACGCGCATACGCAACGAGATGGATTCGCGTGAAGGGTCAACAACTCGTACCAGATGTGGTTATTGTAAAGTTGTGGGTCACAATACGCGTAATTGCCCTTCAGTCAACCAACCCCATTGATGTACTAGCTGATGAATTGGTCATGTTATTGTGAATGTGTTGCTTTATGTTGTTGTATTTTGTAATGAACATTTGAACCATAAACCAAACTTGCAGGGAAATCACTCATGTCAATTTGATATACGCTACGATGAATTTCAAACATCAAAACCCCATAAGATTTCACGCTGCCTAATCAAAAATCGTCCCCCAGAGTAATCAAAACCCATAGGTAAAGCACCCTGTAAAATTGATTAGCTTCCGCTCAACGAAAGAAACATGTGTTGACCAACATGTTCAGTCACACCAACGACTTTGTGGATAGTTGTTGAACTGCTGATTGTCCACAGAAAATAGCTCCACAACTTCAGCTTTAGCAGCAAGTGACTGCGGATAAAACAGATGGACACAGTCACCTTGACCAAATCAGGCCGTGGCAAAACAAACATCGCCAATTGATTAGCTTCCGCTCTACGAAAGAAACATGTCTTTACCAACATGTTCAGTGACACCAACGACTGTGACAGCTGAACTGCTGATTCGCCACAGAAAATACATCCAGAACTTCAGCTTTATGGATATACAAGACATATATTTATGGATATGCTTAGTATAAATATCAAGGCAAAAATCTTGTTATTTTTTTATTAATATTAATATACGATGAAATCTAAACAACAAATTGAAATATAACCAACTAAGATGTTAAATCAACAATTTAGGATAGCTTATCAATATTCTTCAACATAGTTTACATAATCAAACAAGAAAAAAATTGTTTTTTAATCTTTCTTTTAAACAACCTAAAAATAAGCTATCCTTTTTTTTCTCCGGTGTTTTTCTTTTCACTTTTTTTCCCAAAATAAAACAAGTAACTAAATAGTAAATTTAGTCTAGCCGTTTGTGATTTGGTTTCACTTTAGCCCTTACATGTAAAATATTCTAAGTGATAATATGAACACATGTTAGAGACCAAAAGCTATTTCATCAACCCTAAACCTAGGTAACCAACTATTTGTTTCTTAAACCCTAAATATATGTCATAACCTACATTAAATAATAAACGCATCAAATGAAATTACGTAGTCGCCATTGTCATGCAAAAAAACATTAAATTCCGTAGTGTCCATTGTCATGCAAAAAACATAAACATGCATCAAACACAAAAATAAATAACAACTTAAGTCCATCATAGCTACAAAAAAAAACAAGTCAGTCATGCTGTCCGTGGTCTTCATGGTATCCTCCACAACGGCTCATGTTATGCTCGAACGGTGACAGATTACATCGAAATCGAGCCCCCCTAACCGGATTTCTCCTAATGATGCGGTCAGGGTCATCATCACCATCGTCGTCGTTGCCATCATGTCGCTCAACCATAGCAGCCAATATCTCATTCGTCGAATACGAGGCGAAACTAGGGGAATGTACTGAGCCAGGCGGGTGTGCCGTAGGGGTCGACATTCCTGCATCCTCATATGGCGTTAGAGCACTGGGCCTATAACAATCCGCATATGTCTCTGAACCGCCTGCACCAGGCACACTAGAACTAGGTCCAGCTGAACTGGGGCCTGCTGCAAAACTAGGCCCAGCTGCATACACAGGATATGCAAAATGGAATCCAGACTGCGGCATCGACGGTGGTGGAAACCAGGGAGGGTACTGCGAACCAGGAACTTGCTGTGGTGGCCACCAATATTGCTGAGAAACTCCCGCCGGGTACCCTGGTGCGAAGAACATGCCAGCAGGACGTGGAGGAAGAGGCGGTACAATAATAGGTGTGTCCGCAATTGCTGGAGTAGCATGGTGTAGGGGTAATCCCTCGTGACGCGCACGTCGGTTTCTGCGAACAACTGGAGGAGGGGCCTCAGTCTGACGAACAACGGGTGGTGGTGCGACATCTCCCGCATCTGTTAATCTGTCAACATCATCGCATGCGGACAGACAGGTCAAATGAGCCCTGAGCCTCAGGTGAAGCCATGTGAACAATCGTCTCGACTCGATCCGCCTGCACAGCAAGTTTAATTAGTCAATTAAAAAACTATATTAACTACCAAAATATGTAATAACATGTAAACGCGTACCACATGTGCATGTAACGCGGCTCTGCGGGTCATCCACCGACGGGTAACAGAGTAATACCACTGCATATATTCACTGTTAATTGATAGGTATCCGTCTCTCCGCATGGGCTGCACGTTCTGCACCACAAGGTCATCTCTTCCTGCCCATTGCATTATGAAGTATGCGTGTCGCTCAGTCCAATCAACCTCTATCTTCCCCGTGATGCTGATCGTGAGCAGCTCACTACAGTTGATCGGACCTTCTGGAATAGGCTGATCAAACCCAAACTGACGTAGAACTCTATCCGGTTGTTGATATACAACAGCTTCATAACAAATAAGCGGACAAACCGCCAACCATCTCCGAGCCACCTCAGCCTCCGGTCGATGGACCATGTCGACAAGGTCATACGGCCTCCAACGTATGTTTCGACGGCGCATGACATCAATATGATGCCGATATCTGCGTATGTTTGTCAACACGGTCTGTCGCGTCGTGTATACATTAAACCTGTAACAACAAAGTCCAGCATTACCAACATATAATGCTAATACAAAAACTACCCTAGTAAGACACTACAACACAAAAAACAATACCTATGTCCATAGATCTCGCGGTCTAAGTCTGGCTGATCGTGCAGAGGCGGAAGGTCAGGAGAGATCGTCGGGAATCGCATCCATACCCACAGCTGCAATAACAAAGCACACCCACTCATTTCACGACGCGATCGACGGGTAGCCCTGCACAACTCCCTTTATAAGTATGCAAGAACCGCGGAGCCCCAACTGAATGTTCCAGTGCGTTGGAAATCATCCAGGTGTAACAAGTAGCGAGCAGGCACAAAGCTCGAAGCGGTGTCAACAAACAGCATCCCACCTAAGATGCGTAATATCAAAGCACGTGTGTATCTCCGGCGTCCTACTTCTGTGCCGGCATGGACCGCATAATCACCAAACTGGTCCCGTAAATAGTGAAGTCCCAACATACCACCGCCGTGCAACTCCCGACCAGCAGGCGGCTCAACCCCTAACATATCACCAATAATAGCACGCAGGTTGTATGGTCTGTGACGCCCAGACACAACATGACCATCGGTCGGCAACCCCAACAAATGATGCACATCCTCTAAGGTGATTGTGACCTCACCCATCGTCATGTGAAACGTACGCGTCTCCGGCCGCCATCGCTCGACAAGCGCAGAAACAAGGTGATGATCGATCTGAACCAAAAAGTTACGAAATCATTTTCATATACATTACAATACATTCAAAATACCAAATTGCAAGTTAGCAGTTGTCTTCATACCTCATGATTGCGCAGACGCGCAACGTGATAAAATCCTGCCTGCCTAAGCCATGGCTGGATCTCCTCAGGTATACCTTCGTGATCGTGTGTTGCGGCGTGCCTAACATTAAGAACACGATCCCGCATGGTTGGGTCGCCCTGGGAATTCCACACATAAGTGGAAATATGTTTCTCCTGTAGCGTAAGGAGACTCCCCACGGATGGACCAGGGTCAATGACACTAATCGCGGACTCAGTCGATGAGCTCGATGGATCATGTTCATCGGAATCCATGACTGTATGTACAAGTTTTTTTCAAACAAAATCCATAAAATAATACATACAAAAATTTAATATTACAAATTATTACATTAGTTTAAATTAGTATACTGTACATTGATATCATGTGATTATGTTTAAAGGATGGTAAAGGTCACGGGCTTCAGGGTCACAACGGACACGGAAGCAACAGAGACCGAGAGGTCTCGTGGACAACGAATCGAGGGAGCATATTACGAGTCTGCCCAGGAATTTTAGGCGTTCGAGTTTGGGGGACAGGGGGAACTTTTGACACTTGAAAAGGTGCTAAGGGTTTGAGTTTATGGGAGTTTTATCCTTCGCGATTTTGTTGGTTTTCTCTGGATTATAGTAATGCTTTGCGTTTTGCGATCGCTTAGGCGCGGTTTGTCAATAATCGGTCATGACGGACAAGAGTCAGCGGAGTTTGGTTTGATTTGAGGTGCAACCCTGTTGTTTTTTTGAGTTTTCAATTTGAATTACGCACGTGCCAACCCTGTACAATAATTCCTTACTTGTTAAATCTTTAATTAATATTATTATTCAATCTTTCATTTTTATATTTAAAATATTAAATCTTTAATTATTACATCTTTAATTATTATTTTTATTAAATCTTCACTTGTTATTTTTAATAAAACAAATCTGAACATGCCAAAATCTGTTATTTTTATTCAATATTTACATTGTTTTAAATCAAATTTTTAATTATTAGTTTTATTAAATCAAATATTTAATTAAAATTTTTATTACAACAAATCTTTCATTAATAAATCTTTACTTGTTAATAAAAATATGTTTACATTTTTATTAAATCATATATATATTTATTATTCTTATTAAATCATTTCTTGACTTATTATATCTTTAACTATTGTTTTATTAAACCTGTAATTATTATTTTTATTAAATCAAATGTTTATTTATATTTTTTGGATAAATATTACATAACAATATTCACATTCATTTACATAAATAAATCTTACAAACTTAAAAGTATAAACAAACAAAATATTCTTATGTTTTAAGAACATATACTACAAATTTAATAATTACAAACAAACATTAAACATTATCTAACTTAACACATCTTCTACCCTAATGTTTACAATTTCTAACTTAATATAATGTAATATCTATAATTATTTACATCAAAACTATATGGACAATTAAAAATATAAACAAAAATATCCAAAAATTATGAACTAACCTCAGTAACTTGACAAAAGCAAACTTCACAAAGCAAACTTCACAAAAGCAAAATAAGAGACAGTTAAATTGAGAGAGGGAAGAAGAAAAATTTTACTGGAAAGAGATAGCCGAAGTGGGGTGGAAGATAGTGAAAGAGAGTTTTTATAGTGGGCCACGAAGCATAACCCGCTAGGCCCAGTGGCACGTTCAGAACACGCTGTACCATCTGGCCAATTTCGTCTTGCCGAGTCAGCATCGAAAACGCTGGACCAGTCAGCGACATGCGTCCCTTACCGTCTGGCCATGTCAGCAGCACAGAAGTCGCTGCTACATGTGGCGGTTTCGACGTGTCCTGCCCGCCCACAACTCCCCAATAGCCGCGTGCCACGTGTCTCTCGTTTCTCGCCCTGTGTCCCAGCGATTTTGCCTGCGTGGCATTCCGACAATTAATACGGACGGTGTGGCATTCCGACAATTTTTTAAAAAATCCGTGGCATTTTTGCCACTGTTCCAATATTTCACGTATTTCGCTGGCTTGCTGTGCAAATTTCCCACAACGCTACCCTGTCTAGCGAACTGCATTTGCCAATTGAATTGTGCCAAGTCAACTAGAGTATTTCGCTGATGCCATTAACAAATTATGTACCGTGGCACTTCGGCAATTATTTTTGGCTGTGTGGCAATTTGGGTAATTTTTATGCCATATGTGGCATTCCGGCCAAAGTTCCTAGACCAGGAGAACATCAATGGAATGTACATTTTGTTACACATTTATTTTCCCCAGGTTACTATCTTTATCTCAATGCACAATTTATCACATCACAACTTAATATGTCACTTTAGCCACCCTACGGATAAGGGGCGGACGTAAGTTAGTGTTTGGAGGTGGGACCTTGCCCCTGATTTTTTGTAATTAATTTTTTATAATATTGAATTATAATAATATATAATTTTGTAGATATTAATATTTTTTATTTTTTAACATAAAGACATTTTTAAATGAATATTATTAATCTTTTGCATTTTTTTATTAACTTTTTAGACAAAATATTTAAGTATCATTTATTTTTATTTTTTACAATATATCTTACTTTTATAATAGGTTATTTCTATTTTAAAGGTTATAAATGATTACATTGCATTAATTTACTTGTCTTTCATTTATATTGATTTGATTTTAATTGACTTGAGAATTAAAATTTATTATCATCCTTTGTCGATATAAAAACTTGTTATAAGAAATATACAACTTGAGTTCTAAAAGACATTAATAATAAGCTTGTCATGAAGAATAATACTATCTTCTTATTACAATTCTTAGTATATTATCTTTGTTTTCACTTTTTGTTTTTATCTTTTAGGCATTGTTTGTGATGTTTCAATGTGCTTCTGTCATTGAATGCATGAGTTTAAAGAAGTCAGAGTGTTAACTTGTAAAATTAAACTAAATATAATTAAAAATAATATTATAATAACCAAAAGATATATTTTGATATATTATTAATGTAATAATTAATGCTTTATAATATATTATTATGAATATTATATATATATATTTAGATGAACAATAAATTGGCTCCCACCCCTTCAAGGCCTGGGTCCACCCCTGCTACGAGTACTTTTACTTTAAAATATGTCTATCATTGCACTGACGGTTTAATCATTTTAGCAGGAGGTCTAATGCTGCAATAATAATCGTAATGTGAAAATTGAACAATACGGAGAAGATAAAATTTTCTTGGTATAGCGAGCTCTGGATGATATATCTAATTCCTCTCAAAAGCTATGTTGAATTTGAGGTTTAAACAAGAAGCACAGACAATAGAGAAATTGAAACTAAAAGCTATGTGGTAAGTGATGTAATGGAAAAATTAGAAAAGAAAGAAGAACAAAATGAAAGAAAAATAAATGAAAGAAAAAATAGATATATAATTATGTTTATATATAATAACCTCATCTTATATGCACAACATGTTTGTATAAGCTTTGGAAATGCACATAAGAGTCATTTTTCATAGATCTAATGCTTTTAGTAGATTTGGACTTGACGTGAATCTAATGCATAATTGAGAATGTGGAAAACACACTACTGTAGTAGGTAAGGTTTTAAAAACGGTTCACCATTACAATTTTGACCGTAATCTAAAGATTTTTAGAGTGTGTAACCACTATGTCGAAACTGTGGTGGCATTGACTACATACGCAAATTTCTACAATATCATGAAATGCATTTATTCACAAATCCTCAGTGTCATAAAATGCGACAAAACCTTACTAAAAGGCATTTTTATTGCAACTGCTCCGTATTGTAGCATATATTTTCTAATAGCACTGAATGTATCTTCAAAATAAGTTAGACATTTTCTAAACCAAAGGCTGTGCCTTCAAAGTTTGGCAGTTTCTAAACCAAAAGTGGGGTTGGATCTAAATTCCTTTTGACGAGCTAGCTATGCAAACGGGAAAGAAAGAATAATACTAAAAAAAAAGCAAAAAATACCTTTAACAAATATTATTTTAAATTTTTATTTCATGTGTATCAGTTTCTATTGCCTACAAAGGTATTCGATCGCCCAATGCAAAAGAAATTAATCAAATAAGATAAATATTAATCCTCCGTTTGTTTAATATTAAAAATTAGAAACTATTTAAATAAAAAAAATTAGAAACTATCTTTTGAGTTTTGTAAAAATGTTAAAATAAACATTTTAATATTTTGCCTTTTCAAATTTAATTTATGTCATCAGTATAATTTTTATACCCACTTTTTAACTGAAAAAGAAAATCTTTAGAAAAATTACAATTAACAAACGCAAAAGTCTAAAAACAACAGAGGTCCTTCTTGCAAATATTGAGAAATGTGTTGGCCATCCAAACATAGAGTGTCTACGGTCAAACCCTTCTTTACCCTATTGAAATTGTCAAAACTTTGTTGCTTACCAATTAAACACCGTGTGTTGAACATGTTACTGGATTTGGATTTTTCAAAGCAAAATTTGAATTTGAATTTTATAAATAAAAAAATATGATTAAAAAGAGAAACTTTGTTAAAATAATTCAGTTAGTTTTTTTCACAGATATTAATCATTGTCTCGATAAATAATCTGTATATATAGCATGGTTATTCCAATTACTGTGTGCCTGAATTAAATAAATAAATAAAAGGACGAGCCGTTTAAAATGTTCGAACCAAAACCCAAGCAAAAACATACCTGTTCCCCGTGAAACCAAAATGGTTTACCTAGAAACAAAGATTTAATAGGTCTTAATCACTTCCTGGAACTTCTTATGTTGGTGCCACCAAAACCAACACCAGGGGTTTTGCCCCATTAAATGGTTTTCATGATCATCTATATAAAAAGAAATTAAAGCTACCATTTTCCCATTAATACATATGTATATGCTCTATTAATTCCTATATATTAATTTGTCTCAACTGTATACATATTTTGAAAGAAAACCTACGTGAGGTTTCCACTAAGGGCTGTGTAGCATTCACAAAAACAAAATCACAAGATTTTTCCTTTCTGAAGGAAAAATAATGAACCGAGACAAGAGTATAGATAAAGCAATCAAACTGCGAAGGCGTCGTCGACAAACAAGAAGAAACAATTATGGTGGCAATGGAGTCAACAGGCACCATAGTCAAGTGGTTGGTTTTTGTTGCTTCCTTCTTGTAATCATCCTATTGTCCTTAGTTTTGTTTTTTGTCTTTTATATCATTTTAGGCTTATGATGATAAGTAGGGAGTACTATTGCAGGAAGTGGCTACAGAAAAACAAAAGGTAGAATAACCTTTGCGAGAGTTTATTTTATAACTCAAACAAACAAGGGAGAGACTAAAGTAATAGATATATCTTGACAAACAAACAAAAAATGTTTCAGATATTTTAGTGTATGAGTATTTATAATGTATGTTATTGACTTGGAGCATGGTGTATTCTTCTTTTCTTGATATAGAAATAAGTATAGATAAACAAATCTCTACTACTCTCTTTACTCTTTACTCGTTTAGTGTAGTTATACGGTTATGCTAGAAAATGGAATATAATTTTATCAAAGGATGACTTCACATTAGTTGTCGAATTTAGAAGTTATATTTAATAATGATTTAATTGCATTTTTCATCTTTGATATCATAATTCTACAATTTTGATCATTAGGTTATAATTGTATAAATTAGGTAATATCACAATTATGTGATTATTTTGGTCCCTCCACTATTCTTTTATTAAATGTTTTAAGAGATTTTGTTATTATGATAGATAGTAAATGATAATATGTTGTTGATTGTTTGTGCTAACGTAATTTAATTATATTTTTAGTCTCTCATGATTATGATACCGGAGAGACCAAAAGTATAATTATATGTATTATATAAGATATCAACAATTATGTCAACATTAGTATCATGTCAACAAAATTTATTAAATATTTAATAAAGGATTGATAATAGACCAAAATTACGTAATTATTGTATATAGGAACTTAATTGACACAATTGGAACTCAAAAGATTAAAATTGCACAAATATAATAATACCAAAGAACCTATAGTGTAATTAAATCTTCTATAAAAACATTTTTTATATCAATCCTTAAAGTTGATTTTAAACCAAGTAAAACTAAAAGGGTTTTGTTGTGAAAAAACATTTATTACATTTTTTATGTAACAAATGTTTTATTTTTTAATTAAAAAATTTACTTAAAGTCACATAAACCGACCTAAGAGCTTTTGTTAACAAATTGCTAATAAAAAAGATCCCATTTCCCACCATAACAACATCCTATTTCCCAACAGCAAGACTCTAGTCCAACATAACCAACCAAACTGCAGAAGCAAAAAGGCCTTGGGCACTAAATACAAGGGAAATTTCTATAAGCAGTTTTTTACTCATTGAGCCTTTCGCGTCTGTATTTAATATTTCTGAAATTAGTTTCCGTAGTATATTTTTATATTTTACATTCCGAAAAATAATTCTCAAAGGACGAGAAAAGTAAGGAACGCTCTGAAGAAAAAAAAAAGACGTGCGAACAGAATGGAGCCAACCCAAACAAAAAGGAACAATTGTTAGGGAATGGCTATTGGCACTACTATAATTACTAATCTCACTGCTCACGTGGGTGTCTTTTAACTGTATTCCAAAATTACCTTTTGATGGAAACACAATGGAATTGTTTTTCCATTGCCTATTTGGGGGCTGGAAACATAAGAGAACAACGGAAACATAATTTTGTTGTACAAGTGTGCAATGGAATCATATTTTTGTTGCTTTATTTTTCATCCTTGGTGTGCAACAAAAGTACCATTCTATTGGATATTGTGCAACAATGAAATCGTATTTTCGTTGTTGACTCAACATCCCCAATACCAGCAACAACACAGATTTTCCTACTCTGATCATCATCCCATACCCATTGACAACAATAACACATTCAAAAATAACAACCTGCAACAAAATATATCAATGACAAGCTAGGGTGGGTGTGTGTGCGGATAGACAACGAGGTGGGCTATGTGGATCTAAACATTTGCATTGCGGATCAATGACAACGATGCTTGGAACTCAACGGGATGGGTGTAGGTGCAATATGGAGGGGTGGCATGGTATGGAGGGATGGTGCAATCTAGAGGGGTTGGGCAGGGGGAGGAGTGGCGTGGTCTAGGGTGGCCTGGAGGTTCTAGATGTGGGCTAGGGTGGGGGTGGCGATTTTGGATATGTGGAGAAGAGGAGGGGTGTAAGGATTTGGTGAGTGAGCAAAATAAGGATTTCATAGAGGTTGGTAGTTTAAATAACAAATATGGTAGTGAGAATAGACGTTCCTAATTGTTATAGGCATATCAAGGCTATAGTTCACAAATTGACCTCTTTATTTCCTTCTAGTGGCCGAAATTGTCCCCTTATTATGTATTTTTCTTTTGATGTTTTTTCCATATTTCAATTTTGGCTCATTGAAATATAGGGATTATGTATCTTTGGATTAAAATAGAAGGCAAGCAACTCAAAAGGTTGACATAGTGGTATAAGATTTTGTTACGTTCATATGTGAGAATAATCTATTTAGCAGAAGAACTTGTATTTGATTTCATCGGGTCCAAAATTTTCTTGGACCAGTAATAGTCATGCAACATTAGCGAGATTATTCTATGACTCAATCAATTAGAAAACTTTCGTATCAAAAAATTAAAGGAGTAGAACGTATCAAAAAATAGAAGGCAAGTTGTATTTTTTATTTTATCAAAATATTTCCCTTTTAGAAGATATTCATAATAAGAAAACAAGATATTATAACTTTTTGCTCTCTTTTTAACATAGTAGGAAAGGGCGAATTATTATGCATGTTTTTTTTTAAGTAGTCCCTTCAAGGCAAAAACAGTTAGTGGCCCAACGGAGTGGTCTTGTGGTAAATAACCACTGTTAACAAACACGGTGGGTTACCATGGATATTAAATATTGGGCTGAAAAGAACTTCTAAAAGGATGTTGCTTTCTGCACCACTTTTTTTCTTCCCAAATAGCCAAATCTAGAATGTAAAATTACATTCTGAAATGCACCTCCTTTTTTTTTTCTTCTGGATTCAATCCAGAAGATAAAAGACATTCTGAAAAGAATTCATGAAGTAATTTGAGGTGCAGGAAGTAAAAGCCTTCTAAAAATACACAATGGCGACATGGACTCAAACAAAAGCATGCACCAGCTACATCTAATTGATCATGAAAAAAAAATATACATTTAAACTAATTTATTTATATTTGCAATAAATTTCATAAAAATAATATTTAAGATTTTCCAAAAGAACTCCTTAAAAAAAGAAATTAGATTGACTGATCATACCTAAGATTTTGTGAAATTACGCAAACTCTCTATGTTTTTATCTACTTTTCCAGTAACCTTCCTTAATTTTTGAGAAATATACATTGACACCTCTTTATACATTACACTAACCCTCCTTAATTGTAAAATAAATAAGTAACATTAGATTGTGCTCTCCTATTAGAGATGTTACCGTAAAAGTTAAAGAAAAGGAAATGTTTACGTAATTTCATGAATTTCAGGATTGATTTTTTTAGATATACAAGTATTAATAATTAGTATATTGTATTAGTGGAAGAATTCGAACCTATAATCATTTTATCACTCTAACTCTTTTGTCCCTCCAACCACCTTATAACTCCAAATCCCATAAGTAACTAGTGTAATTTATTCTTTAAAAAAGGATTTGTCTAATTGATCCTAAGTAAAAAAGTGATTAAACAATTATATTTTGAATAATCAATAGAACTTAAGACAATTATATTATTATAAAATTCTCTCATTAATGCTATGACTATCACATTTAATGTATTATCTTTAATTTCTCTTTCATATCATTTATGTGTAAAATTAAAACTTTATATTTATTAATTAAAAGCTAATAATTAAAATTATAATAAAATTAGATAATTAGAAAATATTAATAATTATTTATTTAATTCACTTTAGGTAAATATTTATTATAAAAACAAACTTTAGATAAATATTTTTCATTTATATTTCAACTTCTAAGTATAATACTTTAAATATTTTTCCAACATTTTCATTATAATTTTTAATTAGAAATTATAGATAAAGAGTATAAATTTTAATTAAAACTAGAGATAAAACTATAAAAATTGAACTTAAATCCATATATATTTTTCCTAAGGTGAATAAAGAATGTAATGATTAAAAAATAAGTATTAAGATTTTAATATTCTATAATTTTGTTTCATATATATACATATATGTATTTTAGTATAATTTTAATTTTTAATTAACAATTATAAAGTTTTAATTTTACACATATATGAAAGAAAAATTAAAGATAAAATATTAAATGTAATAATCATAAAATTTATGATTGAATTCAAAATAAGATAATTGTCTAAATTTTATTAATTATTAAATACGAAACTATTTAACCTTATTTTACTTGAGGATAATTAGACAAATCCTAAGAATGTGTTAGCTGTTCAACAATAAGATAAAGTCACTAAGGCTCTAATAATTTCCCGAAACTTGCATTGACTATACTTAATACATTTCCAATTACAAGTGCAATTTATAATTATACATATATTTAGATATATTAAACTTAAATATGTTTTTTTCCTCAAATTTGAGTCACGGTTGTTGTTTGATCTCTCAAGTTAAATTTATTTTTTTATAGTCCTTTAATTTCAAAGATCTCTCAAGTTTAAATTTGTTTTTTATAGTCCTTTAATTTCAAAAACTGTTATTTTTAGTCTTTTCTTGTGGTAAAAAAGTTATCACAAATTGTACATCTTAATTACCAAAAATTAGATAAGAGAAACTAAAAAACATATTTTTCAAAATTAGAGAACTAAGAAAAAAAATATTTACATTTGGAGAACAAAGCCAATAATAACCTAAATTTAAGAGATCAAAACATCATTTAGCCCATATATAATATTAAGATAACTTACACAGCTCTTAACCTAGATCCTTCCCGGGTAATATGATGAAGTTTAGGTAGTTTAGATGAAATTCTAATTTAAACTTTATTGCTACTATAATACATTAAAAATTTACTTCATCCGATGTTAAATATAAGTGATAAAAGTTTTTTTTTCTTTTTCTTAAATATAAATAAATCTCAATTATCTTATTTAATAAAACTCTCTCTAAAATACTTTTCATTTAATAAGACTAATAATTTTTTTATGCTTGATATCTAGTTCTAATGAAAAATAGTTTATGATATTTTATTTTTTAGGTTAAATTAGTATGTAGGTTATGCTATTACAACTTTTTTAATTAGGTCCTATACTTTATTTTTTTTAATTGGGTTCTTATATTAATTTTAATTTGTAATTAGGTCCCTATGTTAATTTGTAGTGAAGAATCTATTAGATTTGATGAAATATTTCATCATATACACACACGTAGATGTGAACCCTAAATCAATACATGTGAGCTAATTACAAAGGTGCAAACTCTAAACTATGAATTATTACATAGCTTATTAAGGAGGTGTGAACAACATTACAAACAAATTAAGGATTAATCATGCATTAGTGTTGGAGTTACAATTTGGGAGATACAAAATTCATATTTTAGGGTTGGGTTATTGTTTATGAGATAATGAATGGATAGGAAATGAATAACAGGGGTTGTTGAGGAAGGCATCTTAGATTAAAAAAAATCCATGTGTAATACCACCACCATTTGGGTTGAAATGATATAACACTTATAATTTATGTGTATGTATATAACATAATATTTTATCAAGTCTAACATATTTCTTACAACAAATTTAAAATTAATATTGAGACTCAATTAAAAAAATAAAGCATAAGGAACTAATTAAAAATTTTGCAATAGTATGAAAATCTATATATTAATTTTACCTATTTTTAATTAAAAATGATATTATTTAATGAAGTTAAACTAATTTTCTTAATAAGTATGAATTATATTTTTTTTTACTTATAATTGAGACCCAAAAAAATACTTAAAAAGTTGACAAAATGTAAGACCAAACTTCATAAAATATTTTCAAATTCATTTGAGCAAATTATATTTATCTTCATTCAATTTAGCGTTTATTAATTACACTTATGTCCCTTCTATTTTCTCCTTATGGAAACACCCCTTATTTTTTAAAGTACGTCAAAGAAGCAGCCCCCTTCATCATCACGAAGTTAATTGACTCTGTTAACAGAAATGCATCATCATGTGCATTGCCCATGCTTCGTGAATGAAATATTTGAAGTTTTGAACACTTTTGTCCTCTTCTTCCTCACAACACCTATTAATGATTTTTTATCATTTTGTTCTCCCATGGCTTCCACAGCAACTCCTCTCCATGTTGTATTATACGAAAATTGTTGGATATAGGGGGAGCAACTTGAAGTTTGAAGCTTGGGACTTGGAAGAATGTTTTGAGCTTTTCACATGCCTTAAAGATTGTACTTTAAATTAAATGTATCAAAGGTCAATCTTTTGATCCTTGCATTGCATACATATAAATCATTAACATGCTTACATGTTTCTCATTAAAATATCAAAGCTATTCATGTTCTAAAAGAAATCAATAAATCATGGTTAAAATATTTTTTTTGGAAAGATGTGTTTTCACTGCTTTAATCGATTAAGCCATCGAATTAATCGATTACACAACATCCCAGTGTCGGGTTACACCGGGTTCATATACAACTTGTCATGATACTATTGAAAGGTGACAGCCGAGTTCATATACAAATTACCGGGTTACGCCGGGTTCATGTACAAACTTGTGTTACGTTATAAGGTTGAAAGGTGACGACCGAGCGCTTGTACTACTTGTCGGGTTCCAAGATTTAGTAACATTACAGTCAATCCGGGCTGGGTTCCAAAATCATCCGAGCTTCAGTGTTCCTGATTCGTGTAGACGCGCTGATATTAATGATGGTAATGGTAGGGATGCGGAGTTCCAAAACTCATCTGGGTTCTTGATTTGCTGGTATTGATGATGGTAGTAAAAGGGAGGCCGTACTCCAAGTATCTGCCGGGTTCTAACAAGCCTATCCATTTCCTGTATTCGTATTAAAAGGCAGGGGTCCTCGAGTTTGTATACCACTGGCCGTGTTCCACAACAATCGATTACCAGTTCTCATAATCGATTACACAAGGCTTTTTAGAAAAACATGGTTTATTGCTTTAATCGATTACCATGATTTGTAATCGATTACACAAGCTGCTTCTGTAACAATTCTTCACTGCTTTAATCGATTACCACTCGGTTTAATCGATTATTTTGATCGTTGTTCAAACCCAAAAATCAGCATGAACACTTTAATCGATTAAGTGGTAATTTAATTTATTACACAAGGCTTTTTAATCGATTACTATGCGCGTTTAATCGATTACAGTTAGTTACAAAAAGTTGTTATAAATAGGAGTGAGGCTTGGTTTGAAACTTAACTTGAATACTTCAAATTTTCTGAATACACACAAGCCTTCACAAAATTAGAAAGTGATTTTCTGGGTTAACTAACTTCTTGTCTCACTCTTTAATCTTCATGGGTATTGAATGATTTCTTAGGCAAGAGTTTTCAAAGAAGAATACGAGAGCATGTTCTGAAATTCATTTTGTTCATTCAACTCTGATTGATAAACCACATGCATTCATATTCATTGGATCATCAGGTTGTTTCTCTCCATTCTCTTTGGTTGTAAATTCGTTTTTGCAATTTTTGTTATTTGGTGCTATTGTAATTTGTTCTTTGAAGCTTGTACTAGAGTAGTGTTCTCTAGGGAAGAACAAAGTAGTGTTCTCTGATTCTTGTTCACTAGAAGTCTAATAGGGTTTTAAACTTCTTTTCTTTATCTAGAGTTGATAAAGAGTGTTTGTAATAAAGCTTGTAAGAACTGAAATTTATAATAGTGGAACTCTAATCTAGTGTTGATTAGAAGAAACTGGATGTAACTTCTCTTGAGAAGTGAACCAGTATAAATTCTAGTGTTAATTCTCTCTCTCAATCTCTATTAGTCATCTTGTTCATTTGTTCTTGGTATTTTTATCATTACTCAACAAGTTCTATTTTGAGCTATTGATTTCATGAGCTGAGTGATTTGATTGATTAAAAGCATTCTTGGTTTAAAAGTGATTAAGATCCTTACTCTGATTTTATAAAGAAATTTTTTTAAAAGACCAAGTTTTAACCAATTCACCCCCCTCTTGGTTATTGTGGGTATTCCTATTGTTTTCAAAAATCACCCTCACCCTGAATCCAAGTTTTTATTTTTGAGGACCCCTCCATTTTCATCATCTTTAATTCTAATACGATTATTAAGAAAATGTTGATCACCTTCAATTTTTCAACCCCTTTCGATGTTGCCTTCATTTACATTATTATTCTCAAACACAATTACATGGCATCACAATTTGATTTCCTTCATCACCATGTATATCTCCCATTTTTGTCTATTTTTGTATCTACATCACACAATTGGCTTTTGTGTGTTGTTGGATCTTTGTCATTTTGTTAAAAATTAACACCGTCAATAACTATGATGGTTGAAGGAAGACAACAGAAATATATTTTAAAGAAAGCAATATGAGTGTAATAAACCTCAATATAATTTGCTAAACCTCAATATGAGTTTTGTATTTATGGCCTATTAACCATATATCGTAGTTCCGCCACTGTTGGTAGTACACATGATGCACAGGTAATCTCTAATAAACTAGCACAATGAAAAGATTCCTTAAATCATTCTTTGCTCGTTTCCCGTTTGTCTTGGATCTCTTCATGTGATCAAACGTGGCAAATAACGTAGTAAGTTATGTCATCAATTAGGACTCCATTCTGAGGTGAAAGTCCCATGCAGTTTTGTACCACTCAACCAAAGCAACATTAAGCATTTAATTTGTACAATTGCAAGCCCCATGCTGTGATGTGAAACACCAAGGATCGTCTTGGTGTGAAATAATTAAAATGCTAACTAGATTCATTCTTCACTTTTCTCTTTCACTACGCGCATCATGTTATGTGGGCTATAAATCATAATAGTGTCCAAACCCGTGAAGAATGATAATAGTTAAGTAGAAATGTTTCTTGCACAGAAAAATTAGAATTTATTTTGTATTAAAAAAATATAAAAATAACAAATAGAGAAAATTAGATTTATATATCCTGATGTGTGTTTTTGAAGAAACAAATTTTTTCTTCAGTTAAGACTCTACGTTATATCCATCATATTGAGATTAATTGTTGTTATAAACTATTTGATGAGTGAGAACTTTAAAGAGTAAACTATCTTTCTATTTTTCAAGTTTAAAATGCTTGAATTTTTCTGGTTTGTGTCATGTGTACTTTAACTAATGTAGATGTTTCTATTCATAATGTTAAAGAAATATGGATGTGGGTCTTTTTTCAAAGATAAAAAAGAAAAGATTTAAAATAATATCATATCTCTTTATTTTTATAAAAACAAAAATGATCTCATATATTTTATTGTAAGAAGTTTCCTAAGATGTAATTCTTTGTTTATATTAATTATATTTTTGGTGCCAACAAAGAATATAATAATATTCTATTAAAATATTTATTTGATTAAATTAAATTCTCTAATTTAATTACCAAATAAATTATTTTCTTATGCAAAGATTGAAATACTCGTTTGTGATCATGTAGGTTAAATACTAAATAGATAGTAATTAATCATAATTAATTTACTAATTAAGGTAGACATCTAGCAACACTCATTAACATCCGGATAGCATGAAGTAACATCTTCTCCCTTCAAGAACCAATAAAAAAAATAATGTAATATTTCTTTCTATCATTTAAAGCTCAAGGTTAACTATAGAGTATAGTATTATTGTCAAACTCTACTAAGCTACCACATTTAATCAATGAATGACTTAAAAAAACTTTTCTTCTTTCATTCAATTGCTCTGTCCAAGGTCTTAATTCTATTATAGAGTTTAAACTCATTACCTACAGTTGCTAGATTCCTTTTATTGATTAATCATTAATTCTAGAAGTATTTAATCATATTCAATGTTCGTTCAACCAGTGCTCTAAGACATTAGGTGTCCAAAATTAAAACATAATAAATAATTTGATAAGTCAAAGAAAACTATTAAATTTCTTCTTGATAACTTCCTATTGACATATCGTCATCAGCTAATATTATCAGTTAGAAATTCTCAATTGAGTCATTTCAATGAAAACATTCACATGTACATCATCTGTATATGCAATTTAATAAATGAGATATATTAATCTTTATCAAATAAAGATCATTAGATATATATTGATATATCCAGATTATCGATATCCTATTCACAATAATCCTACAATCAATACAATTTTAGATTAAAATTATAAAGAATTTGTTTCTCATTATCATAATTTCTATCATGATATCAAATCTCTAATTTTAATCAAGAGCTTGTCCAAATTAATAATTTAGTAAAACAATAAATATGATAATAAATAAAGAATAATTCTTTACTAAAATTGATAACATGATAGATTAGATCTTAGACATACATATTTATTTTCAACAATATCTCACTTACATTAGAGTCAATTACTCACGTATTACATTACTAATTTCAACTTATGGTAATCAAACTACTTTAATTTGTAATTATGAATCTCCATAATGATAAGTACGTGGTACGATAGGATAAAATCTAAGACACATTTTCCATATTGCAAGTCAATCACCTAAGTTTTATTTATGTAGATAGATCATGCATTACTCAGCATAGGCTAGACCCATGAATAAAGAGAATAACTATAGAGTTTTTGTATCTTACACAAGGGCCAAATCATTGAATGGCCAGACTAATGAATCAAATAAATTGGTAGTAATTAATCATAATTAATTTACTAATTAAGGTAGGTGTATAGTAACACTCCTTCATGTTTGAATAGCATGAAATAACATATTTTACCTTCAAGAATCAATAGAAGAATAATGTGATATTTTCTTCCACCATTTAAAGCTCAAGGTTAACTTTAGAGTATAATATTATTGTCAAACTCTAATAGGCTAACACATTTAATCAGTGAATAACTTAAAAAACTCTTTTATTCTTTCATTCAATTGTTCTCACCAATGTCTTAATTCTATCATAGAACTTAAACTCATTACCTAGAGTTGATGAATTATTTATTGATTAATCATTAATTCTACAAGTATTTAATCATATCCAATATTCATTCAACCAGTGTCCTAAGACATTAGGTGTCGAAAATTAAAACATAATAAATAACTTGTTAATTAATATGATAACTTCATGTCAAATGAAACTATTATATTTCTTTTTGAGAACTTCTTATTGACATATCAAGGTAATATTAATTGTTAGGAATTCTCAATTGAGTTATTTCAATGATGACATCTACATGTACATCATCTATATATACAATTTAATAAATGAAATATATTAATTTTTATTCAATAAAAATTATTACATATATATTAATCTATCCGATTTATCGATATCTTATTTATAATAATCCTACAATCAAGAAAAATTTATATTAAAATTATAAAATACTTATTTCTCATTAGCATAATTTTTATCGTGATAACAAATCTCTAATTTTAATCAAAAACTTGTCAAATTAATAATTTAATAAAATAATAAATATGATAATAAAATAAAGAATAATTCTTTATTAAAATTGATAACATGATAGATTGAATATTGGACATACATATTTATCTCCTATAATTTCTCACTTACATTAAAATCAATCACTCATGTATTACATTAGAGTCAATCACTCATGTATTACATTACTAATTTCAACTTAAGTCATTAAATTACTTTAATTTTTAATTATGAATCCCCTTAATGATAGGTACATGGTACGATTGGATAAAATCTAAGACACGCTTTCCATATTGCAAGTCAATCACCTAAGTTTTATTTACGTGGATAGATAATGTATTACTCTGCATAGGCTGGACCCGTGAATAAAGAGAACAACTTTAGAGTTTTTGTGTCTCACACAAGGGCCAAATCATTGAATGGCCCGACTAATGAATCACATATCGTCCTACATTATAACGTGATTTTTTTTTCTTTCTAAAAAAATCTTAGCTGTTTGAAGTTATATTGTATCCCATTTACATATAAGTAATTGGTCGGAAAGATATTGGCCTTAATCTTATTAAGATCTTGAATTCAAATTTTTTAGAATATAGATAAAAAAACATAATTGAAATAATATAATTTTATTAAAATGATTAATTAGATTCTTCAAAAGAAATTAGTCATTAATAAAATTAATGAATATTTTATGTCAATAACAAAGTAACCAAAAATATTATACGCCTGTCATGCTAATCAAAAACACAGAGAAACCCGTTAAACAAACAAATATTGTCTAAATATTTTTTTCCACAAAACTAAGTAAGATTTTATTAATAGAGTTAAGCTCTTTTATGTGTGCATAAAATTTATCATCTAACTAATAGTTAGAAATGATCCCTTTAAAACCATAAGGATTAGAGTTTACCTCTAATAATAAAGCATTTTTTGCACACACAATAAGAATTAAAATATCCATCATTTTTATGAGATCACACTATTTGTCAAGTTAGTTCAGTTAATTGTATAATATCCATAAATTGTTGTAAGTGTATGATTAATTAGTGTTTTTGTGATATCGGTTAAAAAAATTTAAAAATAGTGTAAATTATAAGAAAATGTAAAAAATTATGCATAGCACAATTTTTTTTTCCTAATAAAAATATTTATATTTTAAATTCTTTAACCAATATTTTTAAAACACTAATTAATAATTATTTAATTCAAAATTATTAGTTAAGTAAAATGTGCCAAAGGATGGGGTCAGAGCCATGAACAGTTTTATTGTGCAATTACCCATGCTTTTGCTGGAATAGGAGACTGCAAATGAGCATGTGCAGTGCAGCTAACAAACAGATAAAAGAAACAGAGGCACGGAACTTTCTGATTTGTAGTTTTGTACCCTAGTGCCCTTAATCAAACACTCTATTCTTTAAAGTACTTTTATTTCCCTTTAAGGCACACTCATTGAGGCCATTGAATATTTAATCACGCCTTCAAATGAGCAGACACATCATGATAATATTGTTGCATGATTGCATGAACAAGATCGATAAAAATATTTAGATAAATATTCTTATTCTAAAATAATTAACATTTAAAAAGGTTTAGTCGGTTACTTTTTTTTCGTTAAACCTATATTTCTTTTTCAAGTTATATAAAATTTTCATCTAACATTACTTTGCATAGTTTCTTTTTATTTAACATTTTCATATAAGGTAATTTATCATAGAATTATTTTCAATTTGAAAACTCAGACCGTAGTTCAACGACTGATCTAATGAATAAAGTTATAATAGAGATTAGACAACCAGTTGAGTAAATTGTTTTTCTGTTGAACTTTGACTCTTCTATTCCAAAAGAAAAAAGGAAAAGAAAAGAGCTATAAACTTATAATAGAGTTTGTTTCTTTTTTGTTTCTCTTAGCAATCTCTCTCCTCACATCTTCAATATGTAACAAGTCAAGCTGATGTCCCGTAACTTGCGTATGAAGTTGGATGCTTTTTTTTGTTTTTGGTGAAGAAATTGGATTGCTTTGAAGCCCTTACTTTTTTCTCCTCAAAAAAGTAAATTATACCGACTATTTCGAAGGTTTTATGAAATTACAAAATTTTCTATTGTTTTTATCTACTCTTATACTAATCTTCTTAATTTTTAAAAATATAAATTAATAATCTCTTATACATTACACTAATCGCTTTAATTGTTTTAAAAAATATCACATCGTACTTCTTAAAAAAACATAAATGTTTATTTAAGTTGTTAAATGTTTCTTAATTGTTGGTTATATTTAATTTATTCATAAACAATTTTTAAAACTAATTTTATGCACGAATAGTTAAAGGTTTCACGTTATTGATCGATTAGAAATCATATTAAAATATAATTTTAAATATTTTAATTAGAATAAATAATATATACAGTGTAAAGGTTTCATATTTTTATTATTTATTCATAAATTATTATACATGATAAATAAACTTATTATTGTAATAATTATGGTAAAGGTATTACTAAAAATTCTTTCTAATTAATTCACATTGTTAGAACTTTTGCCGTAAAAGTGTGTGTCTATTGAACTCATGTAAAACTGTCTATTAAAAAATTGGCATTTAATAAATTAACGATTGAGCCTAGATACAGTAGTAACTCCCAAGAAATTGTGGAGGAAGCAGTTTTAAATATCTCCCATGCTATGCGGCTATTTTCAAGCCAAAAGTTAGGGAATATTAAACTACATCACTCTGTCTTCTCGAGCATTGGTTTATAATTTTCTATAATGAACACAAGTATGAACTCTGTTTGCTTCAGGCTTGGTTTTCAATTTTTTATGTGAACCTAAGCATATTCATTAAATTCAGATAGGCCGTTGAAGATTATGCATCTTTAGCTTAGTTATCTCACAGCTGACAGGGGCGGAGACAGGGGGGGACTAGGGTGGGCAACCGTCCCCTAAAATTTTATTAATATAAATTTTATTATATATATATATATATATATATTAAAAATTAAAAAAATAATTTGACAATAACAAAATATTGCATTGTATAATATAATGATATAATATTTTTTAATATTACATTAAAAAATAGGATAAAATATTTTTGAGTTTGCATTACATAATATAATAGAAATCTTTAAGATTACATTACATAATAAGATAAAATATTTTTTAAGATTATATTCAAATATAGTATAAAATATTTTTTAATATTGTATTCAAAAATATGATAGAATATTTTTAAGATTGTATTGCATAATATAAAATATTTTTAAGATTGTATTGTATAATATAAAATATATTTAAGATCGCATTGCATAATATGATAAAATATTTTTAAGATTGCATTTCAAAAATTGGTTAAAATCGTATGCTTAAATTAATATAAATAGAAACATATTTTTGTGTTGATAGTATGCATTCCATTCCAAATAATATTAGAGCTTTAGAGAGTTTATGTTTGCATCATTGAGAAAATTGTTATGAGGTCATATAGAAGCATTTGACAAGTCTGATTCTTAACTCTCCATTAGAATTTAGAGGTACTTATTTATTATCATAGCGGAGTTGTCCATTGGATTGATTATCCAATTTGGACATTGTGATTTTTTATCCAATTGGGTTTTCCACGCTAAAACTGATTGTGTATTTTTTATCTCTTATCTCCATATTATTACTTTGAGTTTGATTTTAAATTATGAATTATTTTATTAAGACTCACTAAATTTTGTCAGTTTATTCATCAACTCACCCTGTTTGCAATTTGTCTTTTTGTGGTTTGCGGTTTGTATATTTTTGTATATTAGATTTGTATTGTCTTCAAGTATTTTTATTTATGATATAATTTTTTTTATGTTCGCCCCCCCTAAAAAAAATTTCTGGCTCCACCACTGACAGCTGATACATTTTCTTAGTTGCTACGCTAACTTGCAACATGATATACCAATCAAAACTCGAGTTTTTATTCAATTATTTATTATTTGCAAGCGATTCAAGTGTAAGTTATTTTTTACACACATGACATCATTCTCTCAAAATCTTGACCAGAGCTTGGCCAAACTGTATATGTACTTATGTGGGGCTTCTTCCTTCAAGTCTTCTACTCGATGATTTATGCTTAGCATAGTAAAAGTCCTTGATCTGTTTTTTTTTTTTTTATCGATATCAAATTCATATAAAGAAAATTTATAATAATTCAAACATATTATTCAACCAGAAAATTCTTTTAACCAGTGGTACATAAATGATAAATCCTAGTATTGAAGAAATGGAAAGAAAAAACAAGTTTGATGAGGACATGCATGCGGGCGTGTGACAAAATTTTGATTTTTGTTGCTTTCATTGGCTCTTTCCTAACATTATGGGTTGTTGATATAATAATAGTAATACCCAAATTGATTAGTCGTGCGTCGTGTTTAAGAAATACTACTAGATATGCCCTCTTATAAGAATCTTTTGAAAAGTGTATAAAAATACTTGTCATAAGCTCTTAAAAAAAATACTTATCAATACTGTTTGCATATAATCCATATTTATTCATCTTATCCACTTACACAAATATATGGGTAGAAAAAATATGTTATACACGATCTACGTGGCGGATCCAAAAAATGTTTTTAGTGAGAAAGAAATAATTTATAATATTTTTATGGACGAAAAATATTATACATTCTTACAAAATATATAATCTTATGATTAAAAAAATCAAAATACTTATACTTCTACAAATTTAAAAAGGTAAAGTTGATAAAATTAATATCACTTTATTTTTTCTCTCAATTTTTACATTATTTAATTAAAAAAAATCATTTTATAAGAATAATATATTTGTTTTTTTATGAAAAAAAAATCAATAATTATTCAATATATTTAAGTAAAAAAAATTACTCTATAAAATAAATTGCTCCCACAATAAGCTACATGCATTCACCCCTGTACAGAGTACACAAATATATAATGTACAGTAATTTTATACTATTTTTTTTTATTTCCCTGGTATGGGCTCAAACCTAATTCCTTGTGATCATTATCATATAACAATTATAATATATTATTTTTTTATGGAAAAAAGTTTGTATTGATAATGTATAATCATTATATGTGTGTGTGTGTGTGTGTGTGTGTGTGTGTGTGTGTGTGTGTGTGTGT
>CM023955.1:18696494-18796281 GCA_013407115.1 Glycine latifolia
TATGTCAATATTATTTATTTATTTTATACAAATTTAATTTTTTATTAAGTAAAGAAATCCCATTTGAAACTGATTATATTTTTTAAAAAAATTTAAATTATTATATAATTAGTTTTTATCTCTTAACTTTATTTTTAATTATAAAATTATTTTTTAAAGAAATCTTATATCAATATTATACTATATCAAAATCAAGTTATTATATCATCAATTTTTATCTCCTAAATTTTTTAAATTATTAAATTAATAGTATTTTTATCCTTTTTTAAGAAATTTTATCTAAATATTTATTTCATTAAATTTTAGTTATTATATAATGATTTTTTTTGTTTAACACTATTTTTTCTTTTGCAATTGGAGTTCTTGTTTTCAAATATCATATAACAAATGTCTTTCGAATATTTAAAGATAGTTATAATTTCCAAATTATGGAAATGCACAATAGTTGTTATTGTAGTTATGAGTTGCGATATCACCAAGATTGATAAAGGCTGAAAGATAATGCATCACACGAAAGAAAATTTTTAAATTTTTGATATTTTATATTTAATGTTCTATTAACAAAACTATTGGTAAATGAAGGGGATCTAACTCAATTAATTGAATAAAGAGATGTAAATTATTATAAATCTTCTAACATTTTTTCGATTCTTACAGATAAAAAATTACACTTGATAATAAGACAGAAAATAAATTTTTACTATATACTTATTAGTATACATTGAAAATAAAATTATTAAAATTAGCAATTATTATTTTTGTAGCATAATGGAAAGATATTATGTGTGCTTTTATTGGGTAATAAGATGTTATGCATTTTGATAGATTATTAATGTAATTTAATATATTAAACATTAAATTAAAAAAATTATACAAAAATAAATGATATATAATTATTAGATGTATTTTATTTTTTGTGATTCCCTCTCATTCAGTCTTGGTCTGCCCCTGATTGAGTATATTAGTAACATTTTTCCAGATTTTACAACACTGTGTGAGATGATGGGTGATATGAAAAAAGGTGAAATAAAACTTAAAGCTTGGCTGGCGGGAGCCGCAGGAGAACATGTTTTTAACAAGTAATTGGCTGCTCAAATTGCGCCACTATCAGCGGTTATTTACTTCTTTTAGGTGACCCACCGCTCCACAATTCTATTTGAAGTCACAACCTTCACCATTCGAATTATACTTTCATACACATCCAATATATGTGTTTTTAGTTAGATGCATCCAATATATAGTTCAAATAAATTAGTCAAACATAAAACTAAATTTTAGAGAGATTAAGCATTCGTTTGTTTTAAATATTGACGATTTTCTTATAAATTTATGTTTTTTATATACTTTTTATAGATAAAAGTATTATTTATGTAATTTTAATTTTAATTTTTGAAGTCTTCTTTTTGTTTTTAGATGAACTATTTATTTTAAAAAAGAGAATTTTTATGATATCCCCAATAATTTTGGGAATTTTCATACCGTTGACTTTTAACTAATTAAATTATATGTCATCTTTCTTCGCATTAATTAAAAAATGTTTTTTTCTTCAAATTAGTCATTGATTAATTAAAATATTTTTTATTTTTAAAAATTACAACTATTTTAAATTAGAAAACCTGATTAAACATAAGTTTAGAACTCTAAATCTTAATCTCTTTTACCTTCTTCACACTGAATCTGAATCCTAATCTTCTTAACCTCCTTCACTTGTAATTTTTTTTTTTAACCGTTTCTAAAGTTAGATGGCTAATAAATTTTAGAAATTCACTCTAAAAGAGTGAAACAACAAAAATGTTGCAAGTAACCCTTGGGAAGAATTTGAAAATAACACTCTCTAATACAAGACTACATCACACACCCTTGATCCAAACATGAACAACAATAACCCCAACAATCATAACTATATACCGAACACAACTGGCTATTTCATAGTAATTCATTGAACATGCTGGTGGAAATTTGTTTGCAAGATACTGACAGAAAAGTGGAAGAACCAGAGTTGTTAGAAGCAATTCGCATCACAAATCGTTTTACTGATGAAGGAGATTAGGGTTCAAAATTTTATACTTATATTTAATCAAATTTCCTAATTTAAAATAGTTGTAAGTTTAAATTTTTAAAAAATAATTAATCAAGGAGTAATTTGAAAAAACAACAACAAAACAATTAATTGATGAAAGGAAGATGACATACAATTTGATTGGTTAAAAAAATAACAGTATTAAATCTCCAAAATTATTAGGGACACCATAAAAACTCTTGTAAAAAAAATAATGTAAGCAATGAAATGATCTGTGCTGCAAGTGCAAGGTGGGTAATCTTGCTAATTAAATATCAATGAAGTTGTTGTCCTATAATGTTAGGGGATTGGGAGGGAGATTGAAGGTAAAGGGAGTTAAGCAATTAATCAAGAAAGAGAAAGCTTTTGTGTTCTTACAACAGAAGTAAAAATAATCTATAAAGAAGGAATTGTGCTATGCACTTTGGGGTGATCATGAGGTTGGGTGGGAAATGTCTCCACCTTTATTTTAGCCAGAGGATTGTTGTATGGTGCAAATATCCATTTCAACTAAATAATTCATTTAAGGGGAATGGCTCTCTTGCTATGGAAGGGTTGTGGAAAGGTGGCAACAAAGAGGCTATCATTGTAAATGTTTTATTCACCTTGTGATTTTGAGGGTAAGAGGAGAGTTTGGCAAGAGTTGAAAGACTATAAATCTTCCTCTAATATTCCATATCGGTGTGTTGTGGGGAATTTCAATAGTATTAGAAGTTGTGAAGAAAGACAAGGTATTGGAGGGGACTCAAATAGGGCAGGAATTGGAAGAGTTCAATCTCTTTATTGAAGAGATGGAGATGATGGACATCCCAGTGGTAGGTAAACACTATACATTATATTGTCCTAATGGTAAAGCAAAAAGTAGGATTGATAGAATATTCATGTCTAAAAATTGGTTGGATTGTTGGAAAGGTTGTACTCAATATTCTCTTGATAGAGATAACTTGGATCGTTTGCCCCTTACTAGTGAAAAACAACCTTGTGGATTGGGCCCTAAACCATTTAGGGCTCTAAATTTTTGGTTCCAAGATAGTAGGTTCTTTGAGGTGATGAAGGAAGCTTGGAGGAAGCAAGATGTAGTTGGATGTGGAACATATGTGATGAAAGAGGAATTAAAAGGTGTTAAAGGGGTCTTGAAAAAAATGGAATGTGGAGGAATTTGGCTTTATGCAAAGAAAGCAATAACAAATTGTCATAGACTTAAATAAATTGGATGTTTTGGAGGAAAGTGGTAGCCTTAATGAGATTGATTTCTAAAAGCGTCTTCAACTTCAAGAAGAGTTTTGGAAAGTGGTCAAATTCAATGAGTCTTTATTATTGAAAAAGTCTAGAGCAAGATGGATTAAGGAGGGTGATTGTAACTCGTCTTTCTTTCATTCCATCATTAATTGGAGGAGAATAAAAAATTCTTTGAAAGGTGCTTTTGTGGATGGTATTTGCCTAATTGGGTGGAGGAGCTTATGGTGGTAAATAGTGGAAGTAAAGAAGTTCTTTGAAAATAAACTCAAGGAAATTTTGTTGAGAAGACCAAAGCTTGACAATGTCCAGTTCCAAAGTATTTCTAGTGCTTGTGGCGGATTTTGAAGAGGAAGAAGAAAAGGGAGTTATCTAGCATTGTGAAAGCTCAAAGACCCCCGGCTTGGATGGACTCAATTTTTGTTTTATGACAGAGTTTTGGGACTTGATGAAATGTGACATTATGAGATTTGTGAAGGAATTTCACAGACATGGAGTTCTCTCTAAAGGTACCGACTTATCTTTTATTGCTTTGATTGCAAAGTGAGAGAATCCCCAAGACTTGTCAATATAGATGTATTTCCTTGATGTGATGCTTATACAAAATTTTGGTGAAATTGTTGGCTAATAGGATGAAAAATGTCCTTGGAAAGATTATTGACAATTGTCAAAGTGCCTTTATTGAAGGGAGGCAATTACTTCATAGTGTAGCGGTGGCTAATGAGGTGTTGCATGAAGCCGGTAGGAGAAAAAAAAAATTTCAATGTAGATTTTGAAAAGGCATATGATTATGTGTCATGGGAATTCATCCTATATATGCTAAATAGGCTGGGATTTAATGATACTTAGATCAAATGGATCAAGGGTTTCCTTGAATCTTCTTGGGCTTCAGTGTTGGTAAATGATAGCGCATCTCAAGAGTTCAAGTGTTGCAAAGAACTTCGTCTAAGAGATCCTCTAGCTCCTTTCCTTTTTTTGGTGGTGGCTGAAAGGTTGAGTGGCCGAATGAGGGAAACAAAGGCAAAAACTTGTTTGGAGGATATAAGGTTGGTGATAAAAATTTGTGAGGTTAACATCCTTCAATATGTCAATGATACTATATTCTTTGGGGAACTTAGTGGAATAAATGTTTTTTTCCATCAATACTATGTTAAGAATCTTTGAATTAGTGATGTATAAAAATAGTATTTGCACAGGGGCTAGTGTACCCTACACAGTAGTAACAGTTGACTAAAAGTCCGCATATCAAATCCTAAGGACCAATTGTGTTCCTAATTAGTCAAAATTATTAAGCTAAACAATTGGATTAATCAAAGGAGGAATTGAAGTATGTAAAGGAAAATATCACAAGAAAGGGGCTTGAATTATGATTTTAGAAAATTTTAAAACCTTTTTGCAATCAAACAAGGTTTTCGTTTGAAGAAGAAACTTTGCAAAAACAGATAACAGATCTTCTGAAAAAACACAATTAGACAATGGGAAAAAAAACATGTTAAACACAAGATGTTTTCAAATGTCTAAAACAAATTCAAACCTAGGTCAGTTGAAAGCAGAAGAAAAATAAGTAAATATTAGACATAGAGAGTTATACAAGTTCGTCTCTACTAAAACTACGTTCAGTTCTTGGCAAATTACTAAGTTACACTAACTTCTCACAAGTTACAAGTATTGTGTCATAGTCACTTCTGGCTCTACAAATCAAGCTTTACCCTAAGATTTATTAACACCTAGTATTGTTTTTCCTACAAAGTCACTACTAGTTCTAAACAAATCAGAAGAGATTTGTAGTTTGAGTTTGCATAGAGACTAAATTTAAAATTGTCTTACAGATGGATATACAATCAACACCTTGTCATTTTCTCTCAATATGTTCAAGGTGTTCTGAAAGCTATATCTAAATTTACAATAATATACAGAAAGTTTTGTGCAAAAAGAATAATTAATGTTTTTTACGCAAGATTGATACTTCAAATCTTCAAATTTTTTGGTTTATATAGGTCTTATCTTCAAGTTTTCGTTGTCTCACAATGGGTAGATTTTTACACTTGATCTTCATTTAATGAATGTGGTCATTGGGGGAATTTAATGCTTGCATTAAATGCGTGTCTTTTCCTTATGCAGAGAGTCCACTCTTTGAAACTTGCACGTTGAGTACTGTAGTAAGTAGTCACTTCCTTTATGTCAGAGCAGGTCTTGTGCATCAAATCTCTTCTTTTGATAGTGATTGAGGAATTTCATACCTTGACTTCATTTATTCTTCATAGGATTCGATAGATCCTAGGAGAATGTTTCTGCAAAAGATATCTCAGACACAAAGTATTAAATGACATCTTAAATGTCATATCAGATCATGACCCTATCTGCCTATCGTCTGAAACATCAGACGTGGACTTCTCAAGGCATGTTCTGATAAAACATTATATATGAAACATTAGACGTAGATTTTGCATAAGACACAACTTTTAACCTTTGTATTTGTTTACATCTAATCAAAATAATTTAGGGTCTTGATTTTTCTTAAGACATAAATGTCTATTGACTTAACAAATAATTTTTGTGGTTTTGGTTTTAAAAGAAAACAACTAAAATACATAAAAGAGAATTTTGAATGATAATAAAAGCGACCTGAAATTATGATTCACTTGTATCAATTTCCCCCAATTCAAGTTCCTATGAAATTCCTACCACAACTAATTACCAATGCCCTAAGTCAACCAAAAGCCTATGATCAAGGTCTAATGATGCTCTTGCCTTGAACCAATACTCCAATGATCATAGATATATTGTTCCTAGTCAAGGATTATAATCAAAACAAGGGGTGATCAATTAAAAATTAACTAATTTATCGAAGATTATCCAAACATTTTGATCATACAATTTGGTGTAAAGCATTCTCTACCTAGGTCTATCCAACATATGTAGATGATCACCACAATACATTCAATTAAGCATAGGATTCATCAATTCCTAATTAAACAATAAGAATAAGGAAAATAATTAATTAATATAAGACACTGAGGAATTTCATTAAGAACAAGAAAAAATGGCACAATTAGACAATTACATCAAAACCATCGGATTAGGGTGACTAGCCGCTCATTGTCAAAGAAAAACTAGAAAGCCTATAAGAAATTAGCTTAGACATACCAATAAGGTAGGAATGATGATCACTATCTATCCTCATTGTGTTGTCCACGCTCAATAGCTCTCAAAAACCCTCAAGGTTCTCTTAAAATTTTTAAATATGATAAAAGGTACTCAAGATGCAAGATACAACCCCTATTTATAACTTCCCAAAATATGTTAGTTAGAAAAGACGCACTACAGCCATGATGAAATCCATTACCATCGTGGTCGGAAAGTCATGACGCTGAAACTCTAGGGAATTGTAGATTGATTACGTCCCTCATGGATTGACCACAGCTGTGGTATAATTTACCACAATCGATGTTGGATGGTTGAAACCGTTTTGGAGGGCAGTTATCCTTTTGCCTTAGTCATGTTGCTTACCACAACCATAATAAATGTATCATAATCATTATCAATTGTAGAGTCTACAAATCTTCATATAATCATGCAATTTTCAACTCTTTCACTCAATTGAGCAATATAATCCTACAATACAAAACTAGTGTCCAAATGTGAGTTCTACCAAGAAAATGCATGTAAATGACACAAAAAAATCACTTAAAATATCACTCAAAAATGATTTATCAACTAGCATCCAACTTGAGAGTAAATTTTCACAAGAATTGCTTTGTTGCGTTGGGGTGGATGATAGAATGGTGAAAACTTTGGTAGATGAGTTTAATTGCAGGGTGGCATCTTTGCCTTTCACATATTTTAGTTTACCTATTAAGGCTAACCATAAAAAGGTGGACACACTGAAGCTGGTTATCCAAAAGTTTAGTGAGAAATTATCTCTTTGGAAGCACAAGAAAGTTTCTTTTGGGGTGGGGGGGAAGAATTTGTTTGATAAATTCTATGTTGTCATCTCTCATGTTTTAATCTATCCTTTTTCAAAATACCAAAAGAAGTATGGAAGCAACTTGTAGGGATCAAAATGAAATTCTTATGGGAGGAGATGATTCAAAAAATAAAATTGCATTGGTAAGTTAGAAGGATATATGCAAGAGTAAAAAATCTAAAGGATTAAGGATAAAAGATTTGCTCTTTTTCAATTATGCTCTATTGGGGAAATGGAATTTATTCCATAACAAGGGAAGTTTCTGGGGTGATGTTCTAAAAGCTAAGTATGATGGATGTCATGGCTTAGTGGTTGGGGGGGAGGGGTGGTGTTCTTGGGAATCAGTGTGGAAGAAAGACTGAAAGAATATTGGGGGAAGGGGGAAGTCGAGTGAACACAAATGATTTGATGAGGGGATTGAGTGGAAAGTTGGGGTAGAAAATATGCAAAGTCAAATATTACAAGAAAGAAAGGTTATTGAATTGTGATTTTTACTAAACTTGAAACATTTTTCAAAAACAACAATGTTATTATCTAATGAAGAAAATCAAATATCAGATCTTTGCAAGACAAATTAGACAATAATTTCATATTTTTAAAAACAAACAAAGTATTTCACCTTAAAATATATTGTTTACTCCATTTAGCTAGTAGCCTAAAAAATATTTTTTAAAAGACTCTAGAATATATTTTTAATTAATAAAATACTAGAATATATAAATTTTAATTTTATAATAATTAAATTTGATTTAATATTAAATTTTTTAATATATACAAATTCACTTAAAAAGTTACACATTTAATATACACATATTATTATTATGTTTATGAAATTCAATAATTATATTATATTTAATAAATATAATATTTGATATATTATTAAAAAATACATTATATTCAATAAATATAATAATTGATAATATATAAAAAATAGTTTATTTAATATTTATATAAATATTACATTAATTAAACACTAGTCTAATACTTGTGTTTAATTCTATTTTACTTATATATATATATATATATATATATATATATATATATATATATATATTAAAGTATACAATTTAGTTTATTTGAGTTAACATTTAATACATATATCAGTTTATTTACATATTTGTATAAATATCACATTAATTAAATATTGATTTAATACTTGTGTTTAATTAAATATTATTCACCATTTTGACTTAACAATATGCATAAATTATTGTAAAACTCCTAAAAAAATGGAAACTTAAACGTTGTAATGAGTCTTAAATAAATCTTCAACCCAAAATGGTGTTATCCGCTTCTAGGCTTTCCAGGATTGAATCCAACTTATTTTAGTCGAAACTTGTATATTTCAACCAATTCAATCAATGACTTGTTCAATAAGCTAATAATTTAGTGAGACTCAATTTATTTTAAACTTATTTTTAAATAAGAAAAGTTATACTAATTTACTAAATATAATCTTATTAAAACTTTAAAATATATATAAAGGGATTCTTTAATCATCATATCATATCTTTTATATATATATATATATATATATATATATGTATGATGAGAATATTATATTATGTAAAAATAATAAATCCCTATTACACATGTAATCTTTTATAATATTTTTTTGTCTAACACTTACTAAAAATATTGCTAAAAATTCTTTGATAACATTTAAAAAATGTCAATGAATATAATTAAATGTTACTAATATATTTTCACGATATTTAATCCCTTCCTTAATTTTACAAAATTCTTAAATAGAAAAATTAACATAAAAATTTCAAATTAATTTTAAAAATAAATTAAACATTTGGCTTAAATTGTTTGGATGCTAGTATAATAAAAAATATTCGATTTTCTGTTAGGAAAAACTTTTTATGATATTAGTGTTTTTTTTTTCTTTTCAGGAAAGTAATGGAAAATATTAGTTTGTCACATGAAGGAATTTGTCCTATTCCTTCACCAAATTGACTAGACTCCTTCACCTTTACCAAACAATCAGACTTTTTCACCAATTGATCAAACTCCTTTACCTATTCAAGTTGATCCTACTCCTTCTCCTTCACCTATTAATGTTGATTCTACTCCTTCACCTCATGAAGATGAAGTTAATAATGTGGAGGCACAAGGAGGAATGTGTAGGCTGAAAAGTAAGATTTGATAGCATTTTAAAAAAATTCAAGTCAATGATGTGGACAAGGCTAAATGCAAGTATTGTAAGAAACTTTTTGGTGGAAAATCAAAAAATAGAATCAAGCATTTGTGGCAGCATAATGAGATTTGTGTTCAGTACAAGATTTTTATGAGAGGGATGAATGACCAAACATTTCTTACACCTAAGGTTGTGCAAGGAAAGCAAGAGTTGGGTGTGGGAACTTATGATGCAGAATGGGCAAGGAGAGAGCTAGCAAAAATAATTATTATGCATGAGTATCAACTATCAATTGTGGATTTAGGAGATACTTAGCTGCCCTCCAATCTGTGTTTAGGTTCCTACTAGAAACACAATTAAGAATGAGATAATGAAAATCTATGAGAATGAACGAGCAACATCTTTGAAGTTGTTGGATAGTCTTGATGGCAGAGTAGTCATTACACCAGACATGTGGACTTCAACCAATTAGAAGAGGGGGTATATGACTATTACAACTCATGACGTTGATGGATGTTGAAACTTACAAAGTTGAATTTTGAGTTAATAAAATGATATGAACTTTTTATATTATTAGGCCTTTTATTTTATAAAATGATTGAATATGATTATATTATATCTCTTTTTTTTGTTGTTTTATATATTATCTCTCTTTTTATGTAGATTCATTTATGTCCCTACTCCTCATACAAGTGATAGACTTTGCAATGTATTGATATTTGATGGATTGGAATATTGACACAAAGCTGCCAACTATCACCTTAGATAATTGTACCCCAAATGATCCTATGATTGATAAAATTAAGGATAAATTACACTTAGGTAGTTTTCTTAGGGATGGGTCTATACTTCACATGCGTCATCCTTAATTTGATAGTAAAATATGGGTTAGAAGTAGTGAAAGACGGTGTAGAAAATATTCGATATAGTGTGGCATATTGGATAGGAAAACCTAAGAGGAAACAAAAATTTGAGGAAACATCTAAACAATTGAGAATCTCGTACACTAAGAACTTGGCCTTAGATTGTCCAATTAGGTGGAACTCAACTTACAAACTGCTTGAAATTTTCATAGGATATGAGGATGTATTTTGTCGATTAAAGCAACAAGAGTCTCAATATACTTGTTTGCCAATTACTTTACAATGACAGTTTGCAAAGGATGTGTGTGGGAGATTGAAGTTATTCAATACTATCACTGAATTATTTTCTTCTACTAAACATCCAACCGCTAATTTGTATTTTCCAAATATATGTGAGATTAAGTTGGCAATCAAACAATGGATTACATCTCCTAACCTAATGATTCAACAAATGGCAAAAATATATGATGATCAAATTTGATATATATTGGGGAGTGATTCATAATGTGATGGGAGTTGCCACTGTTTTAGATCCTAAATACAAGATGGAGTTGTTTGACTATTATTATGAAAAAATTTATGAACATGACTCTTTTAATCAAGTGAGGTGCATTCAAAAATTGTGTTATGACTTAGTTTCTGATTACCAAATGAAAATGAACAAAGACTCTTTTGGTAGCAATGTTGATGATGTTATTGGTAGGGAAGTTGTTGATGATGCATTACTTGAGTATGATAGATTTATTATAAGGAAAAAAAAAGGCTAGAAGTTCTTATGTTAAATCAGAGTTGGACCATTATTTAGAAGAAGAGGTTTTACCAAGAGCTGGTGACTTTGATATTTTGATGTGGTGGAAGTTTAATGGTGTCAAGTATCCAACACTTCAAGCAATTGCTAAGTATATATTAGTTATTTTTGGTATCTACCGTAGCTTCAGAATCCACATTTAGCACTTGTGGTTAAATATTAAGCCCACATCATAGTTGACTTCAATGTACGACTTCAGAGGCTTTAATGTGTGCTAGAAGTTGGTTGTGGAGTTATGAAAATACTAGTAAATTTTTATTCATATATGTTGTTAAATTGATATTTGTGTTTATTCAACTAACTAATACTTGTAATGTATTTTTATAGGTTCTATGAGTTATAAAGTTGTTTTTGAATGTGATCCTTTAATGAATGAAATGGTTTTAGACGATGAAGGTAAACAATGTTCTGAATTTCAGTTTTTGTTATTTATAATATAAGCTTTTGTTCTATTTTTTTTTCTTCCTTTATGTAGGTGAAATGATGGGTGCTAGTGTCACTAATTTGGAGGAATAATCAAGATTCATTTGCTGGACAATTTAAGTTGTTTCTTTTTTTTATTATGTAATTTGAAGGAACAAAACCTGTTTAAGTTTTCTCTTTTTGTCGAATTAGAACTTGAAAGAAAACTGTTGAATTAGAACTTGAAGGACAACCAACATAGTATATTAGTATCTCTGTTTTTTTGCTAAACATAATCATATGCTACTTATTTTTGTGACAACATAAAATTAGATGGTACTGTATTTTGGGAGAAATTAAAAATATGCAGGTCCTTAATTCCTTATGCAATACCTAGATTTTATGATTTTAATTGAATTGATTGATTTAGTTTTATAATTTTTTAAATTATGATTCCATATTTTGAATTTGGCTTTGTTATTGTTTGTTTTGGTTAAGTAACTAGCCTTTTGGCCCCATTTTTCACTAATAAAAAGTTACAGTATTTTTTTTATTTTAATTTTAATCAATACTAGCAAGGTGCAGGACAGGATGGGGAAACCCGACCCCCAATGAGAACGGGGATGGGTATGTATTTTTTAACCCTGGCGGGGATCAAGGGCAAGGTCGAGGATCAGTTACAAAGTCGAAAACAAGGGTGAGAAATGCAATACCTATTCCCGTCCCATCCCACGTTGCCATGCCTATGTGTAAGGCACGAGGTACTAAGCTATTATATATATATATATATATATATATATATATAAAAGAAAGTTTGATTCTATGGGATGATGTCACATGACAACTCTACATTCATTCTCATAAAATTATTAAATAGATTATTCAATTCAATTAATCAATTCATTTTAATGATTTTTATTTCATTAATTGATCATGATATTATTAAGTGAGACATTTTTTATTTGAAAATAATTATATTTTAAATGATGTCTGAAGTTAAAAAATTAACCATTAAAAAATACTTCAAGAGTGAATATTGATTCACTACATTTTAAATTGATTTTGAAAATTTTATATAATATAATATTCAATTTATTTAAAGTATTATCATTAGGGTAACTTTTATTAATTATCATGATTTTTATAATTTACACGTATAATTAATTTGCGGACTATGCATTTTCTTCTTCTTTTGAGATACAATGTTTTTGTGACATTTTACGGATTTCTATACATTTTATTATTTATCAATTTAATATAACTATTCTGTTAGTATTTAATGTAACAAAATTCCATATCATTATTTAAAAAATTGATAAAGTTTTTCTCACACATGTATATAATTGTTTTTTAATTATACATTTTTTCTTGTAAAAATATATTTTTAAAATTTTAACAACTTTAATTTAAGTATTCTAATTAATATTTTAAAATTAAACAAAAATTTATTTTAATCAATTCATAAATAATTATTTATATTATTAATACTTAAATCAAACAAAAAATAAATTAAACTTCATCATACATATAATATACCGAAAGATTCTATTAATATTTATCACTATTTTTAATAAAATTGATCTTATTGCTTATAATATTTTTGTATATATGATAAATTTATCAATTTAATTTCAAAGTCTATTATAAAATAATATTTTGTCACATGGACAAATGTCAGTTTTTTAGGAAATTTACTAATCGAAAAAGTCACTTGATACTTTATACTAGAAACATAGTTACCAAAAAACTTCCTTCAAATTTATCCGTACGGGTTTATCTAGTATAATATAAAAGAGAGCTTTTAATTAAATAAACTAATTTTAGAAAATTTCTATTTTCTCTTCCTTCTTTATTATAAATTTCAAAACCTAAAGAACCTACAGCTAATAAATACTTTGGCATTTTAAGTAAAAAGGTATCCGTTTATATCTACGTCCATCTGTCTTCATATTTATTTAGATACATAGTTACATTTAAACTCTACCTTGTCGTTATATATAAAAATAAAACTCTTCACCTTATCATAGACTTTTTGTTATAAAATATTCATTAAAAACATTTCTAATTATCATCTTAAAGTACAACTTAAAGGTACCTAAAACAAAAACAATCATAGAAAAAAAAAACAATAAAGTTTACGGGCCAACGGTTGCGGGCGAGTTGCATGATGACTCTTGACTCAAGTTTAGAGTCATTGATGACATGCAATGTTACATCATTGTTAAATATGCCAGTAATGATCATGTAACAAAAATCTATTTGTTAGCTTTCTTAATTATTAAGATGTTAAATTGAGATCTTATATCATTTTTTATAAATTTTATAATGTTATGTAAGATTTTTTTCTTTTTTTTAATAATAGATCTTATTTTGAGATTTTAGAGAGAGAAAGTAAAAAAATTATTCTTTTTTAAATATTATGCAAAACTTAAAGGATTCTTCTATAAGAATTCATTCTTCATGTTAGAGATCGGTTTACCTCCTTTATTAAGAGATCTAATAAAGACCAAATGTTGAGTTCAAGATTTTTACTTAACAATATCCCCTTATTTGGTTACCATGAAAAAAATGAATATATATATATATATATATATATATATATATATATATATATGAATCAAATTATATTATTATAATTTTGATAATTATTATATTATTTTTATAATTTGATATGAAATTTTTATTGATTTAATCGTTAAATTATATTTATATATTACTAAGATAATTTGTATCAAATTTTATTAAAATTGAACAATAACAAAAAGACAACCAAATAATCTATATTTTAGTATATTTTGAAATATTTATATTATATCAATTTTGTCTATATGAACGACGTAACCAATGATTTTGGATTAATATAAAATTTTTCATATGTGATCTATGTGAAATGAATTTTATTCAAATAATGAGTTTTAAGAAAATATTATCAAGTTGAAAGTTATAGAATGATATAATAATTGTCAAAGTTACACCGATATGATTTGATTTCTCCTCTCTCTCTATATATATACATATTGTGTGGATATGTTAGGAATTTTATAATTTTGAATTAATTAATATGAATTATATATTATATTATTATTTATATTTAGATGGGTTCAATATAAGTGATCAAATTTAGTTGTCCATTAAATTGCCAATAGAAATTGATATAAGGTTAATAGGTATAAATTAGTTTGGTTCATTAGGAGATAATGTAAACCCTAAAAAGTTAAAATATGAGATATAGTTAGAGTTTCCAATACAGTAAATCAATATATAATTTCTATTTTCCCCATCTAAAAAGAAAATGAAGGTTTCACAAGAAAAGAATGTGATTTAGTTGAGTAAGGCCATTAAACTAATTAGTTGTGACCGTTGTTAGATTTTGCTATGTTTGTTTGATTTGGATCTAGGTATTCCTTAACAGTATGTTTGGGTGGAAGAAAAAAAATAGAGAGAAAGAAAACATGGATAATTATACATTTTCTTTTGTTTAGACTAAGACAAAGTGAAAAGAAAAAGGAAAGAAAAATTAACTTATAAAAACATAGGGTAGACTTTCTTGATAATTTGACATAATGTGTTTTAATGTTCATTTGATATTTTATATATTTTAATTAAAATTCTAACAAGTAGTATTGGTTAAATGAAATTGTGTGGTAATTTTTTAATTTTAATGCAGGTCTCATATCTTTTATTTCTTACCTATCAAACAACTTTAATTCAAAGATATAAAAGATTATGAATTTTGATTGTATAAAATAGTTTTACATAGTCTTTTAATTATAAAATTATCACATGATAAATTTGTTGATTTTTATAATTACTTTACAAGTTATATTAATAATAATTTCTTATTCGATCATCATATAAACTTATTATACATTGTTAATGCATAATTATTAAATTTTAGTTTAAATATTTCCTTTCTTTCCTCACACCAAACTTACACTATATTTTGGGGTGAGAAAGAAAGAAGAAGAAAGCAAAAGTTAAGAGGTAAGAAAAGAAATTGGCAAAGAGTCAGCGAGAAATAGTTAGACAATATACTTGCGAGGAAATAACGATAGATTAGTGAGGGAATAACAAGGAAATAGTTAGAGAATAACAAGAAAACTTTTTAAAGCAAATTAGCGACTTGAATTTAGTACGAGAATATTTTCTCACAAATATGTTGCTAATTTTTTTGTAAATCTTATTAGCGAGAGCTTTTGTGAGGGAACATTTTCTTGCTATCCTGCGATTATCTGGTGGAACAAAATTTATTCTTCTACTTTTACGTTTTTGTTGTTTTGCACTTCTTTCCACGATAATTATAGTTTCAAAAAAAATGTTTTTGCATAGTCTTAATCCATAAAACGATACATAGTTTTCAGTTGCAAAAACATCTTTATTGACTCAATTTTAAAGAGCTTCTTGTAAAAGGTTTTTTTATCCAAAAAAGGATTTCAAAATACAATTAAATTTCCTTCTTCTATTTTTTCCCTATTTTTTACAACCTCATTTATATTTAAATACAATATATTTTTAGGTATAGGAAGAAATTAAATTTATGGAAAAAACAAGTAAAAGAATAAAGTGAAAAGAAAATTAAATGAAAATAAAAAGCAATTTCTTTAGTTGGACAAAAAAAAGAAAAAAGAATATTTTGTATTCCCTTATTATTTATAATAGTAAATGGGAGAAAAAATTATGTATACAAAAAAATATCTAAAACATTCTTAACTTTTGATTTAGTTTAAAAACATATGTCAACAATTTAGTCATGACCAATTCAAAAGACATATTTTTTCCAATATTTTCTTATATTAATTACGAAAAGTTTTATTCTTACTTACCAATGTCAGAAATTACGCAGTTCTTAAAAAATATTTTATTTGCTTAAAAAATTATTTTATTTTCTTCAATTAAACATGAGATTTTGTTAATCTAATGTCACTTTTTCAAAAATATTATAATATTATTTATCTGAAACGTAACCTTCAGTTAAAGTCCAATTCTAATATGTGTTAACATGATCTAATGAAGATAATATGGATTCTAGAGTACTTTTTGGGTGGATCTATGGATTGTATTCTTGATCAAACAGTTCTTATTGTCGCCAAGGAAAACAAAACAGAAGTACACTTGTTTTTTTCACATGAAATTAAAATAGAACTTTAAAACTCCACATAAACCCCATATCATTTGCATTCTCATTATTGTAATGAGATGAAATCTCGTATCATGATTCTTGAACCTTTAATGTAAAGAAGAAGAAAGAGCACTAGCAAAAGAATGCAGCCAACTTTCAACATTTATATATCTAATGATGTTGTTCATTCACCCCCAACATAAAATAATTCCTCCCATTAATTATGCTTTATGCCATGTAAAAAATATTTTAATGCTTATATATAACTGTTCTTTTCTGGGTGGAAATTAAAGTATTCAATTAGAGAGTGCATTGTTGAGTGCCCATGCTCATATATCAAGATGAAGATTTGGTTTGGCTAGTTGAAATAATATAATATACACGAAACTAGCTTATCAGCAAGTTCCACCTTGATATCCTCCTTCATCCACACAGAAGGGTAGAGTTGTGGACCCTTTGCCATTACGCGTATCCAGCTATTTAGGGCTTGTCTTCACTAGACACTTCTTTTATCTTTTGATAAAGGCAAAATATCTCTTACTTTCCCCCCCTAAATCTACTCCATGATCTAAATTACCGGCACCGAATTATGTAAAAGTGTCGTATAGAATATGATCACGAAGAACTAGGAATGAAGATAGGGAAAACCAAACATTGATAACATAGCTCGATAGCTATAACATGTGTTAATAGTTTCACAAATACTACATTTAAAAAATTGTACAATATAATTTTTTTTAACGAGTAAAGGATGGGCATAACTCTTAATTTCATGGATAGTGTTCTGCTTAATATGAGTGAGTTGCACTAGTTTTATTGAATATTAGCAAAAAAAAAAAAAGATACTTTGAGCATCTCTATATTTTTAAAAAAAATATCTAAAAATAAAATAAAAAAGAGATGATGGAAGTTAAATAATAAGTGACTCGCATCAACGTGAGCCACTGACTTTGGGGGACTATTGTTTTGAACCCCCTTAGAGCTTTCCTCGTGGACCACAGTTCATGACAACAAAGTGATTGCTTTACTGGTCAAATTAGTATAAGGCATTTAATGCCTATAGGTATAAATTTAAGCTTATTTTACATATATGACTTGTGCATTGGAGTGTTTGTGCAAGTATTTACAGGTTCTGCTTCTAATCGAAATTGTCATTGTCGCCTAAGGATCCACCGCATTCATCGGATGTGCCAAAATCCCTTCGAAGAGAGGTGCGAATGGTTTAGAGAATTTAATTAACAAGAAAGTAGAACAAAAGAAAGAAGAAAAATTAAATAAAGAATAAGATAAAGAGAGAGAAATAGTGATTTACCAACATAGTTATAAGGACAAAATGGAACAAATACATGTGTTTACCAAAACCTTATCTCCATTATATATAGTCATTGATGAAAATATGATTTCAATCATGATTATCAAACTCTTGATTTTAATTATAGAATTGTTCCTTTTTACGATTCTATTAAGCCTCTACAAATTAAATCGTACATAGACTCATTTTCAAAGTAGAATTGTACGATTCTACATAGAATCATGATTCTGCTTGTGATTCTGCGAGTCAGGTAGGGTGCTTTGAGTGTCATTTTTTTCAGTCTTCTTTCTCACCTGTGCTGCGCCGTTTTAGTCTTCGAACACAAACCTCGTTCTTCACTCAGTCGTTCTTCGTACCTTTGTTCCTCTTCGCTCAGTCTGGTCGTTGGTCTTTTCCTCACTTTGCGGTCGCTCTGTGGTTGGGTCGTCGTCGCTTGTTCGTCGTGTTCTCCTCAATCTCCTCGCTTCGTCACTACGTCCTCGATCCCATGCTGCAGCCTGCAGGTATTTTTCATTCCTTTTAAACAAACTTGTTTGGTCTTTGAATAGTCTAGGAAATTGTTGCAATTACGGACCCGTAAGAAATTGATGTTTGAATAGTAGGTTCCATGCTTTTTGTTTGTAAAGAATTGGGTTCGTTAGGTTCTTAATTAAATTGAGTTGGTTGAGCACAAGAAGGAGATACATATGGACATATGATTTCATTCCATGCTTTCTGAATAATCTAGCACAATAGCACACTATTATTTTTATTTGAAGTAGACTCTTACGATTCTACGAGTCGAGTCTACATAGTTCTCACGAATTTACATACACTCTTGATTTTGACAACCTTAATTTCAACATCTAAAAAATATGTAAAAAATAATTTTTTAGTCAATTTATTGTTATAAATAATTATTGTAAATAATATTTTTGAATTATTAATGTGAATTGTCAAATTTTTTTAATGAAATTATGATTGAAGAAAGAAATATACCAATTATTATAATTGAAGTGGTGTATTTAGTAAAAATATGCATAGGTTGTATATAAAATTAGTAAGAGACAATAGACATAAATGAAAATGAAGCATGTGGCACACAATAAATTTTCATACTAAACTTACATATTTATCATACTAATACACATTTGAACTTTTACATTCAAATATATTTTATAAATTAAATAATCTCATACAGAGAGTCAGGTAAAGTGGGAAACCCTCAAACCCATATTAATATCACTGAAGCTAACGTTATTAAATTTTTTTATTATATCTTTTTTTTTGGTGGAGTTATTTTATTATATCTAATCAAACTTAAATAACAAAAATAAACCTGAATCAATTAAACTAATTAAGTTACTGAAATAATTGTTTTTTAATTCTTTTTAGGAGTTTTTTTTAATGAAAATAATTTTGGAAAATTTTCTGCATTTCTTATTTTTATTCTATATTTTTAAATTAAATTTTTATTTTTGAAAAAGATGGTTAAGTAAAACAATTTATAGCATTGTTTATATATTGAAATATATTTTTTAAAAGTTTTAGTTATATAAAAATATATTTATTCTATATATTGACCAAACTAAGTTATTAATATAATTAAAAAATTGAGATATAACTTTTCCTTAAACACAACTTTTTCTGATAGACATTATTAGGCATAAACCAAACAGAGTCTCCCATTAAGCAACTCCATCCTCATTATAAACCCGACATGAACCCCTCTTTTCTTCTGACAATGCCTTCTCCCTCTCCATACCATATTCCCATTTATTCACAGAGATCCATTAAATAACAAAGAAAGAAAGAAACTCACCTCCATGAAATAATGGCTTCCCTTTCCACCTTCACTATTTTCTTCTTCTTCCTCACACAATGCTGGTTCTTAGCATCAGCAGCAAAAAAAACCTACATAGTTCACATGAAACACCACCAAAAACCTTCAGTTTACCCCACACACAGTGACTGGTACAGCGCCAGTCTCCTCCAATCTCTTACTCTCACCACAACAGATTCAGATTCAGAATCCGATCCGTTACTCTATTCCTACACCACCGCCTACAACGGTTTCGCAGCGTCGCTTAGCGACGAACAGGCGGAAGAGCTTCTCAGATCCGAGGATGTTCTCGGAGTGTACGAGGATACGGTGTACCAGTTGCACACCACGCGCACCCCTGAGTTTCTAGGGTTGGAGAAGGAGATAGGACTGTGGGAGGGACATACAGCTCAGGATCTCAACCAAGCGTCGCATGATGTTGTCATTGGTGTGCTCGACACCGGAGTGTGGCCGGAGTCGCCGAGCTTCGACGACGCCGGAATGCCGGAGATCCCGGCCCGGTGGCGCGGGGAGTGCGAGACCGGTCCAGATTTCTCCCCCAAAATGTGCAACAAGAAACTCATCGGCGCGAGAAGCTTCTCTAGAGGGTTCCACATGGCCTCGGGGATTGGGGTTAGAGAGAAGGAACCGGCGTCGGCACGTGACAGGGACGGGCACGGGACCCACACCTCGAGCACCGCGGCGGGGTCGCACGTAACGAACGCGAGCCTGTTAGGGTACGCGAGCGGGACAGCGCGTGGGATGGCGCCCACCGCACGTGTGGCTGCTTATAAGGTCTGCTGGACCGACGGCTGCTTCGCCTCCGACATTCTCGCCGGAATGGACCGCGCCATCGAGGACGGCGTCGACGTCCTCTCGCTCTCCCTCGGTGGCGGCTCCGCGCCGTACTTCCGGGACACTATCGCCGTCGGCGCATTCGCCGCCGTCGAGAGAGGGATATTTGTTTCCTGCTCCGCCGGGAACAGTGGGCCCCAGAAGGCCTCGCTTGCCAACGTGGCGCCGTGGATAATGACGGTTGGTGCAGGAACCCTAGATCGTGATTTCCCTGCCTACGCTTCTCTTGGTAACCAAAAAAGATTCTCCGGTGTTTCGCTCTACAGTGGAAAAGGAATGGGGAATGAACCGGTTGGTTTGGTTTATAACAAAGGCTTGAACCAATCCGGTAGCATTTGCTTGCCCGGTTCACTTGAACCGGGTCTGGTTCGTGGGAAGGTGGTGGTTTGCGACCGTGGAATCAACGCGCGCGTGGAGAAGGGTAAGGTGGTGCGTGATGCCGGTGGTGTGGGGATGATTCTGGCCAACACAGCAGCGAGTGGGGAGGAGTTAGTTGCGGATAGTCACCTGCTACCGGCTGTGGCGGTGGGGAGGATAGTGGGGGACCAGATCAGAGCCTATGCTTCATCTGATCCTAATCCAACGGCGGTTCTCAGTTTCCGTGGAACGGTTTTGAACGTTAGACCTTCACCGGTAGTGGCAGCCTTTAGTTCCAGAGGGCCCAATGTGGTGACTAGACAGATTCTGAAACCGGACGTTATTGGGCCTGGGGTTAACATCTTGGCCGGGTGGTCCGAAGCTATTGGGCCCTCCGGGTTGTCCGATGACACACGGAAAACTCAGTTCAACATTATGTCAGGTAGTATATTTTGTTTCTCTTTCAATGTTGTGTATCCATCAAAGTTAATGAAATTTCGTTTTCTTTCTCATTTTAACTAGTCTAATAAACCCGTGTGACCTACACGTGAATCGTTACAGGTACGTCGATGTCTTGTCCACACATAAGTGGGTTGGCTGCATTGTTAAAAGCGGCACATCCAGGATGGAGCCCTAGTGCGATAAAATCAGCACTAATGACCACGGCCTATGTACACGACAACACCAATTCCCCACTACGGGACGCTGCGGGGGGTGCATTTTCCAACCCATGGGCTCACGGTGCGGGCCACGTGAACCCACATAAAGCACTTTCTCCTGGGCTTGTCTACGATGCCACAGCAAGGGACTACGTTAAATTCCTATGTTCCTTGGAGTACACCCCTGAACACATACAACTCATTACTAAGCGACATGGTGTTAATTGCACCAAGAAGTTCTCTGACCCTGGCCAATTGAATTACCCTTCCTTCTCGATCCTCTTTGGTGGTAAGAGGGTTGTGAGGTACACGCGCTTCTTAACCAACGTGGGCGAGGCGGACTTTATTTATAACGTCACCGTGGATGCACCATCCACGGTGACGGTAATGGTCAAGCCCGCCAGGCTTGTGTTTGGGAAAGTAGGGGAAAGGCAAAAGTACACGGTAACCTTTGTGTCCAAGAGAGGTGCCGGGGATTCCGCTAGGTATGGATTTGGAAGCATTATGTGGAGCAATGCGCAACACCAAGTTAGGAGCCCAGTTGCTTTTTCTTGGACTTTGTTGTGAGTTTCTGGGTTGTTTTCTTACTGCACAGCCACTGTTGAAGCCCAACCAAATATGGAGCTGATTGAGGCTTTTGTTGATGTCAGCCAACACTATAACATTATTTAGAAGGTTGTGTATTTCTTTTTCTTGTAGAATTGGAGAAAGAAAGAGAGGAGAGATTCAGAAGAAGGAGCGAGAAGAAATGCTCGTTTTGTTTGTTTAGTTGTGTGTGTACCCAGTAAAAACTAATGTTACAAAACAAGGGCGTTGATTGTATGTATAAACGACTGGCTACGCTAATTATCCTTAAGAATGAGATTTTATTTTACTCCACAAATTCGAGACTTGTGTTTTTTTAATCCATAAAAATTAAAAATAGTATCAAGTTATAATAATTCATACATTCTTCTTAACAACAACTACATCCTCTTGACAAATTTGAGCCTTGTGTTGCCAAAGTGCAAAAGCAACAGTGTAAAATTTCATAAATTCAAATTTACATCTTGATCGCATTAGTTTTTTAATTTATACTTAGGATAACTTTTTCCTCGGTTTATATATTAAAAAAATAAGGATAAAACATGTTTACTGTCTCTGAAAATATTTTAGAATGCTAGTTTTAAGTTTTTTATATAAAATTAATACATTGTTTTAATAGAGAATTTAGCAAATTTTTAGTTTCAATATATATACTACATACATGTATTAAGGACAAAAATCATATCACTTTTTGATAAATGTGGAGATTTTAAAATTTAAGGTGACAGTTCAGTTAGTTTGAGTGTTTTCTATTTTTATTTTTAAAGAAGAAAATAAGAGTGAAAATATATTTATTTAAAATTTTGAAAATATTTTTAAAAAATCAAAAACTAAAAATAACAAATCAACGTTTTTGGTATTTTTTGAAAAAGTGAAAATGCGGTGATATTTTAAAATATTTTCTACTCTATACATATTTATAAATTTTAAAAATTTGAAAATATTTTTTTCCAAAAAATAAATACTCAAATCAAAGACAACCTAAATTTTTATATGGATTAAATCCAACGTTTCAAAATATTTTAAGAGATGAGAATTATATTTTATTTACAGGGACAAAACTTAGTTTAGATCCAATACCATATGTTTTTAATGGTATTTCCCAAGAGTTTTACTCCAATAATTCGTATAATAGTAAAAATTTACAGTAAAAATTAATATAAATAAGGGAAGTGAAAACTCTAATAACTAATTGGAATGGGAGATAGTTAACAAAAATACTGATATAACTGTATTTAAGTTATATTTTAATAAATTTTTGAATAGTGATATACAAATATTTCATTTATGTTAAACACTTATTTAACACTTCTTATTTTCTCTTTTTTTTATCACATTATAAACTCTATTATAGTAATATTTTCATTTTTTTTCTTCCTCTTTTTAGCTATCAAATAGCGCATTGAATGTTCATATAATATTTTCTATATTTTTATTATTAAATATTTTTTAAATTTAAATGTATTTTTATCCCTAATAAATACTTAATTTTTACGTTTGTTTTATAATAATTTTTTTATTTTACTTTAAGTCATTATTAAATAAAAATTTTATTTTTGATCCTTCATATTTTGTTTCATGATAAATTAACTAATTTTGTGTTTACTTTCAATTAACCAATTTTATTTTAATTCTAACTAATTACAAATGATTTATTTTATAAAAAATAAATATAAAATTCGTTAATTAATTAGGAAAAAAAGAGTTAAGAACAAAAATAAAATTAATATTTTATCAGATACTATTAATATTTATTAGGGATTAAAATATTTTTAAACCTATTGTTTTTTATTATATTTTCATTACTGCATCAGTTTGCAACTTCCAATTGCTTTTTATTTTGCGTGAAGCCCGAGGTCATTTTGGGTATAATCAAGTTCTTCGAAGGCAAGGCAGGCTCTTTCCTTCACAAGATTCGAATAACTAATTTCAGGAAAATCGAAAACCTTATCGCTGTCAATTCTCCTGTGGTCAGATCAGCAACGTATACGAATATGGAAACTCTCCACGATACGTTTGGTTGGATGAAAGAAAAATAAGCAAGAAAAAGAAAATTAAAATTTGAATTAGAAAGAAAATGATAAAAAAAATTTAAATTGTTATATTTATAAAAATAATTTTTTCTTCTATTTTCTTCTAAAAAAAATTTATTTAATCATATTTTTTTTGTCACTTTCTCTCCTACCAAGAACCATAAATTTCTTTTGTTTTTATCTTCTCTTTCATTTCATCTACATGAGTGTAATTAATTAGACGAGTGAAGGTGTTATCTAGTTCTTCGACCATAGTACAAACAAACTGTGTCCTCTGAGTTAAAACTTGGACCATAAATTTCAAATGTCTAGTTATATCGTCAAAGTGCCTGTGTCTAATGTCCAAACGATTTTTAGCCCCTGAGCAAATGTAGGTACTGAAAGGAAAAGACACTTCATATGTCATTAAACCGTTACGAAGAAAAGATGACACATGGTCAAATCACATATTTTTCGCTGCCATTCGAATTTCATCGATCACCAACTTTCTTGCAGGGTTAAACGAGGGTGGTAAAAAAGGGTAATGTTGTTTATATTTCTGACTTAAAAAATCAGAAGGGATTAAAAAAAAACTAAACTGATTCAAATCGATGAACGAGGCAATGAGCTAAAAAAAAACGTTTTGGCCCGGTTAACTGATATTTTTGGTTTGTGCTTTAACCTTTGATTATTCATCTTTACTTTAAACAACTTTTGTTTCCTCCAATTTAAAGTTTTATTTGATATTTCCTTCAAACCATCAATAGGCTCAATTAATTTTTAATAATTTACAAATGGGTAAATTAAAAATAATAGTATTAATAGAAATTAAAGAAAATTATCAATAATCAAGGTATTTATTACTAGCTTCCATGCTAAGAAAACAAATGAATAAGCTAATCATACTATGGATCCGGACTCCACGGCATTTTTCCGCTATTGCGTCTTTCATTTCACATGTAATGATACTGTCTGGAAATTCAGAGCGCAAAGAAATGAAAGGGGTCAAAATTTTTGTAACCCATAATTGCTAGTGGGAAATATTACATTTGCTTCTAGTAAGTAGTATCCACATGATGAAAAATTAACAGAACATTTATAATTATAAGCCTCTATATTGCCAATTTTAGGAAATTGCTACTATAAATACAATTTTTATAGACAATAATAGCTTTAGACATTTTTTTGGTAACACTATACTAGAAACATGAACAAGGGTTCCAACAGGAATTTGTACAACAGCAACATGGACCAACCTTGGGACATTTTGGGCAAGAGCAAGAGCAAGAGCATTTGCAGATGCAGCAAGAGGGAAAAGGCCACCCAAAATTGCAACTTGGGAGAGTGCAACAATTTTTGCAACCACAGCTATCTTTGCAGCAATGTGATCTTCCATTAGAGCAGCAAAAGCAATTGGTAGATGGAAGACAACTAGAACAGCAATTGCATGGTTTGCAGTGGGAACAGCAGCTTGACAAGTTTTGATGTTCAAAGCACCCATCATAGCACCAATGGCAGATCCAAGACAAGTTAAAGCAAGGGATGCCACTGCACAAAAAGGCCATACTCATGTTATTCAATAAAGTAGTGATATGGTTAGTCATAATTTTAAAACCTTAGTCTTTTTTTATTTTTTATTTTTTTTCTTTAAGTTCTTCAGGTATATGGTGCAGGTGTGGTATGGTATTGTCAACAATTTTGAAGCATTCATGCATCATTAGCTATTGTACAAGGTTTACTATGTTAGAAGTTGCTGGTTTATGAAATGAAAAAAACACCAGCTTATGAATTATTATCTGGCTCATCTCAGATATACACACACAACATTGTTAGATTCTTTTATTCAACACTGTTAGATTCAGTAGTATGCTAGTATGAAGCTAAACAAAGGATAAAGGAGCTAGAAAACTAGGCATGATCTTTTAAAGTTGGGCATAAGTCTGTGTCACCCATCAAAGCTAAATCAGACTCTAACATTGCTTTTTACACAGAATCCAAATAGTCACTACTAACCGGTGATATTAAGACACTCAAAGGAGGAAAAAGAATTTTTTTTAGATGCTTAAAAATACATTCCTCTATGATTTTGAAATGTAATCTTAGATATTTTTCAATAAAACATTTTCTCTTTTATTTTTTTAACCAATGTATTTACGATACCGGTCAGCAAAATCGTTTAACTAAATAAATCAACTAACAAAATTAATTAACAAAAAAGGGTACCACAACCACTTCCAGAAGCTACATGACCGGTGGTTCTTCTTGCTCCTGCTTGAATGAGAAAGATATAATAATCATGATCTTTTATTTTTAAACTGACAAGGGAAGTTTGGCAAGAGCATTTCTTACGTAGGTAACAGAGGATCTGAGTTTGCCATCACAAAATCGGCAATCCTGCAATAGTGTTGCATTCAATTAACAAAGTTGATTTAGCTAGCAATAATTATAATATTCCACAAATAGACATACTCTTTGCAGCATCTTGAAGCAGGTTGAAGGCCTTCAGAAGATTTTAACTCTTCCTGTTTGATGCAAAATTGTCATAAATTTTGGTTAACACCAAAAGAGGCCAGAAAAGGAAGGTATTTAACAAGGCTGCAATTAAAGTGTCTATGCACATATTATTTCAATGCAAAATTGCAAGATTGATAGTGGTATCCCGCTTGCATGTAATGTGTCGTTCTTTGCTATTTTCTTAATTTTATAAATTACTTTTATTTTGATAAGCTAATTTTATAATTTTAAAAATGATTGCTAACATAATTTTAACATGCAATTCCATAACTACATAAGATTCACACTCTAGGAAACTATGGCCTACTCCTCAATCGGCATCCAAGGAGCAGAGTTTAAAAGTTCGACACTGTTTTTACTTTTTTTTCCTCTCCATGCTTAATAAATGCTAGTGGTTGGCTCAAAATGACAACTTATAATTCAGTAAATAATTGAATATTAATAAATGCTAATTAATTATGATTGGATGTGAAAGGAAGCATAATGCAGTAGTGTAAAAAATTAATATCCGTTGTGAAAAAGGCTAGGTCCCATATACCCCTAAAATAAAATTAAAAAGAAAAATTAAACCGAATGTAATGAAACACAGAAAAAAGTCAATCTATAACCATTCCATATATTTCACTCAATTCTAACTCTTTCCATTGATCTAAACTTAATTTCTAAAGGCATAAGACCACTCGAAGTGGTAATCAATTGCAAAATCTTTTGGCAAAATTAAAGAACACCCTATTTTCATGCAATTATATGTTGAAAGTCTATCTACTCAGGAATCGCATATCGCCAATGAACAGTGCATTCATCACTCTGTTTCATACTTAAAAGTTTGGTTTTGATCATGAAATGTAATGGTAACAGGTACTACGTAATTATGCCATTTCTTATAATCAAAGTGAAGAGGTTTTCAACTAAGTTCAAAGTAGTGCTTCTTTTCCTTTGGTTTTTTTTTTTATTATCTATAAGAATAAAAAATTGATATTATAGAACTTAAAACAACTCACTTACGATTCAGTTAACTGAGTTAGACTTCCTTTGTTTTTTCCTTTGAGTTTAAGTGGTGAATTTACAGTTTAACAAAGTGAAACCAACCTCAAGGAAGCTTATCTCTCTTTCCAGCATCTGAATCTTGGCCGTTTCGCGGCGCTTTCGATACAAATCTGGGAACCTGGGAGGTGCCTTAGGAGTAGGAGAGGGCAATGGCAGAGAGAGAAGCATATTAGAAGTGCCTCTTGTGGGAGTGCTCATCACTGCTCTCTCAATAGAACTAAGTAAATGACCCCAACAGAAGAAGAAATAAACAGTACTAGTTAGCAGAAAGCTATAGTAGTAGTAGTAGCAGTAGTAATAACAGTATTCGTCATTGTTGATGTTGAAGTAAGAAATAAGAGAGTGATGAAGTGAAGTGACAAAGGAGATCATATATTTCAGTCTGTTAAGGCGTGAATGCCACATGAAATGACTGTGGCAGCGGCAGTAAATAGGTGCTCTGACAAGTTAAGACACATGAAAAAAGAGAAATAATAATAATAAAAAAAGTTAAGATCATAAACACACAGAGACAAGGTAACAAAAGAAAAGGAACTAGAGATTGGAGTTTTGCAGAAGAAACAAGGCCTCAATAGTCACAAAGATTTCATTATGGAAAGTGGAGAAGGGTCATAAATGAGGCTAGAAAGAGATTCATTATTATTGCAGGCATGGGGGAAAATAAGGAAAAAAAATGAAGGAGTGGCAGTGACCAGCGAGAATCTGATGGAAACTGAGCCTGGCTGCAACGGATTTTGAATTACCAATTTAATTACTACAGTTTATTTATTAAATGCATGGTTGGATTAAATTGTCTTTCTTCTATAAATATGTTGTAAATAATTGTTCTGAACCGGTTCATTAAGGACCGAATGAAGTAGTCTATTTTGGTATAGTAAAGCCCAACTTAGACACCTTGGATCAATCTAGGGACTTCAATCTTAGGGAAATTACAACTAGAGTAGTATAGGTAGTTCTTAGAGGTAATATTTAGTTAAGTATATTTTTTAATGAGAGTTGTTTATAAGGTTCTTAGAATTAAGAACAAATTCTTCTGCAATTTTATTGTTAGATTAGAGCAATGAACTTGACAATTCCTTATACAAGCATACAACAGTTTATCCATCAAAAGGGGAAGGGGATACAACATGGACACCCTAATGGCCTAATTGGTTGCACACTACACTATACTATGCCTATGCCTAAGAAGGAGAAACAATAAATGGAGCTAGCATCAATAAGCAACTCCTCAACTGGGACAGGGTCCTTGACTGAACAATCGTTGTTACTTTGTAGCGCACATATGAAGCGGGGCAACGGGTAAGAGCTCCCTCTACATCTTTTGGATTGGTAATCAGAAATGTAGTGATAGCAACCACAAGTCCATAAAAATTGCCTCGTAGACTCATTGTTTTAGAAGGACCAAACAAGTTCACATGTAATTACTATTAAAAAAAACTGGTTTTTACGACGTAAGTAAGGATCCGTTTTGGTGCATCCCTTTTTCTGGGGAAAGGAACCGTTTTGGTGTTAAGCAAACCGACCTGAACAAGCGAAGAAGATACACGATTTGTGGCGGTTTGTTACCCGATTATTAACCCAAGTAAGGATCCGAAACTGGGGAAACTAGTGAAAGATTGCTTCTTTGTGTTGCGGAGAAGGATTTGGTGAGGGACAGGGGTTTGTACTATAAGGAGTTGCTTGAGAAGAATGGGTGGTCTGGTGTTGCGGAGTGGTGGAGACGAAAGATGAGGACCATGTTTTTCATTTGTTCAAACCGAATTGTGAGAATGCTCAGGTTTTGATCGACCAGATTGTTTCCTTTCTCGAACAGGATTGAACATTATTATGGGTGTATGCTCTATTTTGTTTGTGTTTAAATTGTCCTTTTTAGTTCTCAGTTGTATGATAGTTTATGCATTCTACCTTGTATATATTGTATCCTATTAAAGAAAAAAATATTTAACTACTTTTTTTGTCTTGAATTTGTCCCTCCAAATGTGAGGATGTTTCTGCAGAAGAATCACTTCCCTGTTGCTGTTAGTCTATTACTGGGTGAGTTTGATGAACACAGGAAGACTAGTAGTATTTAATCAGGAAATTTGATTCATTTGTATGTATCTATGATGAATCAATGACAGAATTATTAAGCTGTGGAGCATAAAAATAAAAGGTAGCAATGAATATAAGAAAAAGCTGAAAGCTTTTGGGAGTGGGCAAATGTAGTAAAGTGTCTAACTCGAAGTCACTTGCATTCTAACTCGAAGTCACTTGCATTCTATGTTCTAACAAAAACCGTTTTCTTGTTGGTGGCATAGATTTTTTTTTGTTTTCGAATACACTTTAATGTTAATGTTGGCAGGGAGAAGAGCTGAAGAAGGCAGTTGGTGCTGCTGTGTACAGACAATGCAGCTCAAAGACTATGCAGGTTCTTATTTTTCAATGCTTATACTAGAAGGTTTTAGATACCATCAAAGCAATTTGCACTAGAAGGGTCCTAATAGGGATACAATATAAAATAATACCAAACATCTTCAGACTTCAGCTTTCGGAATAGTTGGTTTTAAGTCGTTATACTAGCGAATTGTTATAGCAGGACATGAGCCAATTATTGTTTAAATATTAACTGCATTAGATTTTACAAAACCAATATGCACACACCATTTTTTTAATCAACTTTTAACTCTATTTGTACATGCTTAAACTGTAGAAAAGTGGTTTTAAAATCAAAATAGTATGCGCATATTTTTCCTAGATAATTTCACCTAACAAAGCATCTATGAAGAATATAATATATACATTGAAAACATATTTTTTAACGCACATATTTTCTAAAACGGGGTGGACACTACATGACACTTCAGGTAGGATATGAAAGTTTATCAACTTTTTCATCTTTATCACACTTGCAGATGTATTCAGTTCATTGCCAGAATGACCTTTTAGATGTTTTCCTTTAAAAACAACATCTTTGCTTCAATCTTCTATTTTTTCTATTTCATTGAAGGGTGAGGCAGCATCTGATAGATATGGACTGACTATTGGGCTTTCAGCAGCTACAGTTGTTTTATTGAAAAATCAGCTTCTATAGCGATTCTCTCATGGAATAGGTAGAATTTTTCAGACTATCACAGGTTATTTTTCTTTGACACCTTCAAGTATGTCACTTAATTCCTTTGTAAATTCTATCTTCTGTTTGACATTGATAGAACTGGTATTGTAAAACTTAGAAATAATGGGTTCTGCTGATTGACATAATGCTTGTGTTTAATCTAAGAAAGTGTCACAGGAAATTTTCTCCTGCCCTCTCACCTTGGAGGAAAAGTTTTGAAGTAGAAATCTAAATTTCTAAACCATTGATAAAATTTGGAGCTGAACCTAACTGAATGAAAGAATTAGAAAATTGTGAAAATGGGTTCTGCTGTAATTTCTTTATACTCTGATTCTAGTGTTCCGGTTTAGGCAAAAGCCTATACTCGCAAGCTGCAATAATCTTCAGTGTTGTACAATTACATGTCTTAGAATTAAACTTTCAGCAAAGAAACAAGATCGGTAGCTAATAGACATAACCCAACTAAGTTTTAAAGATGCATCTGAATTACTCCAACTGTGTATCATTCAACTTAAAGATGCATCTGAATTATAATGTATATGGGATAACTAGATTAAGCCTTTGTGAAACTTTTTAGCTTTAGGTGTTTCCAGATATCAGATATTCATAAATGATATCTTTGCATCATTTTTGGCAAAAATAGGGATCTATGAGAAGATAGTCAATTGTGGAATGTGAGATTGATATCAAGCTTTCTTGCTGCTTGTTAATTAAATGGAGCAAGATTGAAATATGCTGAAATCAAATCCTGTGTGGCATTCCGAGCGTCCTTGTAGAAAAAGTTAAAAACACATTTATTTGATGATTTAACAGTTGCTCACTCAATCTTTCTTTCTAATTACTTCTGTGCATGGCATTCCCTGTCGATCATAATTATAATTTTGTACATTGGTTCCTTCATAAGTTACTCCACCAAGGGTGGTGTTTACTTGCTTCTTGTTTTAACCCATGCTGGCAAATGCCCTATGAAAGTTTTTAAAAGAATGTGAAGCCAAATCCCCTTCTTTTCTTATGATACAGAATACTCATGGACATACACGAGGACTGACTTAGAGGGTTTAACTAGATTCGAAAACTATGTGAAGCTGGGAAGATGAAGATACCTGTGTATAAAACGTTTCCCATGGCACAAGTAAAAGAAGCTCACGAGGCAAAAGACAAGAAGCTCTTCTGTCTGAACCATCAAATTAAAATTGAAAAAAAGACCTTCAGGGTAAATAAGGAAAGTTATGTTTGTATCCTTTCTTTTTCATCTATATATGCTTATTTGGTTTTATTAAATAATGATTTTCATATCATTTTGAGTAACTAGGATATAAATTATAGTGATTATTCATTATTTTAAGAAAAGTTCCAATTCTAAATGCCTAAAGGATGTTGCTATGCTCACTAAAGTTATATAATTGATCAGATTGTGCAAGTCCTTGAGCAAAGGTGTTACAAGGAGCTACGAAATGAGAATTTCACTTCAACCAAAATAGTCATGTGCATTTACAAGAAATTTATGTTTTCTTGTAAAGAAGAAATGCGAGTTCATATTTATCTTATCTTTATGCTTGTATACATATATTTCTGTTAGAATATCTTAGATATTTTTGGTAGTTTATCATGTATATATGGCAGAATCAATTTCTATTTTCTTGTAAAGAACAAATTTCTGTAGAATATCTTAGATATTTTTGAGTGTTTATCATGTATATATGGCAAAATCAATTAGGATCAATCTTATGACTAATATAGGCTGGGATGTGTGTATAATTAGGATTGAATCATTGTATTTGATACTTATACTTTATCTTTAACAGATTGTTCTTAGAATTCCAAAGTGTGTCCATTGAGAAAATTTCCACCCATGATGCCTGAAACATTTGTGGTTTGTTCAGAGACTGATTACATAAACTTGAACCCACCCTTCACCTTTCTCTCCATCATTATTGAAAAACCAGTTGTCTTCTTTCTTGTAACAAACCCTTTCAAAATTTCACTTTTAAATGCCCCTGGCAAATTATTTTCAAGAGATAAGGGAGTGCTATGGAAAGTACCAGGGGATGGGAAGGAGGTTGGTGCTTATTTGGTGATAGTTCAGCTTCTTTACTAACGTGTTTTTTGTAAAGTGAGTGCAGAAAGAGTAGGAGGGTTAATTTTCTACTCAATTTGTTGATGTTTGCAGGCTTGTCGCAATTATTGGCTACATATTTTGTAATTTCTAAGAGAAATTTAGTTTGTTCATGCTAATATTTTCTCTTTTTGTTGGTAATAGTTGTTCATTTTACATGCAGTTCCTTTTGTGATCTTTGCTTAACCTCCTGGAGTTAAGAGATTTTAAAAGAAGTGGTGCATTTACTATTTCTATGTTTTTGATAGGCCACTATTTGCGAGTAGCTTGCTAAGTATTATTCACACCCTGCTGGATCAATCACAACAGGATGAAATGAGAATTATAGGATGTCAAATTCTGTTTGATTTTGTAAATGATCAGGTTGGTTTCACTGTTTCTAATACAATTACAAGGTTTAAGTTCAGTGGACTGAAAATTATAATTCAATTTCCATTTCTTGATAACCTTCTAAGTTTTGACTGGAAAAACACATGAGCCTACATATTTTTAAAATTTTGCAGATTGATGGAAGTTACCTGTTCAACTTAGAAGGTGTCATCTCAAAGCTCTGTCAATTAGCTCAAGAAACAGGAGAAGATGAAAGTGCAAGAACCCTTTTCAGCAATGGTATTTATTTTATATTTCCACCATTGTTCAACTTTTAGATCACAAATTGGTCTTGCACAACAGCATGGTGCTTGTCAGTTTGTACTTTGAAGAAGAGTGATTTATAGAAAACTATATTTAAGACTTGGTAATTGTTATCAACATTAGAAATCAGCACTAATAGGCTAGAAGCAGCGCTAAACATGTTTAATATTAAGGGGAAAGATTGGTTGTGCTAAACCTAGAAGAAATAGTTTAATCATGCATCCATAGTTAGCTTCGGTTAAGCACAGAATAGTCCTTTAGGTACTTGTTAAGTATCCCCAACATTCATAACATCTTAACTTTTTATCAATATTTGCATTTTTTTCTTAATATCTTGTCTTGGTTGCAATTCCTACTGTCAACAGATATATTAAGTATCTTGCTACAGAATGGTCTTAGTTGGAAAGAATAGATGATTTTCATTCCAATGATGTCTTGACTCTTGAGAGTCAACAGGCACAATCCTCTAGTCTAAACTAACTATGGAATTGGATATACATCTATCCTCCCATAGCATTTTATTTGTTTGAGCAATTCTAGATTATTAAGTATCTCTCTGGTCTAATCATTAATTGCCAAGATCTTCCTAGGTCTCAATCATTTTTTCGTCTGCATGGTGCCAAAAACAGCTACAATAAGCATCAATGTATTTTCCCTTTAGTCTAAAGTTAAATTCTCTGGCGCCTTTAGTTTTTGTCCGCCCTTTTATAGTGGGCAAGTTCATCTATGAGCATATTTTAAAAAAATAAACAACATCATTTCTACCGTCTTTGAAACACAATATTCTAGAACGAGTTTTCTAAAAATTGTCTTAGAAAGTAAGTATTTTTTAAGATGATTTTTTGAGAAATCATCTTTAAATCCTCAATTTTTTTTTACATTTTTAAAATAAAAAAAACATTTTAAGACGATTTTATGAAAATCGATATAAAATCAGAGATTCTAAGACGGTTTAAAAATTGTCATAAAAAGTGTTGATTTTTCACGACGATAGTTTCAAAGACAATTCAAAATCGTTGTGGAATAGATAAAATAATCATATTTAAAAACTTGAATAGTTCAATTACTAAGTCTTTGGAGACAAACTTATTTAGAAGATTACGAGGAAAAAGTAGTATTGTACTTATAGGTTTGGCCTAACGAATTTTTTTTTCCATAAAATAATGAATCATATGGATAACTTCCTACTATGAGAAGTATTGTTCCATGCCTACCACTATTTTCTCATATATATAAAAGATACATATATAATACCTAAATTTGTTGGGCGCTGATAATTAGATTCCTTAAAGATGAAAAAATAAAATTTTATCCATAAATATGAAAAAAGTGCGACAAATGTTTTCTACTGTCAAGTCTCATCTGTTAACTATAACAGTTATGTCTACGTCACAACTAATGGTTGTCACATGACAAAAGTTGATTTTTCAATTTGGTCTATGAACTTAACTATTTACTAATATTATAATCCTTGAACTTAAGCACTTACTGATATTTTGATCTTTGAACTTAGCATGTATTTTTATTTTGGTCTTAGATCTTCTATCCAAATCAAGTTATTATCTTATATGTTATTAATGTGTGTAAAATATTAGATGAATTAATTACTTAATCTATTTTATACAATAATGTCAATGAAAAAAAGAAAGTTAAAAAACTTGACCATCATGAAAAGGAAGAAAAATGAAAGCGTTAAAATCATTTTCTTAGTACCCTTTTGATGGGGAAAGTATAGTATATTTTGTGTCTCTTTTTTTTTTTTTTTTTGTCTTTTACACTTTTCACATGGTTCAAGGCTTGAATATTAGAGGATATGACCTATTATGAGTTAAAAATATAGTTCACCATTTATATTCTCATTCTCAATGAAAAATATAGTTATCACCTATCATGTTGGAGTATATAATATATATAATCTACAAAATTGAGTACAAAATATAATTCACTCATTATATTAGTCATCTTGAAATATACAAAATAAAAATAAAAAATACAATAAAAGGTGAAAAGCCAAAAATAACTAATTCCATCTTAAATTCTAATTGAATAAAATAACTTATTTTGTATCTCTTTATTTTTAATTTCCTCATTAATAAAATAAATACAGTGACTTTTAAAAATAAATTATTTGTTAATATTTATATATTTACTTAATATATATTTTAAATTTGATTCTTATGATAAAAAGGATGTACTGATCTATTATATCTACTATTAAAAAAGGTTTGTTTTATGGGATGATGCTACGTGATAGTATGATATTCATTCTTCTCAATCAAATTTCATTTTTATGTGCTTTATTCTTCTTTATTAAATGCAATCAATTCAAATATTCATTTAATTATTTAATTATTCTTCATTAGATGAAACCAATTTAAATATTCGTTTTAATTATTTTACTCTTATCTATTAAAATCAAAATCAAAATCATGCATACTAATTACAAATTTTCTGAAAAGAGGATTGAATTAAAATTAACTATGTTTTGTATGATTTTTATGATTTGAATATTGAATCTAATAATACATGTATATATTTTAATTTAAACTAATTTAAGGAATTTATAGTTGTAAGTTTTACCAGTTAATTTTTTATGATTAAAACATCCAAAACTAAAACTATAAGTATATATTGTCATTCCTATTAATGAATAATACTAATATATATTTTAATACATAATGAATAAAACTATGAGCAGTAAGATTTCTGTGATTTGAACGTTTCAAATTACTACTACTACTACTGATAATAGAATTTATGTTCATGATTTATATTTATCATCATTACTTTATATTTTATTATTTAATAATTTGTAGTATTTATGTATTATAATAAATTATTATATTATATTAAATATTATTATTAATTATTAATGTAAAAAAATAATGGATAAATATAAATTATCTTAAATAATAATATTACATTAAATATAAATTACTGAATAATATTTATGCTCACAAAAAATTATTATGTTATATATATATATATATATATATATATATATATATATATATGTGTGTGTGTGTGTGAATACAATTACCTTAAATATTTTAAACACATATTTATTATTATTGATTTAGGTTATAATATTTTTTTTTAAATATAATCAATCAATCATTACATATATTATAAAAGAAATTATAAAAAAAACTATGTTATTATTTAAAAAATTGTATATATGATAACTATTACATATATTAGTCGTAATTTTATTTAAAAGTTTAACAACTTTAGTTTAAGTATTCTAATTAATATATTATTAATTAAAAAATTAAAATAAGGATTTATTTGAATAAATTTAGAAATTATTAGATATATTATTAATACTTGAATCAAATAAAAAGTAAATTAAACTACATCATACCTATAATATATCCAAATTATTTTATTAATTTTTATAAATATTTTTAATAATTTGATTTTATAGTTTATAATATTTTCATATATATATATATATATATATATATATGATAACTTTAATATATTTAATTAATTTAATTTTAAAATCTATTATAAAAGAAGCTTTTTTCCCATGGATAGATGTCACTTTTTGATGAAGATAAATCACTAAATACTTCATACTAATAATAAAATTACAATAAAAAAATAAAAATAATGAACTAAATCAACTTGTTTGATAAAAGAATGTTAAAAGAAATCAAAGAAGATCCTACTTAGGACAACACCTCCAATAATAACAATTTTCTGGAGCATTTGTCTATATAAAAATATGTTTGAATATTTGTTAACATATCTATTAATATGCATTTATTAAAATTTAAACTAAATAGTTATAAAATATGAATTTAATATCCTTGCAAGACACGTGACACTAAGCTAGTTTAATAAAGTTGATAATATCATTTTATATCAATGCTAAATAAAAGTGATCAATTGAAATATGTTAAACAAAGTTTAATAAAATATAAAATTCATTTTTAACTGATAAATTTTAGATTATGATAATAGATTAAAAGAATAAAAAATCGATAAACTGAATCAAACCAAATTGCAAAAAAATGATTTGGTTTAGATATTATGTTTGATTCAAATGATATTTTGTCTGAAAATCGAAATAAACTCTATCATGAACACCCCTACTTGATAATAATTTAAAATATTTTATTGGACAATCAATTAAAATTTACGAGTGTATCATAATAATAAAATATATTTATGCAAATTGACTTAAATTTTACCTATGCAAATTAAAAAAAACACTAGAAATGACTTTTTATTAGTTGTGTTTATGTAAAATTTACTTTTAATGACAATTACTATATATTAAAATATACCTATAATAAGATATTTTTACATTTTTATTTTGAACAACAAAAAATATACCATATCAATTTACACAATTCTTAAACCCATTATATAAAATTAAAAAAATATAAAATATTTTATTTGTAAGACTTTTTATGAAAATTTATACGATTATTATGTATTATAATTGATTTAAGTTTGTATAATTAATTTAATTGATTTAAGATTCTATTAGAAATATGCATGAGTTAAATTATGGAGAGAATGAATATGAAATATCACTTGAAATTACCCAATTAAATAAAATCTTCTTTTATATATACATTATATAATAGATTAGTATACCCAATAATCCCCAACCCTATTGATAACGAGTCATGTCTTTTATATTGCATACAACCAAATGGGCCAATCACAATCCACTAATCCAACCCTTTATGTGCACTCTTAAGCGCTGTTTCTTTTCAATTCAATCAACTTATATATATATCGGGGCTCTTTGGAACCGTGTTGGCAATCTCCATTTGCTCCAATTCCAAGTATTTTTTGGATCGCGTTCTGAACTCCAACAGAGACTTCACTGGATCTTTATATATCGACTTGGCTAGCCGAGATGATCCGTTGAGTCCGGCTGATAGGAGATGCACGTGCACCTTCTCTTCCAAACCTTGTACTTGCAAAGCGGCCTCTTTAAAGCGATCTAAGTAGCTCTGCAACATCTCTCCGGGCTGTTAACGTATCTTTCCCAGTGCGAACTTGGATTTCGCCTATTTCTTGCTAGTTGCAATATTTAACAAGAATTTTTGGCCAAAGTCTTCAAAGTTTTGGATTGACCGTGGTGGTAGTGTGTGGAACCACGTCTGAGCAGCGCCAGATAGGGTAGTGACGAAGATCCGTGAGATTATTGGTTCATCGATGCCTCGGACGCACATTTGCATGTCGAACTCAATGATATGCACTTGGGGATCCTGACTTCCATCATATTTTGACAGAAAAGAGCCATCAAAGTCTTCTATGAATTGTGCGTTGACGATTTCATCAACAAAGGGACTATTGTTTTGCTGTCCTCGTCGATACTTCCTCCGGTATACACCACCTTCTATTCTGAGTTGGTGTACAGATTCGATGACCGGGCTCTGAACCTCCACTCGTGTTTGCATTGATTTCATCGGGCTCACCCCAACGTTGGTGACTTGGTGTGGGGTCTTCATACGTGTGTCAACGTCGCGACGCCTCGAATTATCATTAGGCTGGCGTGGGGTGTCCACACGTGTGTCAGCGTCGCGATGCCCTGGATTATCATTGTGCACCTGGTGGTGGGATGATCCTCCAGGTTTGAAGTGACTACCTGGCTCCGACGTGTCTACCTCGGCATGAATCTGGTTTTTCTTGAATGTCGGGATCTGGTTTGTTTGATGACGTGCTTCGGTCCCGGTTGGACGGGTGGTTTGTTCATGGTTCCCTCCTTGAACTGGGCTCTCTATATCTCTGATGCGTCGTTCCATGTATTGTATGCACTGCTCCCCGTCGTGTCTCCATTTTGCACTGCGTTCGTCTAACTATATCAAGATATTATTAACGTCCTCTTGTCGTTGGAGGGCGTGTCATTTTTCCAAGCTTTCAATCCAGGATAAGATGGAGTTAAGCGCATTATGGATAAAGCGTTCAATCGACTCTGGCTCCATCCTGGCCGATGTGTACAGGGGATTGTTTGGCATCACCAATCCCGGCTGAGCAGGAGATGATGCGGTGTTAGAAACTGCATCCTCTATAGGCACAGCCTTAGGTGGAACCACATTAGTGGGTGATTCATCTCGTCCTTCAATATGATGGCTTCTCGTGTTTACCATAGTGATTTGTGGGAGTTGAATTTTAACGTTTTCCACAGACGGCGTCAATGTTCTGTTCGTGATGAACAGGAATGTCTAGCAAGGATTGCGAGATATTTAATGTATGATTAGACTCTCTCTCTCTGAAGATATTTATGAAAGTAGAATACCTCAGGGAAGAAGATCACAATGTTAGAGCAAAAAACACTACAATTGATGTGGGGTGTGTGCACTGTGTGAAAAGAGAAGAGAAAGTCAGAATTGAGCGTACCTTATTCCCTGGAAGCGCTATATTTATAACCACTGACCTGAGAGTTAGTTGGGAGAGATTTCCCCATGATCTTAGTCGAGATCCTTGGTTGGTTGGTGCTAATGCATTCCGTTTCCAAGCACTTCCTACATCCACTACTTAGGGCAGTTATGACCACATTCTCCTTATTGGTGTTGGCTAACAACATGAGTTGACTAAGTTTTAATGGGTCTCTTTTCTGATTGGGCCAAACCCGAATATTTGTAACAAATGTTATTCATATTGATTTACTAGATTAGTTTTTTTTCAGTTTTTATCTTTTATATTTATGTTTTTAAAAAAAACAAATTACAGTTTAATTGTTAAAATTTGACAACTGATCAAAGAACTCTTTTTTCTCTTTTTTTAAGAAAAAAGAAGTTTTAATCCATCTTAGCTTACTATTTCTTAGTTGAGCTTTAGCTTTAAGTCCTATGAATGCTTTATTTTTTGTATGTGCCTTGTTCATCAAAAGCAAATATATTTATTTATTTTCCTTAGATATATAATATTTTATTTTTCGATAGACTAAATTCTAAACACTTATCAGCAGAAGAAACTAGTCATTTGGTTTTGCTTATCATTTGAAAATATTTTTGCCCCCCCTGCCCTAATAATTCTTTCTAGTTCCGTTTATATCTCAAAAAGCTTAAAATATAATTTTTAAATAATATTATAAATATTTGAATAACATTAATTAATTTATTTTTTAAAAGACTTAACATTAGACATAAATAAATATACATTGGATTGCCTTTGGGTATGCCATTTCACAAGTACAATTTGAGTTATGCAAATAGTTTAAGTGATTTTTGGTGTTAAAGTTATGGGATAAGTGGATGAAAACATTAACTAGAGTTAACTTATTGAAAGAATCATTTTCTATTTATTTATTTGTTATTTTAATTAATGTATAAACATAAATGAGCCGAAACATGCATGACATCTAATTATAATATCCAAAAGTAACTTGCTAACCAATGCTTGATTAAGATATTCAAAATATTTTTTTATAGAATTTCACATTGAAAATGTATTAAAATATTAAAAAATACATTAATGTTTGATTTTTTAATAAAAACTTTATTTTTAATTCCTTAACTAGAACCACTTGTTAGCATTTGCTTATTCAAAATATATATTTTTCTGAAAGACATTACAGTCTCTACAAAAGCAAGGGATGATAGTTATGGCACTGTTTGATTTATTTATTGATTTAATAATTAATTTAATGTTTTAAACTATAAACCTATAGATTTAAACAAATAATAATAAAATATATTATGATTATTTTGTATACAAATTTTATTTAATAAAGTAACATTATCATGTAATAAATTGGGGTTTGTTAATTTCACACAAAAAATCATGTTAATAAATTAGTTAAGATGAAAATTATAGCCACGTGTTCTCTAATTTTAGAAGATCCAAAACCTCCAAAATCCAAATGCTCTTGAGATATCCGAGAAAACGACTATTGGCCGCGTCTCCATGATTCACATCTTCAGTCCACCACGTGTCATGAGCACGACATTGACAACTATCTCGTTAGATGCTACACTCCTATTGTTGCCTTGTTGGATACTAAAGTCAATGAAATACAACTATATATAATTAAATTAAGAAGAATGTTTCTTAGACACGTCAAAGGTGTAACCTATAAACCATCCTATTGGATTTTGTATTAGCTGTAACTAAGTATGTTATAGTTAGTTTCCTAACTAATTATATAAGTATGTTATAGTTAATTAGAGGTGATTAGTTTTTTTGTTATGGTTGTTATAGATAGTGTATAAATAATGCATAATATTTTATACTTTTCAATTAATAACAATTCCAGTTTTGTTCTATTCTATCATTATTCTTTTTCTCTATTCAAATAACATTCTTCATCAGTTATTATTATTATTTTTTTCATTTGCATTCATCAATGACATTTGTTCATACCTTTATTGTGGCATTAGAGCTATTCAATTGAAGAGCTCTGCTGTGCTACTCTATCCTTCATCTTGTATGATATTGTTAGTACTCTGTTGATTTGTTCAAGATGAGTGAAGAACAAGATGAATCTCTCAGTGTTCATTGCATCCTAGTGAAAATCCAACAACTACATTAGTTTCACCTCTACTGGACCAAATGAATTACAACTCTTGGAGCAGATCAGATCTCACTGCCTTGAGTGCAAAGAACAAAGTAGAATTTGTTGATGGTTCCTTTCCTCGACCAGCCTCGAATCACATATTGAATGCAGCCCGGAAAAGAGCAAATAACATGGTGGTTCCATGGCTTGTACACTTAGTTGCAACTTCCATTCGTCAAAGCATCTTATGGATGGACAACACAGTTGATATCTGTAAAGATTTGAAAGCCCGATACTCACAAGGTGATTTGCTTCGAATTTCTGATTTACAGCACAATTTAGCTTCAATTAAACAAGGAGACATGAATATTACTGATTATTTTACAAAACTGAGAATAATTTGGGATGAGCTTAAGAGTTATCGACTAGTTACGATTTGTACATATGCTTCTAAGTGTGGTTGTGATGCTCTTGTTGAAGTAAAGAAAAGGAAAGATCAAGATAGAATAATGGAGTTTATGTGTGGTCTCAATGATCAATACAGTCATGTTAGATCAGGCAAACTCATGATGGATCCCTTGCCACCGATTAATAAAGTTTTTTCTTATATGACTCAACAAGAAAGGCAATTTACAAGTTCTAATGCACTTGACAATCAGAGTTTGGTTAATGTTGCTGCTAATACAAGATCATCTAATTCTTGCAGCTACTGTGGTAGAGATAATAACATAGTAGAATCATGTTATAAGAAAATGGTTTTCCACCTAACTTCTTCTCCAATAGTGGAAGTAGAGGAGGTGGAGGTAGAGGCTTTGGTAAAGGGGGGACAGGAGGCAGAAACAACAATGGTAAAGTTTGCACCCACTGTGGCATTATTAATCATACAATGGATGAGTGCTATAAGAAGCATGGTTATCCACCTAGTCACAAATACTATAAACCTTAAAGAGTTTCAGTCAATAACACTATTAAGGAAGAAAAGAATATTTCAAGTTTAGAGATTGGTGATAAATGGTCAAGATATTAAAATCACTCAACAACAATATCAAGCACTTATGTCTCTATTGGCTGCCAACAAAAATGCCTCTCATGGATCATAGGTTAACTAGATTGGTACAAGTTTTGCTCATATATCAAACATAGGTAATATACTATCCCTTGTTTGTAATGTTCACAAACCTGAAGTTACAACGTGGATTCTGGACTCTGGTGCTACAAATCATGTTGCCTCCTCATTGATCTGTTATTCTACATATAGAGAAATAAAATCCATAGTAGTTTGCCTGCCTACTGGTCAACAAGTCATAGCCATACACTCTGGAACAGTCAAATTTACTGAGTTTTCACACTTAAAAGATGTGTTATACTTGCCATCTTTCAATTTCAATTTAATCTCTATATCAAAATTGGTTTCTGCCTTGAATTGCCAGTTAACCTTCTTCTCTAATTCATGTTTGATTTAGGATATAAACAGCTAGAGGATAATTGGTACAGTTGATGTAGTGGATGGTCTATACAAGCTTAGAATACCTCCTGCCAATTCAGTTCCCAAGGATAGCAACAATTTCATTTCTGTTAAGTATGTGTTATCTTATAATAAAGAAATCATTGATGTTTGGCATTTTCGTTTAGGTCATCCTTCATATGATAGGATGGAATTGTTAAAACTAACTTATCCTATGTTGACTTGTGATAAAAACTTTGTCTGTGATACTTGCCATAAAGCAAAGCAGAGAAAACTTTCATTTCCCAACAGTAAGTCATATGCCTCTAGTCTTTTCTCTTTGATACATGTAGATATTTGGGGCCCTTATGCCATAACAGCTATGAATGGACACAAGTATTTTCTTACCATTGTGGATGATCACACTAGATTTGTTTGGATTTTTATAATGACTTCTAAAGATGAAACTCAAACTCATTTACAAGCTTTTGTTTCCTATGTTGAGAGGCAATTTAACACAAAGGTAAAAGCTATTCGATTATATAATGGTGCTGAGTTTATCATGAAACAATTCTATCACAATACTGGTATAATACATCAGACCTCCTATGTTGAAACTCCACAACAAAATGGAATAGTGGAGAGAAAACATAAGCATTTATTAAATGTTACTCGAGCCCTTCTTTTTCAGTCCAAATTACCACCAATTTTTTGGTCTTTTGCTTTACAACATGCTGCTTTGCTTATCAATTGCTTAACAACTCCATTTCTTAATAATATGCCTCATTTGGTTGCTTGTGCTACACTAGCACTCACTAATAATAGAAAGAAGCTTAATCTTAGAGCTTCTGCTCTTGTTTTCTTAGGCTTCAAAGCCTCACACTAAACGGTACATTACCTTTGATATTTCCATTAGAGCTACAATGGTGTCTAGACATGTCATTTTCTATGAAGACTGTTTTTCTTATACCTCTTCTAGTGCCTCTTAATCTTGTCCCACATTTCCTGTGCATTCTTATCCTACCATTTATGGGCATGGTAAGGATTTGGATTTTTCTTCCCATTCTACTATCTATGATGATTCTCAATCACCTAACACTTCTGTTGATCATTCATAATTGGATTCTTTAGACACTTCTTCTGATCCATCAAATTCACCAGTTATTGTTGCTCTTAGAAGATCCGACAGGGAAAGAACCAGATCAAAGAAGTTTGAAGACTTTCACACTACATTTACATCAACTGTTACTGGTCAATCCTCAGGTACTCTTTATCCCTTAGCCTCAGTTTTATCTTACAAAAGTTTGTCCCCTACATAACATAGTTTTATTATGGTTGCACCCTCTAAGACAGAACCTAAGTCTTTTAAAGAAGCTTCCCAATCAGATAAGTGGATTAAAGTTATGAATGTTGAGATTGAGGCTTTAGAGGCTAATCATACTTGGGTTTTGTCTGACCTTCCTCTTAACAAATTTGCTATTGGATGCAAATGGGTTTATAAAATAAAACACAAGGCTGATGGGTCAGTAGAAAGATATAAGGCTATGTTAGTAGCCATGGGGTATACTCAGATTGAGGGTCAAGACTACCTTGATACTTTTTCCCTAGTGGCTAATATAACTATTGTGAGATTATTAGTTGCTTTAGCTGCTGTTAACAACTGGCATTTAAAGCAATTAGATGTGAATAATGCATTTTTGCATGGAGACCTTAATGAAGAGGTTTACATGCTTTAGCCTCCTAGTATGCACTCAACCAAACCTAACCAAATCTGTAGATTACAGAGATCTTTGTATGGTCTTAAACAAGTTAGTCGACAATGGTTTGCTCGATTGTCTACTTGCCTCATCTCCCATGGTTATAAACAATGTTTTTCTGATCATTCTTTGTTTCTTAAGCACCATCTTCAATCTTCTACTGCTTTACTGGTTTATGTAGATGATATTGTGTTGTCAGGCAATGACCTTCTAGAGATTGAATCCATCACTCAACTTCTGGATGAAGTTTTTAAAATCAAAGACCTTGGTGACTTGAAATTTTTCCTTGGATTTGAAATGGCTCGCAGTAACAAGGGATCAATATTTGTCAAAGAAAATAAGTTCTTAATATATTGCATGATGCAGGTATGTTAGGCAGCAAACCTGTTTCTACTCCAATTGATTATGGTGTAAGACTACACCAACAATCTGGTAAACCACTTGATGATACAAAAGTTTCATCATATCGCAGACTCATTGGTTGACTTATTTACCTCACCAATACAAGGCTCGATATTACATATGCAGTGCAACACTTAAGCCAATTTGTAGCTCATCCTTCCTCAGCTCATCAACAAGCAGCTTATAGAATTCTCAGATACTTGAAAACAACTCCGGGATCTGGTTTATTTTTCTCTGCTTCTAGCATATTCCAGCTCAAAGCGTTTAGTGACTTTGATTGGACAGGATGTATTGATACCCGACGATCCATCATTGGCTACTCAGTTTATCTTGGTAATTCCCTTATTTCTTGGAAATCCAAAAAGCATGCCCCAATTTCTAGAAGTTCATCAGAGGCTGAGTATCGGGCACTAGTCAGTACTACTTGTGAATTACAATGGCTAACCTATTTGCTTGATGATTTTGGAATTATTTACACTCGGCCAGCTTTTTTGTTTTGTGACAATCACTCCGCTCTCCATATTGCTGCTAATCCTATTTTCACGAACACACAAAACATATTGAGATAGACTGTCACCTTGTGCAAGAGAAACTACATTCAGGCCTTATGAAGTTGTTGCCCATTACTTTTGCTCAACAACTTGCAGACATATATACTAAGGCACTGCCTCCAGACGCTTTCAATTTTCTTCAGTGCAAGCTAGGAATGTCAAACATACATTCTCCAGCCTGAGGGGGGATATTAACCAACCTACTATATCTTGTATTAGCTGTAACTAACTAAGTCTGTTATGTTGTAACTAACTTTGTTATAGTTAGTTTCCTAACTAACTATCTAAGTATGTTATAGTTAGTTAGAGGTTGTTAGTTTTCTGTTATGGTTGTTATAGATAGCGTATGAATAATGCATAATACTTTGTACTCTTCAATTAATAACAACTAGATCTTTTTTCTATTTTCTTATCAGCTTTTCTCTCTATTCAAATAACATTCTTCATCATCTATTTCTTCTTCTTTATTTGTATTCATCCATGGCATTTGTTCATACCTTTATTATAACCATCTTGAGAAATAAATAAAAAATAAAAAATAAATGATTGATGATATAATATGATTGGAGAAAAATACGAAGAAATATTAGATAAAAAAATGAAAGATAAATTATTAATAATATTGATGATATAATATAATAGAAAAAGAAAAATACAGAGAAATGAATAATGTTGTTGAATGTTTGTAAATAATAAGTATCTAAATATAATCACTCACAATTAAATTTTATATATTAAGCAACAGTAATATTTATTAATACATGCCAACTTTGATTTAATATTTTATTTGCTTATTGTTCTGTTTTTATGAACAGAGATGTCCAGTCCTGTGATTGATATGTTAATGTTGGATCTGTTTGTCCTCTCTCAGGCACCTATGAGAGAGGTACCCTAGAGATCAACGGATCATTGTGCACAATAATATGAATGACATAATCAAAGTGTGAGGTGTGTGCACAGTGACAACTAAGAGAGAGAGAGAGAGAGCTTTGAATCCCCTTACCTTGTAGGTTTAACCCCTTATTTATAGAGATTACCTCTAGGGTTTGTTGCTGTCATATCTAGATTAGAATCAGTAGTTGAGATCCTCTTAGATACTGTTGAGATTCTGACTTAGACTATTTCCTCTTAGTTGTTAGTCCTTCTTGAGTCTTCTATAATATGAGTCTTTGTCAGGTCCGTAACACTTATATTGTACCAAAACCAAATACCTGAAGTTTATAAAAAAAAATTCGTTTAAGATGATTCGATAAATAAATATATATAACGATATTTTTATGATGAAAAATAAATTTTGATGAAGGTGCATGCTATATGATATATATAATCAAGTCATCTAGGTACCCAACGTGCTTGTGTAATTTTTTTTCCCATCCAAAAGCATATATAAGATTCGTATACTTTAAAATTTCAATTATTCCTCTTTGAATTGCAGGCTTGATTAGCTCTACCGAATTTCAAAAGCGTTAGTGTTTGGACAGTGTTTTGAAAATCTCTATCTAACGATTCTAACCACGTTCAATCTCTATCTAACGATTCTAACCACTTCGTACTTTATTTTTTGTCAACATTGCCCTGAGACTTCTCTCATTCAAATCTCAAGGTTTTGGCACTCTATATTTTAATTTCCAGCACAGCTAAAACGCCATATGGCTAGTCAAATCTACCGTAACTAAAAGAGTAGTCTAACACGCCTACGCATGCTATCAATTGGGCTAATTATCAGAGAGAGAGAGAGAGAGAGAGAGAGAGAGGGTGTTAAGTTAAGCAATTCAAATGTGAACATGCCCAAATTTTCATCTCATCCACAAGCAACCTCAACCAATAATGCCTCGTAGATTCTTCTATCTCGGATCTCCTATACGTCAACACTTGCCAAACCTATAGGCTACAAGCATAGACCAAGAAGTCTAGTCACACAAGTGAGAAAAACCCCTTTTTCATTAGTTAACATATTATTTTTCTTTCAATGATAGACCCTAATGCTTTGTGTATATATGTAAAACTAATAGGTTGGCATTTAGGGAAAGCCAACTAGTTTTACAACTATTGTGAGCAACTAGAAAGATAGAGCCAATAAGTAAATTTACGGCATTTACATACAAAAAGATAGAGAAAGAAATTGAGCATTAAGTGTTGGAAGGTGAGCATGATGGCTATCATTAGCAAACTATATTGTTCGTCTTCCCAGACGGTGCTTGGGGTCAGGAAGAGGCCTCATGTGGTGAATGGAGGGGGTTTTGTGGTCACGGATTGTAGTGGCCAGAAGGTTGTTTTCAGGGTTGATGGCTGTGGTATTCATGGCACTAAGGGACAATTGATTCTAAGAGATGGGGAAGAAGATGCTTTACTTCTCATGCGTCGAGAGGTATATATGCATATATAATACATGTGGGTCTGAAAATATTATGTCTCATCATTATGAAGTTATTTTAGACTATGCATGTATGTGTCTCCATATATAAATAAAGATAATCATGTTTTTTTAAGTATGTGTGATAAGAGAATTCGGTTATGTCTATGATATAAAACTTGTTATGATATACTAATTTCTTAAAAAATAGAATTCAATATTTCTAGATTCTCGATCAATGACATTTTATACAAATAAATGTGTGTATTTTTTTTATATCGTGATATTAGTATTTACCAACTTTATTTATAATTAATATCTGTAAGTGGATTTGACTGATTAGTGATTGATTAGTCAACGATGTCATGAGTATTTTGCACTAATATATCATGATATAAAAAAAAAATACAAACATTTATTTATATATATAGGGTTTTCAATTTTAATGAACTGTTTTAATTTGCTACATCTAGGAAGTTTTACTTCTACACACGAAACAATTTATGTTGCAATGATTTGCCATTACAAAGGTAAAACTTGCAACTTGAATTTAACTTTTTGTAATGTGCAGGGAGGCATGGTTGAGACCCTTGGCATTTACAAGAAGTGGAATGGTTATAGTGTAAACTATGAAGGATTACAGAACCTGGTTTTCAGCTTGAAAGAGCCCAATAATTCTTGTTTGGTTAAGAACAATGCGATTAGAATCTCCATTGAACCCAGGAATGCTAGTAACAAGGGCTGGGACTTTGAGGTCAGGGGTTACTTCCCTGATAGGAGTTGTAGCATTGTTGATGTTAGAGGAAACGTAATAGCACAGGTACAAAATTATATACAAGTCTATATATTAATTGACTCAAACTATATAAAATGCATAACTTATTATAAATTTTTCTTATCTGTCTTCCATTCTTGCGAATAAAAAATAAGTTTATAGTTAATAATTGAATGCATGATTTATACACAGGTTGGGGTGAACAAGGAAGTGGAGAAATTGATGGAAAGTAAGGATCTGTATCATGTGGTGGTGAAACCAGGGATCGATCAAGCGTTTGTTTTTGGAGTCATTTCCATCCTTGACTACATTTATGGCAATTCCACATACTGCTGAGTCCAAAATTGTGCTTAGCATGCTGTGTTTTGCTGAGTTATTATTTTATAAAACCAATAGTGGTTTTTCTCGTATCACAAATATGTGTATATGATATGACAAATATGTATATATGAAAGAAGCTAAAGGGGATAGAGAGGGTTTTGGAGGAATTAGGGGGACAATTAACCAGGTTAGGAAATGCCTTGTATATTATGGAAGGGAAATTGGATTGTTACTTTGCGTTAAGCAATTGCTTGTAATTTCGTTAATTAAATCGAATGACTTGTTTGACAATGATGGATGTGAAAGTTATTTAAGTATCGTTCTTAGTGCTTATCGTTTATAGGCTGATTTCGAATCTGTGTAAAATTGATTGGTGATGAATGAGTTTGAAAAGTTTGGAACTTTATAAGTACCGATTAATTGAATAAATTAGATAAGGATTTTGATTAATTTGGTTGAAAAGAATCTCAAAGATTGTGAATTCATGCATGTGTTATATAGTTTTGTGTAATGGATATAATTAAGCCGAAACAAATGCTTTTATTTGTTTTCAAAATATATATATATTGTGTATGTGTGATGTGTGTGCGCTCTTTTGTTGAATGTAAGCATCCTTTTCCTTGTTCGGGGACTGAATAAGCCAATAATTTGGCGAGGGTGCTCTAAGTAAAGAGAGAAAGTGATTATATATAATCTTAAAATTATGAGTCAATTAGTTTAAATTTATTTATTGAAATAATCATTTATTTTAATAAAATGAGAAATTTTTTATTTTTATAGTATATTTGTTTAAATTATTTTTCTTAAAAAATACCTTTTTATTTATTTTAATAAATAAGTCTTATATATTTCTTAAAAAATGATTATATAAAAAGTAATTGTTTTAATTTTTTTTTAAATTAAACAAACTCATCTTTATGTGTAAACAGAGTTGGTGCGATGCTCTTACTAAAGATGATTCTAAACATAGGATTCGTCAAATTTTCACCTAACTAGACAAGAAAAAACAGAGCGCCTACGTTTTGCATGATTTAAAAGTCTAACTGCTCTAGCAATATCCGTCTGTGCATGTAGTTTCGACCAATCCATGCATTATATATCATGTATTCATCAGTCGTTGCAATCTTACAAGGATAAAATTTATTGTAATAAAATTGAATCTACACATGCATTAAACTTCAACATGAGATTAATTTTTGGCCGTACAAAGTAATTTTGATTCATGAAAGTTTATATTATAACGCTATCCCTTTAGTTTCTGAAACTAATATATATATCTCTTAAAAGTGAAATCCATTAATTATATTAGTCCAACTTTTTGCTTACAACATGTGACTCGAGTAATATTAAGATATTTTAGAGATCAAAAGGATAATAACTAGTTAAATATAAGGACTTAAATAAAATAATTGAAAATTCTAAAAATTTATTTGAAATTTTCTTAGTTTCAAGGATTCATATAATTACCCTTAAAACTTTCAAGGATTAAAAAGGTGATTTATCCTTAATTTTTCAAATTTTACCCTTAAAACTTTCAAGGATTAAAAAGGTGATTTAGCCTTAATTTTTCAAATTGAAATGATAGTCATTATCAAAATCAACTAAAAATATAATCCTTCTTTTCTTTTGTTTTGATCTATTTATGTTATTTACCTTTTGAGAGTTCTATATTCTTTTCACAAGAAATCTTAATAATTAATTGAAATGAATTTGGCTATGATTGTTTCAACACAATTCCAAAATTTGAAAAGTAATTCAAGTGATTTGATTGTCGAGAGTGGAAATCTATCTCTTGACTTGAGTGTTGTAACCACCAGCCTCGTCGTTACGATATCACTAACTTAAACGGGTAATTTTCGATTTTTAATGAAAACTCTATTAATTTGATTATGAAAATGAGAACAAATTTTTTGCGATAATACCCTTATCAAACAAGCAAATACATAAATAAATACATATGTATATATATTTTAAACCATTACATATCATTCACATGTCAGAACTTAGTTTAGTTTTTACATGTATTTACTCTACTCCTGGAATTTACATATCCAATCAAAAGGAATTAAGGAACCAACTAAAAAAAAAGAATTGATAACAAAACACCATTATTCCAAAATGAATTCCATCATTATCACGTCGACTTGGCGGCTCCAACAAAAAGGATCTCCCTCCAAGGTCACATACTGCTGCTCATCTGCTCCCACGAATGAAGGTTTGCAATCATCACAGGTATCAACCACACGGTACAAAAATTGCAAGGGTGAGTTTATTATACAAGATTAATAAATTCCATATGGTAATAATTAGTAAGAAAACATAATAATAATAACCACAATCACTTTCAATAATCAATTAGATCAACATACACTTAACCAACTAGTCATCAACTTTTTCCACAATTCAAATCAATTATGCTCAGAATGATGCATGCACCTGACTCAACTCTCAGAATGGAATGTGGTACCATCCTCATGGAAATAGCCTCTCTTAGGAAAATGATTCAGTAGTTTATCGGGGTCACCCTGTCGTGCACTGGTCATCCCCCCTCCCATGGTGATCAGCCAAAGTCTCAAGGGAATTCCAAACCGAGTGACATGCCCCTTAGTACCCGCGTTTTTATCCCATAAAAACCACAGGTACAGACTGCCTTCATTGTATTTTCATCTATGCAATTATGAAGTATGAAACATGGACACCATCAATGCACTGACTGTGGATAGGGACTGGAATTCTAAACAATCCCTTTTCCTCTCTAGGGATGCTTAAAATTTGTAAACTCTTCTTCGCAAGGATATCCAATAAGTCATGAATCCCCATGTACATACACAACATACAAACATGGACTCATTAATGCACTGATCGTGGATAGAGACCGAAATTCTAAGCAATCCCTTTCTCTCTTTAGGAATGCTTAAAATTCGTAAACTCTTCCCCGTAGAGATATCCAGTCATGCACCTCATGTGTATCCACAACATACAATAACATTGTCAACATCAACATTATTTCTCATCAATGTCATCATTAACATCAACATTATCTCATTTCAATGTCATCAACAACATCAACATCATTTCATTTCAATATTATCAACTATATTATCTCATTTCAACATGATCAACCATATCAACATTATCTCATTTCAACATCATCAACCACATCACATTGTTTCATTTTCAACATCATCAACATCAATGGCATCTGAATCTCAATATCATCAACGACATCCATATCATCTCATTCATTCACAATCCATATTATCACGAGACTAGTATTTTAGGAAAATTCTAAATTAAAAAGGAGGACTACAATATAGAAAATACACTTTTATGCTAATTTAAAAATTTAATAAATAATTAAATATGAAAATGTATTTTAAAATCTTGGGCAGAGTCTTCTTTGCAATTAAGACTTTTCCCAAAAATCTAATCATTACAACAATAACATCATTCACAGTTTTATCCATCAATAACAAATTCATTGCATCCAATTAGTTAAAAACACAGTTTTTCTTGAAAATGAGCACACGACAGGAACAAACATATATCAATAATAAACATATCGCATCCCATTAGTTTAAAATATAGTTTTTCTTGAAAACCAACATACAACAGGGACAAACATACATTTTCATAATTGGGTTCCCTGACCCCAACTATGGTATCAAAAGCTATAAACAAACAATAAACTCCCCTTACCTATCTATAAATTCTCCTGTTAGCTCCTCACGGTATTGTTTTGAGATCCCTCAAGTTCTCGTGCTTTGGCCCAAATGCAAAGCTCTATATACCAAATCGAAGACAATTTAGTATAGATTTCAAAGACAAGGTTAATATTAACATTTGAGGTCAAATACCCACTCTAATTTAAAAGGGGCTAAAATGGTGTTTTGAGAGTCCACATCAAAATGACATCATTTTGAAATTCCGATCACACCAATGTGACCGAGGCTCAACAAATGTCACAAAAATGACATCAATTTTATAAAAAGGAAAATTTTACAACATCTCATTTTCAAAGGGTTTCCGAAGGAAGTGTAAAAACTCCCAATAACAGTACCCAAAACACAAGAGACACTAAGAGAAGCTTAAACTAATTAGGAGAAGAAAAGGAAACCATGGTTACCTCAAAGAAACCAATAAATGAGGATTGGAGGCTCCGTTCTCTACTAAATCCTTGAGTTGAGTTTTGAAGATTTCGCTCCGATTAAAGTGTTCCTCTCCGTGTCGTGGTCCGACGACAAGTAACGGCGGGTCATGGTGATCACCAATGGTCGTGAGTGGTGGAAGAAGAGGTTCTAGGATTTGGGTGAGAGTTCAGAGAGAGAAAGAGGTGAAAAACGTATTTTCTACTTTGCTGAACGAATTTATAAGGTGCTCGTCTCGCTTAACGTAATTTCCTCTCTGTTTGGGAATTGCGCTTAGTGCGCTGGTCGCACTTAGCGCGACATCAAAAATTATTATTTTACAGATCCCAACGGTCAAAATAATCAAAAATGGGTTGTGAACGTACTTCCAAAATTTAAAGGCGATCCAACGGTTAACTAATTCAATATTATGGTTTTACCAAAATAGGTTTTGGGTCAAACTAATAATCACACCTTTCAAACCTAGATCACACAAACTTTACATAACTTAACTTCCACACCAAGTAATTGCACAAGCATAATTTACACAACAATTCATCTAATCTAAATTAATCAAATAATCAAATAACACAAGAAAGACATCAAACATCTATTTTCAGTTATCGAAATTTCAGGGCATTACAGGTGTGGACTCTCAAGTTACTACATAAAACACTTGATTTGAGGTGATTCTTAATAGAATATTAAAGAAGAAAAGAAAAGGCTAAATTTAAAAGAAATATAGTAAAATTAGCAAGGAATCTGAAAGATAATTGGAAAAAAAATTACATATATTGGTTTTTTTATTTTATTGAATGTCTATACAAACGTTTAGAGTGTTTATACTTGAAATCTAAACTAATTGATCCTAGATTGTGATTATGTATATTCGTACATGACTTCTTCACTTTTAACTGATTTTGACTAATATCTTCACAATTTGGTTAGGTAGCAATGAGGCACACTTCTCACGTTCTGATTTTTCAGGAACCACTTCCTAGATATGGGGTCTTCACATTTTCAACTGATTTTAGCTAGTATCCAGTGATTTTAGCCACAACATGAATTCCGACGAACTTATCTTCTAACCTTTATCTAAATTTTCAAATATTGGTCGAATTAGCTTTCATAACGGTCAAATCTCATCATTTTATCCGAAGTTATAACAAACTCTTTTCGACTAAGTCTCTGTCCAGATTCATTCGACTAATTGAAAATATTTCAACTGGTAACATATATATAATCTTTGAAGTTGTATGTGTTGATAGCACGTTGTAGGGCCATAAGGCATATGATTTCATTCAGTTAATTCATAATCCATTACAATGTATTATCTTGGAGTTATGAGTTACTTTTGTTTGTTTGTTTTGAAATGTGAAAAGTTTCACAAGAATTTTCAAAAATAAATTAAATTTAAGAGTTTTAGTTAAAGTAAATAAATTATTTTGCATATAAAGTGAGGTAGTGTCATGTAGTGACTCTCAGGTTGTTATAGGGATAAGGCTCTCATGTGCATTTGAATCTCATTCACCAAAAGGGTTAGTTAAAAGGCTTAGGAGCAAAGGTGTAAGAAATGGTTTGTCATTTTACATGGTGAAATATTTTCATGAACTAAGTTTAATATTATTACTAGTCTTATTAGACCACTTAAAATTAAATGACCGATAAAATGATATTTTCTCAAGTGTTGCAAGTGGATTTCAGTGTATCGTTGCTTTAAGACTACTCATAGAACATGCAGGGCACTAAACAAAATAATATTATTTTATCCTAGAGTATCAAAATTGTAGAGGAACAATCTAAAAATTTATTGTTGGAAGTAACAAACGGAAGACTCTAATGCTTGAGAGCATGACTAAGGACTGGAACAAATACATTAGTTTGTTCATCCCTTTTAAGATAGATTTGAAAATCTACAAATCTATTGATTTACTAGAATTGTACATATTATGGGCAAGGGTTTTTGTTATGTTTTGACATATTTTGATAATAATTTGTTGGCAAAACTCATGAATTTATATAAGATGTTTAGCAACTGGTCCAGAGGCACGAAAATGTGGTAAAAATGTAAAAAGAGATTGAAAAGAGCACTCTGATGAAGAACATGACCATGCTATTTGGAAGAATGATTGGGCTCATCTTAACAGACCCATGCTCAAGTCAGAAAGGTTGTTGTCTGATTTTCGGAAAATAAAGAACACCATCAGATTTCCAAGAATGGTCGTGCTTCTAAGAAAATAGATGCAGTGCCCCAAAATTTGAATGTTGAAGTTGCTCACTCCATGAGAATAGTCATGCTCCCTAACAACACGGTCGTGCGCCTCCCTATATCTATTATGATTTTATTGTAGAATCCACATCCCTGGTTTTAATTATGATAAACCATCAATAATGTAAATTATAAGGATGATAAGTTTTGTGTGATGATTAACATTTTACTTAAGTTTTTTTGGGTTCAACTTATTAAGAAGCAAACATGTACATGCCTCCTGAGGTGCTCAAAAAAGGTTGTCTCAAAATTATTGTCAAGAGTATAAGGCTCTAAAGATCCCTTGAAGCCCATCCGCATGATGAAGAATGCTTCCACCTGTGTACTTGATTTTGGTAGAGCATCCAACATCAAAATGAAGCTACATCATAGTCTACATCATAATGATGAAGATCTTGACTCTAAAGACTGAACTTCCTAATCGAGTTCAGAATTCACCTCAAAGAGAACATCATGTCTTCCATATGATACCACACATATAGAGGGCACATAAGAAGACTGAAGTTGATAGCATTTCACTTTTCATATGTTGCCACATATTTTGAGGGCACATCAGAAAGTGAATGCTAACTGCATTAGAGGATACAACCAAGTTGGAAGTTGAAATTATCCATGAGAATATCTGATGTGGAACATCAAAATGGATGACTGAGAATATTATGTAGTCTAATTTTGGACAAAACACTAACACACCGTCAATTCTACCTTCACTTTATCTCTATGAAGCAATCTACTTTAGAATGCTTTGTGTTATGATGATGTGTTAAAATTTATGAAGTTGTGTTTCTTCAGAAAGCCATATCAGTTGAACCTCATCAACATGATCTACTTTCATATGGATCCTTTCTCAAATGACATATGAACCACCATTTTGATATACCTTTAGAATGCTAATTAGAAAGGTTCCTCAGAATGATTTTACAAGCTGTCATAAGTTGTCACCTTTTTTTGCTTCCTCCATAAGTCTGTCAGTTAAGTGGGCTCCACTTCAATCATCTTCCCTAGATCATTAAGAGGTCATCAAGGAGCATCATGAACCCCCAAGTTGAAGCCTTCCAACTTGAGCCAAGTGCTCTATGTGAGAAATCTGTCATTGTTGCTTCAACCCTCTCAATAGAGAGTGACCCATTTTTATAAAAGCTTGTAAACTAAAATAGATCTTAGATAGAAGTTTGATATTGTAAAATCTTAAGTGGAAACCCTTTTGTGAGGAGAAATCTGTCTTTGTACAATCCAAACATAGAAACCATTTATTGTTGAAAGTTCATAAAGTGGCCAACAAAGGTTGTAACTAGTGGTGTTGTTGGTCTAGCAATGGTTAGGTGTGAAGTCCGTTGGGGTTGTTGGTAGGTTGTTGAAATTCAATGGTTGGGTGATCCAACGATGACTAGTTGTATTAGTGAAATCTAATCTTAAATGGTAAGGACTGTTGGATTCAGGGGGAGCTACTTAAAGAACGCAAAGGAACTTTGATTCAAGCATTGGTTTTGAGCTTTCAACATGCAATGGATGCCTTGAAGATAATTTAGTATGAAATGTGTAAGAGAAAAGCAATTCTGGTGATCAAAGTGCATTGCATTCATTTAATCCATATTTAACTTCATTGGTTTAACAAAAATCACAAGGCTTTGACAATTTGACTAAGGTTTTAAATTGATTCAAAGGTTTTAAAAGAAAAAGCATTTTACACTGCAATAATCGATTACATTAATCGCTTAATCGATTACTTTATTCTTCGTCAAAAGTGGAAAACTTTCAAGAAATTTATAATCGATTACCTATCAGATTAATCGATTATTTGACCTTCATTTTTATATAAACTGCCTTGTTGAAATTTTTAATCGATTATTATCAAGTCGTAATCGATTACATGGCTCTATATGATTTTAAGATTGCATTGCCATAATCGATTACCATTTCTCGTAATTGATTACATAGCCTTTGAGAAAAGCAAGTTTTACTGGAATAATCGATTACCAGAGTTCGTAATCGATTACTCAATGTTTTGAGAAAATCATGCTGAACTGGCATAATCGATTACTGTGATTCGTAATCGATTATATAAGCTTTTAGAAAACACATTGTTTCTGACATAATCGATTACAGATCGAAATAATCGATTAATTTGCTCGTTGCTCAAACCCAGAAAACTTATAAACACTTTAATCGATTAAAGTGGTGACCTAATCGATTACATAAGTATTTTAATAGATTATAATGGCGATTTAATCGATTAAAGGTAGTTACGAAAATTTGTTATAAATAGAACCATGGCTCAATTGCTTTTCTAACTTTGTGGAACATTACCCATTTCTATTTTCTAAGCTTAAACAGTCTTATGAGCATTCTTAAGTGTTTTCTAAAGGATAAAATTTGTTCTTGCTCCATTGTGCATTGATCATGTGTGTTTGAGTCATTCTTGAAGCTTTAACTCAATTCAAGATTAAGGAAAACTGTGCTTATTGATTTGTAATCATTCAACCTGAGCTGGTAACTTCATTTTGCATTGCATAGTTGGATCATCAGGTTGTTTCTCTCCTTAATCTGGTTGTAATTTTCGTTTTACATTTTTCTTTGTGAATTGGCTATTGTAATTGGGTTCTTGCATGTATCTAGAGTAGGGTTCTCTAGGTGGAAGAACTGAGTAGTGTTCTCAGGTTTTTGTCTCTTAGAATCTAATAGGGTTTTAGATTTCTGCACTTTTCTAGGGTTGATAAAGGGAGACATTGTAATTGATTGTAAGAACATAAAATTATGATAGTGGAACTCTAACCTAGTGTTGGTTGGAAGAAAACTGGATGTAGCTTCTAGTGGTGAAGTGAACCAGTATAAATCTGATTGTATCTTGCTTCTTTATCCCTTAACTCATTATATTCATTGTGTTTTTGATTAAATTGCTTAACCAATAATATAAGCTTTGATTCATTGAATTCCTTGGGCTGAGCTACTTGATTGAATAAAGTTTCTTGGTTTTGAAAAGTGATAAAGATCCTAGGAACTCTGTTTTTGATTGAAGAAATTTTTAATTTACCAAGGTCTAACCAATTCACCTCCCCTCTTGGTTAAGTGTAAGATATTCATATCATTTTCAAGGACTGGACGTAGCCCAAGTTTGGGGGGTGAACTAGAATAAAAATAATTGTGCATCATCTTCCTTCTCTCTTTACACTATTTTTATATTGTAAACTGTTTATTGTATTTGACTCTCACTAAGGCTCAAAACTCCTTTGAAAAACACACTTAAAACTAACAAATATAATTAATACAGGCGTAATTACCATTGCAATGTATTAAAAAAAATTCAAAAACCAAACCATGCCAATTTGATTGTAGTTGAAATCACAATATGAGAACATTTTTAGTGCAAAATTTTAAGAAAGATACTGAGTTTAAGATCTGATTTTTACTAGATATTCTAATAAAGAAGATGAATAGATAGAGAATGAATTCTTATATAAATATCCGTAAGATACGAATATTATTAAAAGAAAATATTTTCTCTCTCTCTTATATCTCAAAATGAGATCTACAACTAAAAAAAATTAAAAAATATAATATTAATTTAAGAATTTAATGGTCTAAATTTTAATTTAAGATCTATTACTAAATATAATATTTTGCTCTAAAGGGTAAATCTAAGAATAAAATAATTAAAACTTAAATTTTAGATTATTAAAAAAATATTTTTATTAATTTTTTAAAATATAAAATGCCATGTAATTAATAAAAAAGTCAATATATTAACAAAAATATTAATATATAAATTTTATTTAAAATATAAATCTTTTAGCAGAAATAATTGCATGCCTCACTTTTTTGGTCCTATTTTTTAATTTGTTTATGAAAATGTGTCTGACTGGTATATATTTATATTAGTCCTTACAATTAGCATCATTATTTATTGTGTAAGACAAACATAAATGATAAAAAAAATGTGAATTTTTTCTAACATAAATTAAAATGAAATAATTGGAGCAATAAATGATATCTAGCACTTTCAACACATATTTTAAAATTAGTTAAAATTTATCAAAAATTAATTAAACAATAATAAGATCCAACAACCAACAAGTAATTGATTTGATTTGATCTTCTTAAATAATGTCTTAAATTTAAATTTTAAACGTGATTGAAAGAAGATGATTTCATTAATTATAATTAGTTAATTTTTTTAATAAAAATTAATTTTTGACAAAGTCTTTATATTATTAACATATTAAAAAAAGACATAACAAATTAGTAATTAAAAAAAAATCAACAATAATAAAATATGTTTTCATGTTAATAGAATTTCTCTATATAATTTTAAGGAATGAATATTTTCTTCCTAATAGTGTATACAAATACAATTGAGTCATAATAAGATAAGCATTTGGGTGAGAAATTCTGTATTAGGAAGACAGACTCTTTAAGAAACGACACTATTCTGAATTTCTGATATCATCATCATCATCATCAGCTTCTTCGTTCTTATTGGTAAAAAAAATCTAATATATTTAATTTTTTTAGTCCCACTTTATCTCAAAGTGCAAGCTTTATTGTACAAAAAAATCTGAATCCCCATCTCATGTGTGTCCCTGTCAGAGTATGATTGAAGAACTGACTCTATAAATAAACCATTCCCCACCCCACTTTCTGAATCAAACACATCACACACACGTAACTTCATCTGGGTTGAAGGGAAAAAGAAAAAGAAAATGGGTTCCGATAATACCAACTTGGAGTTCTTGAAGGAGATCGGTTTGGGCTCCTCCAACATTGGTTCTTACATTAATGGCCAATGGAAAGCCACTGGTTCTTCTGTCACTTCTGTTAATCCTTCTAACAATCAGGTTCACCTTCTCATATTTTTTTTTTCTTTCAATTTTTATTGTTTATTTTGTGAGGCTTTGTTGGTTTTTGTTTTCATGTGTATGTGATTATTGGTTATTGGTGATTTAAAATTAGAGCATAGCTCAAGTGACTGAAGCAACTTTGCAAGATTATGAGGAGGGATTGCAAGCTTGCAGTGAAGCAGCCAAGACATGGATGACTGTGAGTTTTTTGTTTTAAAAAAAAAAAACATTTTTTTAAATACTTTGTTTCTTTAATTTTTCTTTTTTGTTTGGGGGAAGGGGGGTTATTTTTGGTGTTTTGGTTACATGGTAGAGTTGGTAGATAGTACTGCATCTATGTGTTATTGGAAGCTAATTGAAACTAATTGAGGATGTGATTGTAATGTTATTGCAGATTCCCGCACCGAAGAGAGGTGAGATTGTGAGACAGATTGGTGAAGCATTGAGGGCCAAGTTGGATCCTTTGGGTAGACTTGTGTCTCTTGAGATGGGAAAAATTCTCCCAGAAGGAATTGGGGAAGTTCAGGTATCACAATTATAACTGTTCTGCGATTGTTTTTTGAACAGTGTGATGTATTCACGGACATCCAAATTTATGTCGTTTTGATGAAATTTTATGTTCTCTAGCTGATTATCTGGTGATTTTCATTGCAAATGGTCTTAGAAATGTGAAGGGATTCGATTTTTTTTCATGGGGGTCTTCCTGAGCAACTGCACATATCTAACTACATTTACATTTTTTTTTTCATCGATCACTTATGTTTTTCACCTAATCAAAAGGTTCTGTTATCAGAAGATAATTCTAATTTTTATTCCAAAACAAAATGGCTGTTCTGTTCAGTTTTTTTTAAAGTAAATTGCTTATATTTCAGTATTTTGTATATTCACTGCATCATCTTGGCTTAGGCCATATATGTGGTTATCTGAGGATGGTTGCTTTTCAAAGTTACTTCATTCTTTCTATTGGGAGTATTCCATAAATGTTTAGTGTGTATATAGGCTAACTGCACTCCGAAAGCATTTGAGTGTTTTTTCTAATTATGTACAGAACTAAATTAACCACGTACACCATGGGAAAGAGAAAATCATTGTGTGAAAAATTTTGCACATAACATTTTTATATGATATAGTTTGTGATCTTTCTATCCATTGCAGGAAATTATTGATATGTGTGATTATTGTGTTGGGCTAAGCAGACAATTGAATGGATCAATTATACCATCAGAACGTAAGATTATTGTGTATCTATATTAATTGTTCATCTTTTCTTTATAATCCTTCTGGTTACATAGTTATTTAAAATCATATTAGTTAGTGATAGTCTCTTGTTTTTTTTCCGATTTCTCCAAGATATTCCAATTTTGAGTTATTGTGTTCTTCTACTTGCTTTTAAACAGGTCCAGATCATATGATGTTTGAGGTGCGTATTTAAAGTATAACTATTCACTGCCTTTTGTACTGATCTATATGATATAAACTGTAACACATGCTTTTACACCACAGGTATGGAACCCACTAGGAATAGTTGGTGTAATCACTGCTTTCAACTTTCCATGCGCTGTTCTAGGTATGTATTTTCTCATCCTGTCTTAATGAACATAGCAACTAGTTCCTTTGGATCTTAGATTCAGTTCAACATTACTTATAATCAGATTGAAAATGTTAGTGCATTCATTCACTGTCATTTTGTCATCTAATTTTGGCATGTATTTTAACCTTTACCTGAAAATCTGTTGTGTCTAGGAGTCATCTTGATCTGTAATCAACTAGATTGTGTGTGAACTGTCATTCATATAAAAGCTTGCAATATCATCAATTCATTAAACTTCTTATATCAATTTCATCTCCATGTTTGGATCATTTTCATTTGTTGATATGTTTTAGCTTTTTGTTACTTTTAAGCTGCTCTTCAATCTTCATATAATACAAAAGTAAGTCAGAATGGGGACTGTGACGGTGAACCTTTGTCAATTAAACATACTACTGGTTTCATTACTGACTCCTACTTTAAATAAATGGATGGGTGCCAACATATATAAACAGATGGCTTTCTTGAAGTTTTTCCATCTAGTTTGCTGCATTTGCATCATACAGTCCTACTTAAATAATGTTTTAATGTTTTAATTGTAACTAAAACATGTTCATTTCTGTTGTGCCTCAGGATGGAATGCTTGCATTGCTTTAGTCTGTGGTAACTGTGTTGTGTGGTATGTCTATATATCTATCTCTGTATATTTTATGAGATTACTCAACTAGACATTTTTAAGTCAGATCATAATTGTTTTGTTAATATTTCATGACCTCTACAATATTTTCTTCTCTATTTTCATGTGACCACTGGCTTTGATTGAGATATTTCATTTGCAAAACTGGTTGGAATAATGCTATATGTGGACTTCAGATCAATTTTCATTGGTCTTATTGTGTTCCACCATTTTCTTTGACTTGAATTAGTGTAGGAACCCATACTTCAGTTAGAATCTCAACTCTATTTAACCAATACTTCAGTTCTTGATGCATTAGTGTTTAGTTGTATGTATTCTATTAGCACCAATTTGTATGATTGGTCAGAAACAGAGATATAGTGAATGCCTTCCTTGACCTTTTGGCTTTCCTGCAACTACAGATCTTGTTAGGGAAATTCACCTCTTTGATGGATCTCTGATCTAATCTAAATGTATATCTTAGATGACAAAATGTTGTTACTAGAGAAGCTGAAAAGTTTCGGAGATAATATGCCCTCCAACTTCTCCAATTGCCCTTCCAGTTCCTTTGACTTATTTTCTTTTTCCGAAGTCCCAATGACATCAACCCATGAAGCCTAACTCTCATAGTGGAATAAGGCTTGGTGGTGGTGGTGGTGGTGGTTTTTATTGTTGTTCATGAAATGGTAATGGTTAAAGCACTATATATTTTTGTAGTTCAATCATCCTTGATTTTCTAATATATATCCATAATGGTTGCATACTTCATGCTTATCTCCATGTTGGCATGTTGCTCTTTGCCTACCCTTCAGCCCCCCCCCCCCCCCCCCCCCCAAAAAAAAAAAAAAAAAGTTCATATAATATACACAGCCAAGAAAGAAGGTATATTAGAAAAGATGATAAAATTATCTTTGTTGATGCAATTACGTAGATTTGTTTGGGTTTTTTGTGATATATGTTCACTTGTCAGATTCTTGAGTGTTTCAAATTTTCAATGACAATCGTGTTATCTTTTTAATATATGTTTTTCTATCACATCCATTAAAGGAAGGGCGCTCCAACAACTCCTTTGATTACTATTGCTGTGACAAAGCTAGTAGCTGAAGTTCTTGAGAGGAACAAATTACCTGGTGGAATATTCACCTCTTTCTGTGGAGGTGCTGACATTGGTCAGGCAATAGCAAAAGACACCCGCATTCCCCTGGTTTCATTTACTGGAAGTTCAAAGGTATGTTATGTACTAAGTAGTTGGACATGATATTTTAAACAGGAAACATAATTCAACTAATTGAATAGGATGTATAAATTTATATTTTGTGTTAAAAGATGTTGATGTCACCTTAATGGTGCTCAATTTAGTTGTTTATGGTACTACTAGTGGTATCAGTCTTATTGCAATCACTGTCTAAAGATATGTGATATCAAACACACTAAAATATCACCCCTTTAGTGAAATACTTCCATGGGTCATGTACTGTGTAATCGTGTATGCTCTTGTGCCCCTATTAAAACAAAACTATGCAAACATATACTTATTTCAGAAATGATTCAGAGATTACAATCTATGCTGTTTAGTTCATAATGATGTGTTCCTGTTATATAGGTTGGCTTGATGGTCCAGCAATCAGTTAATGAGAGATTTGGCAAATGCTTGCTTGAGTTAAGTGGTAACAATGCAATAATAGTCATGGATGATGCAGATATCAAATTGGCTGTACGATCTATTTTGTTTGCAGCTGTGGGTACTGCTGGTCAGCGGTGTACAACTTGCCGTAGACTGGTATTAGAACCAATTTAAAAAATTGAATTTATTTTTAATGCAATCACGTGTGATTTTTAAAAGGTATATTTAATTTTTAATTTAGCTTCCTTGTACTGCAGTTTCTGCATGAAAGTATTTACGCAGATGTACTAGACCAACTTATTGGAGTCTACAAACAAGTCAAAATTGGGAATCCCTTGGAGAAGGGGACTCTAGTTGGGCCCTTGCATACTCGTACTTCAGTGGAAAACTTTCAGAAGGGTATTTCAGTCATAAAATCTCAGGTATGTTTCATTTCACTCTTTTCTAGTTATGTTAAATATTTAGGGGATGTAACCTTCCAATTCGTATCTGTAATTTTGCTCAGTAGGATATGCAAGCTTTTGCTCACACATATACAATGGATTGGATGCTTGTATTCTGTGTAGAGATAGTTTACTTGATACTCTGTTTATCAGGGAGGGAAGATCCTAACAGGTGGATCTGTATTAGAGTCAGGAGGAAATTTTGTACAACCAACAATTGTTGAGATTTCTCCAGATGCTTCTGTAGTTAAAGAAGAATTGTTTGGTCCAGTTTTGTATGTTATGAAATTTCAGGTAGCATATATTCTATATCTTCTTTCATTGGACTATTTCTTTTGGAGTTTAGTTTATGATTGAACTTCATGATTTTCTACTTAGACTCTGGAAGAAGCAATTGCCTTGAACAATTCTGTACCTCAAGGATTAAGTAGTTCAATCTTTACCCAAAGACCTGGAACTATATTCCAGTGGATCGGGTAAGTACTTACAAACTCATTTTTGTCCTATCCTTTCGATCTCTTCTGATGAGTTTGGCCTACACGCTTCAGTACTTGACTAACACTCCTATAAGATGTTTGTGGTGATTTATAGTTGCATAAATAGTATATTTTACTTGTTCATGGTTGTGAATATGGTGCAGGCCACGAGGTAGTGATTGTGGTATAGTGAATGCAAACATACCTACAAATGGAGCTGAGATTGGTGGTGCCTTTGGTGGAGAAAAGGCAACTGGTGGTGGCCGTGAGGCGGGAAGTGACTCTTGGAAGCAATACATGCGGCGTTCTACATGGTAAGTCCTAGTTGAATTTATGATGTTTCATTTCTTGGTTATAAGTTCTATTAATGACATTATAATTGCTGTCCTTGGCAGTACCATCAATTATGGAAGTGAACTACCATTAGCTCAGGGAATAAACTTTGGCTAGAAAGCTATCCTTCCAAATGAAACACTGCACAAATAATGCGATTTTGCAGCCTGAAAGAGAGATGTTAGTCTGGCTGACATGGGTTCAAAGTGCTGTATTAACAAGACATGCCTGCTGTAAGGATGGTACCTTCACATGACAGTTTCAATGTATAAGATATCTTAAATCTTAAATAAATTAGCTACAAAACTTCTTATTTCGCAGTCAAAATGTTGATGTTTAAATTCATGTGTTAAGTATGTTTTTGGTTTTAGATAATATAAAAAAGTATATTTTAAAATTGCTATAAAAAATTAAACTTTTCAAATGGATAATATAATATTAGAGAGGGTTAAAATGACTCAAAAAGTATAACTCAAACCCGTCCTCAACATATACTGAGTTTAATTTCTTAAACCTAAATTCTTCAACAGCTATTTCAATAGGTTGGTGGGATAGTAAGGGTCATGAACATCCCTAACCAACAGTACGTGCAGTTTCAATTATTTGGCATTGGCATTGATAATGTAGCGATAAGATTATTTGGCATTGATTTAAAATAAGATATGGTTATTTTAGTTGCAGAGAATAGAAGAGAAAAAAAATTAGTTCAAGAAAAGGTATAAAATAATATATTATTAACTTGTTCCTGATTTACAAAAACAGTCGTTAAATAATAATATTATTATTTAAATAAAAATAAAGTTTACAATGGATTAGAGTTCTGTTGAATATTTACTCTTACAATTTTGGGTTTACTTTTGCGTCTTTAAATTTTTTAGAATTTCAGTTTTTAGTCAGGATTTTTTTATTCTACTTTTTAAAAAAATTTCCTTACCTTTAGTTCCTTAACTTTTCTTTTTTGTCTTGTCTTTTAGATTATTAGTTCCTTAAAAGGTTTAAAAATAAAAAAAATGAAAAAGATTAAGGGTTAAAAACAGAAATAAAAAGTTTAGGGATTATAAATAGAAATTCTATAAAGTAGTAAATCCTTCAATTTATCTACTCTTGTCTTATAAATATGAATTTCCTTACTCAGTAAACCATATGCTTGATTTTGTTAATCAAGTGTCTTTTTTAAATCTACTTTTTTCATCTTGATTCTAAATTAAATTTTAATATTTTCTTAACAAATTATCAATAACTAAAAATAATGTTGTATCACAATATAAATTATTTATCTTAAATGCATAATATATTTTATATGTTAAAAATATTTATTTATTAGAATTACATTTATAATATAAATTATATATTTAAAAATATTTATTATTTGTTAAACAATAATGTATCAAAAGAAGTATTATATTTTTTCTATGTTAAATTCATAAAATATTTTTACATAATAAAATTTTTATATTTTCTCATGTATATTACAATTGGAGAAATAATAACAATAGATATGAATATCTCACACAATAATAATAATAATAATAATAAATTTAGTAAATCACGTCCCATATTATAATTACTTCTATTCATATACTAATTAATTGTTGGGAAAAATATTTTATCTATAATGCTTATTTATTTTAACAGCTATTCAGTATATACTATATTAGTGATAATTACATATTAATAATTTTTGAAATGCTATCAAAATTGTACACTATAAATAATTGCAAATGATAAATAGTTCGAGATTAATACCTTTATTTTTTATTTTATTTAAGCAAATATGATTCTTTTGTTTTTAAAAATTAAAATAATGAGCCAAAACAAGCTTTTAATTCGGAAAATCAACATGTCTGGAAAAGCCATAAATTCGACGAAATTTAAATGATACCTACCATTAAGGCTGTCAGCAGAACAAAAGTCAGAAATCACATGTGTCCTAGCACACAAAACTTATTGAATTACCAAGCAGAAAGAAGGTCAGCAAAAGTCAAAATTCATAAAAGAAGAATTTGATTCACCTATTAAAGGATAAGCCAATGCAGGGATCTGATAACACATCGACTTGCCTCCTCCAGTTGGCATAAGACAAAAACAATCTTTTCCTGCAGCCAAAAAAGTAAAGAGCCACGATCAATGGAAAAATCCAACTTAAATTACCACATGCTAGGGGTGTGAAAAAACACAAACAAACCAAATTGATCTAAAATTGAACTGAATTATAAAAACCAACCCATTTTCATGAAGGGGTTTAGTTCGGTTCTCTGGACAAACCAAAACATATGAGTATAAAATAGATAACTGAATTGAACCGAATCGAAACTAAAAAACAAACCAAACCACTTTATAACTGAAGCTAAACTGAACCATTTTTATAAAGTGAAGTGGTTCGTTCAGTTCGAATTTTTTAAAAATCCAAATACCAGTTGTGAAGCAAATACTCACTTCTCTTTCCCTAATTCAAAGAACACGAGCTTAATTGAAATCGTTACTTTACACACAACAACAATTCTCTAAGGCACCAATTACTATAAAACACAGAAAAAATCATCATAATTCAATTTTCCTCTACTTATAGAAACTAAAACTTTAAGATTGTCTTGTCCTATTAATCAACTTTGGTACATCAATAAGATGTGGTTTATTTAACCTACTATCTACCATACATATCTTATTAGGATAGTATATTTCATAATTAATTATATGAAAAGGAGTTGGATTGGATTAGAATGCAATAAAATATGAATATGATAGTCTTTTTATCTTTCTCCTTCTATCACATCATCATTATTCTAATTATTGTCACTATCGTTGTCATCTCTATCGTCATTGACACCCTTGTCATCGTCATGATACTGCTATCATTACTTATTGATGTTGTTATTACTATTGTCATCATTGTCATCACCATTATTCACATTGTCGCCACTGCTAGTTATTGTCGTTATTACAATCATCACTAACACCCTATGTGACAATGTTAATGGTTGCGACGATAATAATTATAGTGACGATAATGATAATAATAATAACGATAATAATAACAACAACAGTAGTAATAGTAGTGTAGTGACAATGATAACGATAACTTGTAATTATGATGACAAGGCAAATGATTATTGACAAGGTGGTGACAATGACAAGAGTGACAACAATGTTATGGGATTTGAAATTTTATATTTTTTGTTATTTGTAAAAATTAAATTGAAAAAATAATTTTTAGAAAATCATATATAATTTTAACAAAAGATTTTTTTCATTTGACACAATTTATATCCTATGTGTGTCAAATGTTGGATACAATTAAAGTTTATCCTACTCTTATTTTTTCTTATTATATTCTTATATATGTTGCAATTGAAGTCACAAGGAGATAACACAAAATATGTTAAAAGGACCACTAAGATTTATTAGTAAAAAACATTGAAAAAATTCTTTAAATAGAAAGTGGTCTTTGAAAATGAAGGTTGGGTTGAGAGTTGATTATGTGTAGGGAAGGTGTTAATGTCCTACGATTTCCATCATAAAGACGATTACTTCTAATTAAACATGTAAAATTTGATAACGTTGAAATTATTTGCTTTACTCCTCAATATAAACAATAATATTTTTGGATAGTTTATTTAATGTTATTAGTTAAAAAAATTACCAAGAGAACTTTTATTATTAAAAAGAAGTTAATTATTATAAATTTTATATATATTTTTTTTATCTTTTTAGCTTGAAAGGAGTAGTCCTCTGCTTCTTGTGTATATGTGCAATGAAAAATCAGAATTACTTAAATCTTTATAATTTATAGAAAATACTCGTGTTAGTATTTCTTTTTATCATTTTAATGTTTTTATCATTATAACCAAAACTACATCCAAAGTTATCATCATTAACTTCTAATGGCTTTCATAATAACCAAATCAAAATTGCATCTAAGATGGCTATTGCTAAACTCTTATTATATTTTGGTTCCTCTTCAAATTCTAAAACTATTTATCATATATGTTTATCTATTTACGAAAGTTATCTTTTCAAATATTGTCTTTTTAAATATTAAAAGGTCTTTGCAACAGTTAAATTAGAAGTAATTATTGTTGGCCTTTATAGCTATTGCAATAACTAAATTAGAAGTGCATCCAAAGTAGTCAACATTTTCTTTTGTGAATAAAAGGGGGATTAATTTAGAACCCCAAAAAACTAGAAACCACGAGAAAACGTGGTTGAAGCAAAATCCGCTAAAACAACGTTATACAAAAAAAAGGAAATAACATCAAAAACTCTAATATTCCCATCTATAGAATGACCATAATTAGCTAACTGGTCAGCCACCTGATTACCTTCCCGGAAGGAACCAAAGTAGCTTCATATAAGTAAATAAAAAAAATAGAGTTAAGAATGTAAATAGTGATTTTAAGTATAAATGAAGCTTTCAGGACTTTTATTTCTCCAAAAATTAGTATAACAACAAATTTATATGACTGTACAACATTTTAAAGTAAAAAAAAAAAAACTTTTGTACAAGTTATCAATTTTTATCATATCTAATGTTATACAATGGATCACTAAACATATTATCTCATGCTATATAATATTTTTCCATGCCACACCAAACATTGCATAATATTGAAATGTTATCATCTCATACAATTAGGTCTCAAGTTAACAAGTCTTATCTAACTTGCGTACCAAAGAGCCTCTTAAAGAACCCTACCGCTCCAATACTTTTCAAGTCTACAATGTTGTAACGTGTGAGAAAAATCTCACTCCACCTTAACCAGTTTTCTGTACGAAAGCTTTGATGTCAAATGCATCACCAGCAGTTGTCTTCGTAACGACACCCTGCTCAAAGTACATGAAATGGTTAGAGAACAAAATGCAACCGAACCCCATACAAATTATGCAAGTCAAGAGAGGGAAGGGGTAAGAAAGAGTGAAAGACCTTCTCAGTGATGATCCCGGATATTAGATTAGCAGGAGTAACATCAAAAGCCGGGTTCCACACGGAAATTCCCGAGGCAGCAATCTGCTCTCCAAGTCCTCCATGTGTGTTCAACAATTCCTTGGGAGACCTCTCCTCAATGACAATTTCTTGTCCAGAAGAAAGTGATAGATCAATGGAAGTAAGGGGTGCAGCTACATAGAAAGGTACATTATGAAACCTAGCAGACAAGGCAACACTGTAGGTTCCTATTTTGTTGGCTGTGTCACCTGCAATGTCATATAGAGGAAGACGAATCTGATTATAGCTTTCATGCTCAAGCAAACTATAGCTTATTTTCATTGTAACTCAAATTACCGTTTGATGCAACACGATCTGCCCCAACAACAACAGCATCCACATGTCCTGCTTTCATTAATGCAGCTGCAGCAGAATCGACAATAAGAGTTCCTGGTATTTTTTCATGCACCAACTCAAAAGCAGTAAGTCTAGATCCCTGCAATTAAACATTATGATTGGTAAGCACAAACTCCAAATCATTTTAGCTTTGATTTGATATGCGGAATGGAAATGTGATTATTAACACAGATAGCCTACGTGGCTACATTAAAGGTTAGATATGGATTCTCAAAAGAAAGATACATATCCTATCATGTCATCAATCCACTGCCCTAAGAAAAAAAATACATAAAACACTTGAGCTCTGTAATCAGAATGATCATCACCTGTGATACCCTGAATCTGTTAATGAAAATTTAGTGTTTTAGTTTAATGGGTCCCAGATTTTTTATTGTCTTCTTTTCCTTTTCAAATGAATGACTAATAAGCTGAAATATAAACAATTAGATAAACTACAACTATCACCAAGATACAGATTGAAGAATATTTGTTATTTCAGTGCTCTTGTTCTCAAGTCATGCTGTAAACCAATAGGTAAATACATAAGCTGATATATAAACAATTAGATAAACTACAACTATCAAACTCCGTTTATGTGTGTTTGCAAGCATGGCCTGTTCCAAGTCAGGATAAAAGAGGGTTGGTGTCAAGAGTTGCGAACCAGCCGTAAAAAACCAGCTATTTTTATGTGATGAACCTATATGATATTTCATTGGGACGTACCCTTCATAGTGATGCGTTACATTGGGCCCCGAGTGTATTGAAAAATGAGCTAGGGTCCTTACCACAAGGCAAGGCGCTACATCGATCCCGAGATGTAGTGATAAGTAAGCTAGGGTCCATGCTGAAAGGCAAGGCGCCAGGCCTTCACCCGGATTTGGTAACAAAAAGGCAAGGGTCCCAACACGCAGATGGGCGAGCGTGGCGGGCAAACACCGCCCAGGGGTTTAGGATGAAATTGGGAAGCTAGAACATAGGATCATTAATGGGTAAATTGAGGGAGTTAGCAGATATTTTTGCCAGAAGGAAAATGAATATTGTTTGCTTGCAAAAAACTAAGTGGGTTGGAGATAAGATCAAGGAAGTGGAGGACACCAGTTTCAAGTTGTGGTATACCGGTACAACCAAGAGTCGCAATGAGATTGAAATTATGACTGATAGATGTTTTAGAGATAAAGTCGTTGATGTCAAAAGGAAAGGCGACAGGATTATGATGATTAAGCTTGTAGTAAGAGATCTTATTTAAAATATTCTTAGTGTGTATGCACCCAAGGTTGGATTATTATCAGATGAAAAGAAACAATTTTGGGAAGACTTGGAGGAGGTTTTGAGAGGGATCCCAAGAGAGGAGAAGATTTTCCTAGGAGGAGTTCTAAATGGGCATGTTGGTAAAAACAGTGGAGATTTTGATAGAATTCATGGTGGTTTTGGTTATGGGATGAGAAATGAGACAGGAGAAGATGTCTTGAACATTGCACTAACCTATATTTGATGCCAGCGAACACTTTTTTCCAGAAAAGGAAGTCTCATCTTATCACGTACAGAGTGACCAAAATCGTAGTCAAATTAAATTGATTTCTTTATGGCTAGACGGGAAGATAGAAATTCGTGTATTAACTGTAGGGTCTACCCTGGAGAATGTGTGGCGACACAACATAAGTTGGTTGTTCTAGAGGTTAGGTTCAACAAAGTTCTTAATTTGAGGAAGAATGCTCAAAACCCAAGGATAAGATGGTGAAAGCTACAGGAGGAGAAACATATCGAGTTTAAGGAAAATATGTTGCGTGAAGGACCGTGGGAGTTTACTGGAGAAGCTAATGAAATATGGAATAAGATGACTATGTGTTCAAAATGTGGGAAGGAGGGTGCTAGGTGAAAGTAAATGAAACAAAGTTCTTACAAAGGAAACATGGTAACGGAATGAAGAGTGCAAAAGGCTATTAAACAGAAGAATGCATGCTTTAGATCTTTGCATAAATGCTCTAATGATGAGAATTTACAAAAGTTTAGAGTAGCGAGGAAAGATGCAAAGAAAGTAGTGCGGGAAGCTAAAGGTAAAGTTTTTGACGATTTATATAAAAATCTTGATAGCAATGATGGAGAGAAAAATATTTACAAACTTGCAAAAATGAGGGATAAGAAGAGTAAAGACCTCACCCAAGTTAGATGTATCAATGATGAAAATCAACAACTTTTGGTAAGAGATGAAGATGTAAGTGAAAGATGACTAAACTACTTTAACAATCTTTTTAATGAGAATGACGACAAGAGTGAAGTGGATTTGGAGGACGTTTTTGGTGATCTGAATAGAAGATTTGCACGCAGAATTAATACACATGAAGTTAAGGAGGCTTAAAAAATGATGAAGAGTAATAAAGCTTTGGAACCTGATGACGTCCCTATTGAAGTGTGGAAGAGCTTGAGAGATGTGACAATAAAATGGTTGACCAATCTTTTTAATAGGATTCTTCAAACAAATAAGATGTCTGATGCTTGGAGGAAAAGTATGCTTGTGTCTATTTACAAAAACAAGAGAGATATCCAGAATTGTTTAAACTATAGAGGCATCAAACTTATGAGCTATACTATGAAGTTGTGGGAGAGAGTTATCGAACATCGCCTAAGGATGGAGACCAAGGTTTCCGTAAATCAATTTGGATTTATGTCAGGAAGATGTACCATGTAAGCTATTTTTTTGATGAGACAATTAATTGAAAGGTAAAAGAAGAAAGACTTACATATGATATTCATAGATCTTGAGAAAGCATATAATAGAGTCCCAAGAGAAAAGTCTTGTGGTGGACTCTTGAAAAGAAAAAGGTAGCATTAAAGTATGTTAATGCTATCAAGGATATGTATGATGGGGCTACCACATTTGTGAAAGCTTGTAATGGAACATCAAGGTATTTTCCTATCACGGTAGGTGTCCCCCAAGGTTCAGCTCTTAGTCCTTATCTCTTTGTCTCAGTGATGGATGGACTAACAAAAAATATTCAAGAGGAAGTGTCGTGATGTATGCTTTTTGCAGATGATATCGTGCTTATTAATGAGACCAAAGAGGGTGTTAATAGGAAATTGAAATTGTGGAGAAACACTTTGGAGTCTAAAGGATTCACGATAAGCAAGAGCAAGACGAAGTATATGAAGTGTAAGTTTTTGCGGGTAAGAGATGGTGATCAAAACACAGTGCATCTACTTGGTCAAGAGGTACCCAAAAAAGATGTTTTTAGATATTTGGGATCAATGTTGCAAAAAGGTGGTGAGATTGATGAGGATGTAAATCATAGAATTAGAGCAGGGTGGATGAAATGGCAGAGTGCATTGGGATTTTTGTGTGACCGCAAAATTTCCCTTAAGCTAAAAGAAAAATTCTATAGAACAGCTGTAAGACCGACAATGCTATATGGAGCGGAATACTGGCCAGCGCAGAGGCAACATGAACATAAAATAGGGGTAGCAGAAATGAGGATGTTAAGGTAGATGTGTGGATATATGAAGATGAATAAGATAAGAAATGAAGATATTCGACAAAAGGTATTAGTGGTACCGGTAGGTGAAAAGATAAGGGAGTATAGATTGAAATGGTTTGGACACATTATGAGACGGCCACTAGATGCTCTCGTAAGAACAAGAGTTTGTTACCAAGAGCTCGACACAAAGAGAGGTAGAAGGCGACCGAAACTCACCTGGAGAAAGGTAATGAAACAAGACCTAATGAAGTGAGATATACATTGGCGGACGGTATGTCTTAGGACAGAGTGGAGAAAAGCTATAAGCTTGGTGGAGGGGTAAACTCATTAGTAGTTCTATGTTCCAGTCGTTCCCTTGTTTTAGTTCTTTTCCTCTTTTTTTCTCCCTTCTCCCTTTCACCTTTCGTTTATTTTAACTTATTTTTTCTCTCTTTTGTCTTTTTTTTTTATTTGTCATTGGGTTCATCTACTATCGACCCCAATTAACTTGGGTTAAAGGTGTTGTTGATGTTGATGTTGAGATAAACTACAACTATCACCAAGATACAAATTGAAGAATATTTGTTATTTCAGTGCTCTTGTTCTCAAGTCATGCTATAAACCAATAGGTAAATACATCAATATGGTTCAGTTTTGTTCTCAAGTCATGCCATCAATCCAAGTTGTCAAAGAATAAAACATAAAACAACTTAAAACAGATCATCCTATTTAAATATAACTTAAGAGGATGCATATTCTCTCAAAAGAGCTCGGGGTGTACCCAAATATTGAAAATAATTGGAAAAAGTGCACTCACTTGATTGAATGGGCGTGTTTCTGTGCAATAAGCCCTTTCTAGAACTCCTGCACTGTGAAGTGCACGGATCACACCCAGAGCAGTACCATATCCAGCTGTGGCTAGACTGAGCATTAATCAAAAACAAGTTACAAGTGAGTCCAAACACCTCATCACTTCATTTGTTAAACAAATAAAAACATACTTTTTGAGGGACTAAAATGATTTTTTTTTTATATAAAAAATGGGGGACCAAAACTGGATTCACCTCATATTTCAGCAAGTATAAACATAATTAAGCCTTGCACTATAATAAGGGATGTACTGTAACAGGTACCTTCCAGTATTGCAGTGAGTCAAAACCGAAAGCTTTTGTTTCTCTATTTGATGTTGAATAATACTAGCTCCATAAGAACCAATAGCTCTATTTGAGGCAACATCATCCTCAAGCATAACTTCAGCAGCATCTATATACACCTACGAAGTAACCCATTAGATTCAGGTTCAAATAGCCAAACCCAAAATAAGAGTAAAAGAAACAAAATGTAAGTTCCTTCTATTGGCAAGGATTCCTTAATTGTAAATTTTAGCTATACCCTGAAAACACTTTTGCCCTCTGAAGTGGTAGCAGCAGTATTTGTTATGACTTCTTTGAGTTTTGTCACAGCATCTGATAGGTTCACTGCAGTTGGCCGACTGCAGCATGAAGAAAGGAATCAGCTCAAAATGAACCTCACGACAACCACATCAACTTCTTAAAAAGGGACTTCAATATGCCAAATGCAATGTACTAGGCTATGCCATACTTACATTAATCAAAATAAGTAGATCGCTGTCTAAGAAATGCAGAAAATTGGAAATACCTTGTGACAAGATATTCTAATTTCTTCTGCAGGAAGGAAACAGCATCAGCAGCTGACCCATTAAAATCTAAATTGACCACCTCCACAGCCAAAGAGAGTGCTGCCGCAATCGCAATAGCAGGTGCTCCCCGCACCACCATTTCCCGTATGGCATTCCTGAGAAGGTTATAAACATTTAAATATTTGAATCCACTGACTGAAAATATTAAGATCATAATCCAAATTCAAGAGGCTCTTTTGAATTTGTTACTATGGTAACATGGCAATTGACCACTTAAAAAGTTATACAGTGATCCAGCAAAATTCAAGGCAGCAAAAAACCAGGTTAGGTAGATTGACTACGTACTCATTTAGCACACTACAAGAACCAATTATCCCACCATGAGAAACATTTCAATATAAAATCTATGATTAATAGTGTGTTTGGTTCAGTGTAAAAAAACTCACATCTGCACTCAAAATTCACGTCAAAAGTGAAAAAAGACACAGAAGCTAGTGTACCAAGCTTCCACATCAAGTGCTCTGTATCGGCATCTAAACATGTGGTAAAATGAATTTGGCACACATCCCAACTACACATTCAACAATTTAAAATTGATTCTATCAAAAATCAATTCTTCCAGACTTTTAATGCATGTTTGGTAACACGTTTGCCAATATCCAATCCATGTCAAGCAGAAGCTACCAAGAGTAGGTTCTGCATTTTTCTCAAATCTAACATGGAAAGAATAATGAGACTTGAATTAGGGACACGTATCCAAACACACAATAAATCAAACCAGCCGTGGCCCCAGAGGGAAAATTGGAAGAACTTTCATTGAACTTATTTAAGTTCATCTTACTACACAAACCTTTAAATAGGTGTTTGATTAAACTCACCCTCCTATAAACCTTTTTCCTTCTCTAGTTTATTTCAACAAATTCACTTTTTTTTTACGGGATCAACAAATTCACATTGAGACTTATCCAAATAAGCTCACTGAATTAAGCGCTTATTATATAATATTCTCTTATAAATAAGCACTTAATTATAACCTATAAATGCAATAATCACATTATTACTCCATTTACAACTCAAACAAAGCATAAGCCATAGCACAAACAAGTTTCTTTCTCCCTTCAAATTCCACTAAAATATCTTACCAGCCATCCGTCGAATCCCGAATTTCCAAGTAAACTGTCTCCAGAGGGAGCTTCCTCTGCAGAAGGTAAAGATCAAAACAAAAACCGAAACGAAATGTATGGTCGTTAGTATTTGTACGGTAACATTCCTATTCGGTGGTTTTAAAAAACGGCATGCCACCGTTTTTTTTTTTTTTTTTGTGACATCAAGGTTTTTTAAGTGTCTGCGATCGCAATTGGAAACGTATCAATTGCATTTGTCCACAATTTGCCGAAATATCAACAAACGTGACGAAATCGCAATGCGATTGTGACCAATATATTTAAAACCTTTAATTAATTAAGTCACGCTTTGAAATTTAAAATAAGTCGAAAACGTAAAAATGGTTTTGCATGGGAAATCGGCGAAGGGAAAGGGGAAAATGGATAGAAGACCTGATCGAGAAGCTGGAGGGAACCGCGCTTGTAGCATATGGATTGGAGAGTTGCGACTTCGTTGGACTCAAATGCCATGCCTTGGTTTCACTTTCCGAAACAGATTCTGCGTTTTACTTAGGTTTCGTCGGTTCCCAAAAGAGGTTTACTCTCTCTTTGCTACTTTACGGCGACTGACTCCAGGAACTGTGTGCAATGAACTTGTAATGATGCTTTTCTCTTCTTTTATAGTAGATTCTTTCGCCGCCACCGCCGCCACCACCAGCAGCAGCAGCCAATTTGTCTTTTACTCTCTTAAATAACATTTGTCTACGATGAAGGACAAATATTGTTTCGCCAAAACAAAATCATCCAGTAGTAAGAAATCAAATAAATTCATATAATTCATATTTAAAAAGATAGTGAATTTGAATTTATTTATCATGTAAGGATTTTATTTGTGGGTAATAATATGTAAGTGCCTGTAAACAAAAAGGACTATCATTCATTCATTAAGAAAGAATATACTGATTAAATTTTTATTTTAAAAATGAGGTGAAATTTCATTGAAAATTATAACGAAAACGAATACTATCTTTTAAGAAATTTTTGAGTTTAATTTTTATATACTGTTAATATAAAAATCATTATAAATTAATAAAAATTAATAATAGATATGAGTTTTAAAGTATTTTTTTTTATAAAAATTTAACAAACGTTATGTATTTATAATAGACTATTTATACTTTATTTTTTAATTCATACATATCATATAATAATTTTTTCTAAGACATTTAGGAGGCCTTTGGCAAAGGAGAAATTTTGAAAATCTTGGACTGTGAATTTTTAGTTTTTCATGTTTAATATTCATTTTAAAATGATAAGATTGTTGAGAAATAATGTTTTTTTAACAAGTTTTTCATGAAAATTTTTCCACATAAAAGTATAAATTAATTTTGTTTTTACTATAATAAAAATATTATGTTATTCTTATTAATGTTATGTAATTTTATTGATTTATATAATTGGAGTAAAAAATATTTATTAAATAATTTTCTATAGTTGAATAAAAATAATTTATATATTGAAATAAATTTACATAATTCATATATTTTATATAAAACTGATTAGTATGAAGTGGATTTTTTTTGGTTATGCTAGAATAATTTTATTCTAATGTGTAATTTTTTAGGATTTATCGTATAAGAAATTAAATTACAAGATCTTAAATAACATAATTCTCACATCTATTATATTTTTTAATTTCTATAAGAAAATTTAGAAAACTTACTCAAATCCATAATGTTGTTCATAATTATTACTAATGTTTCTCCCTTTTCTAATTTCCTTTACTTGGTCTCTTTGATGGTATAGAAACTCTTTGCACTTGTCTTTGACCTTTTTTGTATTCTTGGCTTTTCTTTTTGTGAGAAATCAAATATTTTCAGAATGCGTAAAAAGAGAGAGATAAAGAGAAGTTATCTTTTGTCTCTTTTATGATAACTTCGATAACCTCCTTTTTTAAATCCCCTTTTCTTTAATGTTAAAATTAACTTTAATGAAATAAGAAGAGAAAGACTTATTTTAATACCTTAAAAATAACCTCCAATGACTTTAGTGTAATTTCAAGTCTAACAACTATCACGTTAGACATTTTTCCATTAAAGTCATTTCATAGTTACATGAGTCATTATTAGATTAAATAATCTAACATTCTCCACGTAGTTCATGTGATGACTTGAAGATTCAACATTAATCTGTAAGTGTGCACCATATGTTGAATTTACAAGTCATCATCCTTAATTGAATTAAAATGATTGATTCATGAGGATTGCTAGTTATCCAAACAACTTAGTATCTTCCATGTATCACAAATCCAAACCCTGAAATAAAGTTTCGCAACACAATGTTTGAATTGTGACCTCAAAGCATGCTACAAGCTCAATGACCTCCATGGTAAAAATGGCAATTAAATGAAAAAAGCAAGATATCTTTGTTAAATGTTCATGTCCATGCTTGATGCTTCTATATGCTGGATGTTGGTCAATTTCTTTATGCACTTATAGTTTTGTTTACTTTTACTAGAATTGACATCAGACGCGGAATCAACCTTGGAAGCTTGCCCAAGTCATTATAAGTAGTATCTAGGCCACATATGTAGGTAGTGTTTGGCCCAACTCTTTTTGTTTTCTCTTCTCCTTAAAAGGAGAAGCATAGCCAAACACATTCAGAGAAAAACTCTTAGTATTTGAGGACCATTTAATAAATGAAAAGGGAGAAAAATAGCATTTAAAAAAACCCTAACTAAAGTAGCTTTTTAAAATTAGCCGCATATCTTTGCCTCCTCCTTTTCTTCCTTAACTAGTTGATGTGGGAAAATGAAACAAATCTTTTATCTTAAAAGGAGTTTTTGAGCTAAGACTACCAAACGACTTCTACTTTATTTTTAAAGCTTTTATTTTAGCTTTAACTTTAAAGTAACTTTTAAGCAAAAACTAAGCTGGGTCAAACATAGCCTTAGCTATGGGATCTTAATAATTGAATCTCTCTTCTATTCGGATATTGGTTTACAAAAATCCATATTTTGAGAAAATATGACATTTGAAAATGTGGTTTTTTAGGCCACACTACAGTGTCAATATGACTGCAGTTCAAGTTGGCCATACTTTCCTTTGTCTATCAACAGATACATCAGCACAAGGAGACAAAAAAGGGACAATAATTGACAGTGGTACAACCTTGGCCTATCTGCCTGAAGGAATGTATGAGCTGCTAGTATATAGGGTATATAAAAGTCTTAAATTTTGCAAATTACTAAATTTCTAAATTTACACTACAGTTTACGTGCAGTTGTCTGAATTGCTTTCTCTTGTTAGATAATTTCTCAGCACCCCGATCTAAAAGTTCAGACTCTCCATAACGAGTATACATGCTTTCAATATTCTGAGAGGTATGATGCATAACATTCATATTAACTAATACTTATACTGTATTGTTACTATAACTGGGGGTTTAACTGTTAACATAATATTTTCTTTCTTGAACACATCTGAAAAGAAATATGCATATTTCATGCGTGCATATTGAATGTATATAGTGTCTTACTGTTGGTTGGAACAAGCGCAAGTGTTTTGCTAGCTTAATTCGGCATACAGGCTTTAGAAGAATTCTTTGTTGTCCAGTTAGTTTTGGAAGGAAGGGCCTAAAGTGTGTGGTTTTGATAATGGTGGTTCAGGGTTGACAATATTGTTAAAAGTATGTGCTTCCATACTGGGTGTGTTGAGGGTCACTTTCTCTAAAACTTCTTTTGAATGCTATTTAACATGGCACAGTTGCGCTTCCATAGCTGTGGTGTCCATGGTGGGTGGCATATGTCACATTAAAAATGGCAAGGTGGTGAGTGTTTGTCTCCTCTGTTCTAGGTAGAATTGCACTTCAGCAATGTGTGGTAAAGTAAACCAGAAAGACTGCACATAAACACATCAGAAGTGGTTTTGAAAATTGTATGGTGAGAAATATTTTTTGAACAGGGTGAAACTACCATTAAGTTTACCAGACCAGCTCCTCTAGTATCAACTCGGTTCTTCACTCACTGATTTCATTGTTTTGTTGTAATCTTATTATATGGCATGTAAATTGTAATCTTATTATATGTTAAAGGAATTATCCAGGAAATCTTGCCATTTTGACTTTGGGTTTGATACGTGGACAAAAAATATATGCCAGTTGAAATCTTAATTTGATACTTGGAAAAACTCTGAAATTAAGTTACAATATTTTGTAGGTATAATTCTATGAACTTTCTTATTGAGTATGTATTGTTGGAGTGCTTCGACAACTGGACTGCTCCCTTTGCATATCCTATCCCTTTATGTCAGTATTATCAGCTTCAGGTAGGGGTGTAATGGTTATTTTATTTTATGTTGCAGGTTGATGAGGGATTTCCAACTGTCACATTTTATTTTGAAAATGGGATCTCGTAGAAGGTTTATCCACATGATTATTTATTTCCCTCTGTAAGTATATTGCAAATCACATTATATCTTTGTGATTTGTTATGATTATCAGAGTTTTATTTGGCTTGTTTTGGGACCTATTGTCAGCCTTCTATGTCACATATATATATATATGAAGAGGAATCAAGTTATTTCAAGAGTAACTCCTCATCTTCATCATTCATTCTCTAATGATTTCAAGTAAATGAACGATGTGAGGATGGACAGTAGCTCAAAGAGTTTCTCTTAAATGATACCTCCTCTCTCTCGATATATATATATATATATATATATATATGACCCAACTGCATCTTGGCCTAACTGTTTTCTGGGCTAAAGTAACAAAAAGTTGCTTCGTGCCCACAATGCATATTAAAAACCTTTTGTATCCCATCTGCTTCAAATTAGTTGAGTTCCAGAATGGATTCTGGAGTTGCAATTTGCAAATGCAGCAAACATTATCTTTTCTTATTTTGAAACCTTATTAACCATTATTCTTTTTGTAATTTTAGATAGTCGCAATAGTTTTAAAATGATTTTTCAAAAGACTCGTTAATTAATGTGCACTACTACTGAGCAGGGTTTTTTATGTCAATGATTTATATGATCATAATCTTTATATACCATACTATAAGTAAAATACTAACGTGCATCTGCAGGGAGATTTCTGGTGTATTGGTTGGCAAAATAGTGGGACACAATCAAGAGATAGCAAAAATATGACCTTATTGGGAGGTATTCTCCTCAAATCCTTTTCTGTACCGATAGATATATTTGCCACCAATTTGCTGAATACTGCTTCCTGCTTTAGAATGAGACTGCCATAGCCATTATAAGAGGAAAGAAAGGGTTACTTTTTAATGACATTTTGAGATAAAAGATATTTTTTGAACCTCATTACATCTGAGTTCTTAATAAACAAGACAAATACATTATAAATGCATATCGTGGAATACATTTGTATAGGATCTTGTGAGTATCTTAACTGGAGATTTGAAAGAAATTGGGCTGTGTTCTGTATTTTTTGTTACAAGTTCCTAAATCAAAAGAGTAGAAGTTTGGTTTCGATCACTACATCCTAAATCTTCTTTCTAAAGCAAAAGAGGATTTAGCTGAGAAGGGCCTTTTTCTGTTTTTTCTTTTTTCCTTTTTATTTAATCTGGTCAAAGATGTGATGATTAGTTGATAGGGGGCTTAAAGGTGTGAATGTAGGTTCTGACAACCGTTTGCAATTTGCTGGTGATACTATCTTGTTTATGGAGGAGGATGGTGAAAGTTTTGTAGCATATTATTGGTCTTGAGATTTTTTTATGGAGACAAGTGTCCCCATGCTTGTTATGGAAGAAACTTGCTAGCTAAATATTTTAATAAATGTATTAATTTTACTGGTGGAAGAAATTTTCTGATATTTTTTCTAAATGTAAATTATAATGGAGTTATCAATAACAACTTTGGATCACTAGAAAGCTTGCTCTCCATGACCTTACTATGCAGCCTCACCTGTATTTTTATTTGTTGCAGATTTAGTGCTTTCAAATAAACTTGTCTTCTATGACCTTGAAAATCAGGCTATTGGATGGACTGAGTACAACTATAAGTATCATTCTTAGTTCTTTATAATTAATCTTCAGTATTTAAATATTTTAAATAATAAAAAATATTTGTAGATTTTTGTGAAAACATCTATAATAGAACATGTAAATTTAGTATTTTTTTTTACTTAGTTGACACTTAATATTTTAAATAATGAAACATTTTTCTCAAACAATGTTGACCCTTAGTTCTTAATTCCGAGAAAGGAATAGTTTTGTGTAGTTTATCAATCCAGTTTAAAACTTTTAAAGTATCTGCTGGCTCATTGTGGAGGTGTTTGATGTAAAAGTGTCGTCCTTATTTCTTTTTATTCACTTACTTCTTGTTTCACATCAGATTTCTTACTTATGTTTAATTGATAAATTACAGGTTCTTCAAGCATTAAAGTGAAGGATGAGCGAACGGGAACAATCCATTTAGTTGGTTTCCACTACATTTCTTTTGCTTGTGGTTTAAACATCAACTGGGTGATGATTTTGTCTCTACTTGCTCTACTTCATAAATTTGTTTATTGAAATGGAGCAACAAATACATATACCAAAGTCAAAATTATGGTCAAAGGATTTGAAAATAGAAAGAACATAAAAAACAAATGCTATGTGAGAAATTGACTTTTCAGGATCTTCCATGATTTCTAAATGTAATCTTCAAGGAAAACTAGGACACTGACCATTGGGAACCTTCGCTGTGGGTAAAATTTTTCTTCTCAATTCCCATGGCGAATATGTAAATTGCAAAATCTTAACACCAATTGTATATGTTATTAGACTTTGATTTTTGACTTAAATTAACATGATACAAGTCACGCATGGAATTGAAGTTATAGTTGCAAATATTTAACATTAGTTATTGTAGAGCATTTCTGTGCTGATTGACTCCATTTGTTTGACTATTTTTAGCAAAGAGTTATAATATTGTTACAACAAATGCTTATAACATTTTTTACAATTCATTTTTTTTCTTTCTCTTCATACTGCATTAACTATTTTATTTCATATTTCTCTCCCTTTTTATCTTATTTCTCTAATTTGTAAAAGTAGTTATGTACAGCTATAATTTTTTTTTAACAAAGGGGCCAAATGAATATTTTATTTAACATTAACATGACCTTTTTAGAGTTTTAGATAGGATAATTTGATAATCAATGTTTTACTTTGGAGCTTATAATTTTTTTTCTTAGTCATTTGAATAATTAGCTTTAACAATTAAACGTGCTAAATGAACTTGTTTTTTCCTTCTTCTTTTGAGTGGATGTAAAGGAATACTATTAATTTATGGTTATGGTGACTATGATGATAAAGTTAATTACTAGTAGGATCACTTTTGTAGTGTAGTAACAATATGTTGTGAGAAATGATTAGTAATTCAAAGTTAAATATAGTTAAACTATATATATTCATATACTTATATATTCAAATTTTCACGGGAAATTCAAGTTTTCATTGGAAAACTGATTAAAAATATTCTAAAAAAAATAATTTTAAATTAATATTAATTTTTTAAAATACGTATCAAACATGAAAAATTAAATTTTTTAACATATAATATTCGAGAAACAAAAAATTTCTCTTTTAAATGACGTCCCCTTAATTTAATATATTATTCACAAAAGGGGAAAAAAAACTTGAGGTATTATAAATTTGTAATCATGAGGCACAACTCCATACACGACAAGGAAGCAACATCCATTCTCAATTTGAATTTCCGCTATTTTAAATTGGAAATTTATTAGGACAAAGAAAATGGAAATGGGGCCGGGATTAAAAAACAAAAAACTTATAATTTTTTTTTCTCAGATTCTTTTGGTCTAGGAAGAGGGTGCGTTATGAGAGCAAGGTTAGTTGTGGTGTGGGGTAAAACAATTGCAATTAGAATTACAATGATAAAAGAAATTAGACAAAAAGTGAGATTAAAATGAAAATATAACAGCGAAGGGTGGCATTAATATTAGAAAAATACAGAATGAGAAGAACCACTTCACATTACCATTGCCTGACAGCCAAATTAAGTTATCATGAAGGATAAATAGAAAGATTAGAGATTATGAGCTTACAGCCATTCCTCGGCTCCACATTTTTGAGACTGTTAGCCAATTCTTCGGAGGGCATCAAAACATGCACCAGTTGTAAGGCAGTCAATGACCAAAGTTCTTCTGGAAGCTCAGACAATGATTCACAACCGTTAATGACCATATGTCGAAGTAGAGGCATTGCACCTCTCTCTAATCTCCATTGTCTGACAGGTATTCCCCTCATATGAAGCACTTGAAGTTGCGGGAACTCTCCCATGCCAATATCAAGAACAATATCACCATCAACGATAAATTTAAATCTGATTAAATTTAGTTTCAAGATTTGAAGGTTGGTAAGTCGTCCTAGTGTCTTCAAGAAAGGGTGGGGATCACGGAATGCGTCTAGATTCAAGGTTATCTTGGTAAGATTTAATGGAAACGCTTTGGGGTCTAATCGAAGTTCAAAACCGTACCTTACTTTTAGGCTATGAAGATTGTTGAGGTGGTGTAGACTTGATAACATACCTGATTCTGCGGGTGCTATAGGACAGTGCAAAATTAATTTTCGCAACCTAGGAAATATGCCACTGTTCAACAGGGAAATAATTTGTTGTGGATACTTACCCCATAACCCAAGGCTTTGGAGATTCTCAATTCTATTTGCTTTTGGCAGGATGGCTGGCAACTTCTCTCTCCCTATCAAATAAAGATGTCTCAATCGCTTCAATGTCCAAATTTTACTTGATACTGTGTCAGAATATCTTACATACAGTGTTTCTAGATTCCAAAGGCTGCATACACAAGTTGGAAGGTGCTTGACATCTATTTTCAAGTATCTTAGATGGATCATCCTCTTGAAATCTCTAGAGACTGAATAAGACGAAACCCGTTGAATCATAACACAACCAAGCACACGAGCCAACTTGAAGCTTTTCAAAACAGGAACTAGGTCCATTTTATCACTACCAAAGATGAACATAGAACGAGTGCATGATTTGTGAAATGTGTTTGCAGAGACATCAGAGTCTAGTTTGTGGAGGATGGACAATCTACGGGGATTGGTATTACTCACGGAATCAATGTTGGAGTCTGTGCAAACCTCCAGAAACTTATCAGACTTGCTTTCTGATATGCAAAGATCACGTATAAGATCATGAATCCGACATGTCTTGACACCACCATCACTCCTCCTTTCTGCCACTTGCACCAAGCTGCGATCCACCAGCTCATCCAAGTAAAAGTCAGCTATATCTTCCAGTTCTGTTGTATCTGCAATTCCAGTTTTTTGTGGTTGTATGAACCCTTCTGCGATCCAAAATTTGATCAAATCCCTTGCATTGATCTTGTAGTCTTCGGGATAGATTCCAAAATATAGAAAACAAGGTTTTAATCTTCCAGGCAAGCTGTTGTAGCTGAGCTTTAGTATATCCATCACTTCAGTCTTATCCTCAGTAAGATGCCAACTCAGTTCCTTGATTCTTGACCACTCTCTTTGTGACTTCTCCTTCTTGGCAACAAGTCCTGCTAAGACCACAATGGCAAGTGGTAAACCCCCACAAGTTTTCACAATGGATCTACCCAGAGGCTCTAAATGAGACGGGCATTCTTCACCTCGAAAGACCTTCTTAGTGAAGAGTTCCCAGCTTTCATCTTCATTGAGGATGGGAAGGTAGTAGGGAAACGCAGTTCCAGCATAGTGTGCCACCTCTTTGTTGCGACTTGTTATGAGTATTCTACTACCTGTTTGGTCATCTGGAAAGGCTCCTTTAACCTCATCCCATAATTGGGTTGTCCAGATGTCATCAAGCACTAACAGATACTTCTTCCCCTTCAACCATTCTGCTACCTTCTTCTTCAGTTCTTCCTCACTTAAATCTTCAAATTCAGAGGTGGATGACATTGAACATTTGAGAAGGTTGAGAAGAAATTCCTTGGGTCTATAATCGTTGGACACAGAACCCCATGCAAGGCAACGAAACCGCACCTGCACTTGATTGTTGTTATAGATCTTACGGGCAAGAGTGGTCTTACCCAACCCTCCCATTCCAATTATGGAAACAACTTTAAGACGTGACTCACTTTCCATGAGTTCCTGAATTACATGGCTTGAGTCATGCACTAAGCCCACTACATCTTCTTCCTCCACATCCCTCCTTCTTTTGCGGAGTGATTCTACTTCTGCAGCAGCTTCCTCACTTTGGAATTCCCCTTCTCGGATGCCATATCTCTCCCTGTTCTTATAGATCTCCTCGATCCGACTCTTGATATTCTCTATCTCAGAGTTGACTTGGTGAAGCACCATGACTTGTTCTTTGAGGTGAAATAACTTGCTAAGTATGTTTCTCTGTCTGTGCGTGGTGATGTTGGCAACGTAGGTGTCAACTACATCTTCAGCTTTGTAGGCGACATCTCTGATTTGGGTCACCAGTTCTTTCACTATCTCATCACTGCGCTTCCCCTTAGAGCTCTTGAGGAAGATATCAATAAACCTGAGCTCATTGCAAAGGGAATTGACTTTGGCATCCATGCCAGAGAGCAACTTGTGCTCATCTTCAAGCAGCCGTGACAAGTTCTGCAGCAGGAACCCAACAACACTATCTGCCATTTCTGCCAAACAGGAAATCTTGCGTGGAAACTCTAGAGTTTGTGGACAGATAATATATACAGAGTAGAGAACCAAAGATAGGAAGTGGACGCCAATACATGGAAGGAAGGCCAATACGCGTGGACCCACGTTTCTATCAACCTTTATAATTATAGTATGACTTTTCAACTTGAATTGTATATCTTTTTTTTTTCTCTTCAAATACTAATATATTTGATGACTCTGATTCTTTTAGATTGTGAGTTTTGTATAATTGTTATTGTGTTTTTGATTCTTTAACAATAATCTTTAAAAATTGTTATTGTGTTCTAACCAATTTTTCTGCAGGTTTCAGTATTAAAATGTACTCTTTTTCTTTTATTAAAGGTTTACTTCTTATAATTTAGTATTTTTTATTTTATAAAATTGTTTTTTTATTTTTAATTTTTTACAAAAACAAAAAATTCATCCTTATGAACGTTTTAGATAATACTTTTTACAAATTAGTTCTGCAGCAGGAAGCTAACAAGGTTATCAGCCATATCTGCTCTGTGCAGTGGGGGACGTTGTGTGACCAACTATAGAGTTTGGGAACAAGATGTGTATCTGTATACATGCATTCAAAGAGGGATCAGTTTACTTTTACAGGACGCGATCAGTTATGTCTACTCTTATACATTTTTGACAATCACTATTTTATACGTATTAAACTACTTACTCTTTCTAGATTATATGACCTTTTGAGCAAAAAGTTATTCCAAAATATATGTGAAACATTTTATAAAATTAATGTTTATTAAATATTTTTTCAAGATTATCCTTAATTTATATTTAGTGCGAGTAGTATATAAAAAGAGTAAACGAGTTATTAATTAGATAAATAAAAAAGGTATTAAGAAATTATTTAATATTTTCTTTAAAATTCAATAAATTAATTATATTTTTTAAAATTATGAAAAATCCTTAAACATCCTTAAGAAAAAAAATTATGGATGCAAGAGTAAGTGTAATTTATACCTATAAAAATTCCTCCTTCACATAATTTGGTGAAGAATCAACTTGAAGTTCATTGAAGGTGGATAAATCCTTTTAAACATCATATAAGAAGCAATATTAGTTGCTTCTGTTATAACAGAAAACTGAAACTAACTATAAACTGAATTAAGTGTAAACTGCGCTAACACCAATTGATTAAAAAGTAATCATCCAAGTCTAACACAGAGAGAGAAGTAGAATGAAAAGATAACAAGCTCTCTGAAGGTAAGGAAAGAATGAAGTATGCAGAATTCTAGATGACTATGTACCTGTGTAGGACGCAAAAATGTTTGGAGGATAAAACAACGTTTCAAACTGAGTCGGATTTTGAGCCCAACGATCGATTAAACATCTCATACCAAAGTTACAAACAACTAATAAGAAGTGGAACCAAAATCAAAAGGAAGAGTAGGCAAAAGTCCACAAGAAAATTTTAATAAATAAGCAACCAAATATCAATAAGCTACGTGAAAACAGCTTGGAAAGCTGTAAGGAAAAAGCATAAAATATTGTTAAAAAAAGTCATCCAAATATCTTTTTTGTTTTTTAATCTGAAAGTAAGAGACGAAATCAAATTAATAAAACAAAAGTAAACCGAAGGATAAAAAAGCGAATGGAAAATTTGAAGCTTCAACAAACGACAACAGAAAATGGTAGGTAACAAAGGTATGAACATGTCATGGATGAATACAAATGAAGAAGAAGAAATAGCTGATGAAGAATGTTATTGGAATAGAAAAAAATCTGATGAGAGAATAGATCAAAGCAGTGATTATTATTGATTGAAGAGTACAAAGTATTCTTCATTATTTATTGATTGAGAATGTGTGCTTGACATTCCCAGCTTGCGCTAAAGAAAATAAAGTGCCTAGAGGAAGTGCCTTAGTATATATGTCTGCAAGTTATTTAGCAGCAATGGGCAACAACTTGATAAGGCCTGAATGTAGTTTCTCTCGCATAATGTGACAGTCTATCTCAATATGTTATCTGCTTTCATGAAAAAATAGGATTAGCAGCAATATGAAGAGCGGAGCGATTGTCACAAAACAAAAGAGTTGGCCTAGTGTAAATAATTCCAAAATCATCAAGCAAATAGGTTAACCATTGTAATTCACATGTAGCACTGGTTAGTGCCCGATACTCAGCCTCTGATGAACTTCTAGAGACTGTGGCCTGCTTTTTGGGTTTTCAAGAAATAAGGGAACTACCATGATAAACTGAGTAGCCAGTGATGGATCGCTGGGTATCAATACATTTTGCCCAGTTAGAGTCACTAAACACTTTGAGTTGGAATATGATGGAAGCAGAGAAAAATAAACAAGAGTCCGAAGCTACTTTCAACTATATGAGAATTCTATAAGCTGCTTGTTGATGAGCTGAAGAAGGATGAGCTACAAATTGACTTAAGTGTTGCACTGCATATGCAATATCGGGCCTTGTATTAGTGAGGTAAATAAGTCGACCAATGAGTCTGCAATATGATGAAGCTTCTGTATCATCAAGTGGTGTACCAGATTGTTGGTGTGTTAGAAATTTTCCTTTATGTGGGCAATATTAATTAATTAGTTTTGTATTTTAAATTAATTGGGTTAATAGATATTCCAATTTTAATATTTTGATTGGGCCATTGTGATTATATTGAGTTGGGCTTCTGACATCTATTGCTATTGGACCTAGTTGGGCAGCAGTGTAGGCTTTAGTGTGACCCTGGTTTTTCATGATGGGTGCAGTGGGCATAGGCTCTTTTCTGAGTAATTGGCTAGGTCCCTCTCTAGCCTATTTATATGGGATTAAACCCTATGAGCCATCATGCTCCCATCGTTGATGACTGCCAATTTCTGAATAGGCAATAGAGAGGAAGACTCTGGCATCTTGTTCCCTCATCTTCTCCAACTTTTCTTTGATTAAGTAATGACCCAACAAGGTACACACAATCATAACTCTGATTTATTGTTATTTGGTGTTTTATAATCATATGCATGATCCGTTATTTTATATTTATCATTTGGTATCAGAGTCATGTTCATATGATTATAGAATCCATAAAACATGAATTTATTTGTTCAGTCGAATTGAAAATCTTTAAGACCTTTGTGCTAAAACTTCATCCTAGAGTTTTCAATTTTCATGTATTGTGTGTATCGTCTTGCATGCCTCCAATTCATTGATCCAACAATTCCTTTGCTTCACTTTTTACTGAAGCATTATTTGAAGATGTATACTTATGCATCATATTTTTATATACCCATTTTTGTTTTTTTTATTAATAAGTTTAGTTGTCTCGATTAGCGTGAGTTATCTACATATTATTTCTGCACACCTTTTGATTTAAGTGAATTGGTACAATCTTAATGTTACTTTGCATTACCTGAATATGTATTATTGATCTCGGAAATCGTGCATTACCTTTGGTTGCTTTTATATATATATGGTTTATAACCATTGTTATACCTACCATGGTATTAGTTGCCGTTAGTAGCTTTACTTGATATATGTGATTTTTGTTTCATGAATCTTTAAAAAAAATATCATCAGTTACATCTTTTACGAATATTGTTACAAGTTTACCATTTTTTTTTTGTAAATATTAAAACAACTATTTAATTATGTTTGTTGCTATTCATTGCACTCATTTCAAGGCAGTTTTTTTTTAAAGTACAAGTCCAAGACGTGCTCTTATCGTGTTAGCTTTCGTCAGTTACTTGGATTGATTTTTTTTTTATTTTTTTAAAAGACCACGTCCTTATTTTGAAAAGTCCAAAGCCATGTTTCTTGCACAGTTGATATATTACATATGGACCACGTCTTCTGCTATTGAAATTTAAACCCATTTATTTTATAATAAAATTATATTGGTTTAGACTTTCACGCCTTGTTATTTTATATATGGTTGTGTTTCACTTTTAGATTTCATAATATTTTCTCTTTTGCTATCTCATGGTGTTGTTTTAGTGTATTCATATTTAACGCAATATAAAATATTATTTTAGTACCCAATTTTAATAATTATGGTTGACAGTAAGTGAAAATTTTCGTGATTGGCAAATGAAATAATTTCTAGAAACACATGTTGGAAAAGTGTTTCATGTTGTTTGAGCATGTTTGGTTCATGAGTTGTTATTGTTATTGTTATTTTAATAATTATTATATGTTAATTATTTGGCCAAAGGGGTTTTTTAATATATAATAATAAATTACATGAGGATAAATTTTATTGATGGAAACATGTAATTAAAAATTATTTATCTGCCCAAAGGGAATGAATTGTTTTTAATTACATGTGATGTCTTTATGTTGGAATTATGGAGATATATAATTTATAAAATTTATCTGCCTAAAGGGGATAAATTTTAGACAATTATATATGATTCTCTATGTTATTAAATCTTCATGTGATGGAAAATATTTGTATATTATATTCCCTGCCCAAAGGGGGGTTTATGATATATAAATTATTTTTTTGTTACCCATATTTATTAGTCATGGAAATTTCTTTGTAAATTGGAAGAATGCTTCTGGTTATTTCATGCAATTTCCTGCCGAAAGGGGGTTGTTGTGTGTTTTAATTGGAAGTTTGTCTATAATAAAGTTATTGGAGGTGCATTGGTCTAGGTGGTCTGTCTGTCCAAAGGGGATAATTCTCTAAAGCTAGTGTATGCTCATTGATTTATTTGTCTGAGGCTTTATCCTTGGTTTAAACCTTGGTATGTGCATTCTGTCCAAAGGGGGAGGTATTGTTTTGCTGGCCTCGTTGTAATGACTTGCTTTGTTAAAAGTTGTATTTTGCCTTATAGTTTATTTTAATGCATTCGTTTTGCCTTATCAGTGAATCTTTTGTTAATTCCTTTAAATTAATTTAAATATATTTGACTAATTCATCTACATGAAAGTAAGTTGGAGTAAATATAATTTCTTAGTACTTTATGTAGATGACATTTTATTTTTCAATAAGATTTTGATTTATTGAATGAAACAAGAGTCTTTCATCTAAAAATCTTAGATAGGAAAGACTTTTCGATAGCTTTTTTGTGTGTAGAACAAGAGTATTTTATATTCATGTAATGAGTTTAATTAGTGGGAGTTATAGAGGCTTGCTTTTGAATGTTTTAGATTCTTTTGATTCCCTTGATCAGTGGGAGTTATATTTAGTTTACTTTTCGAGTCACTTTTGTATGCAAATTGATAATTATTTTGTGACTTTTGTTTGAATTTTATTGATGATCATCGTTATTGTGTTTTTTCTCCTGCGACTGAGAAATATATGTATGAAATAATATCTTTAAGCATGTCGTGAGCTTAAAGATATATGGATGTCACAAATTTTGAGATCTCATGTTGTATTGTGACATGTTGGTTTATTTAACCTGAGCAATTTCATGTCGTTTAGAAATTGCGTTAATTCAATTTCATGTTGTTAAGAAATTAGATTGAAAAGGCAATGTCATGTTGTTTAGAAATTGCGATGATGTAATTTCATTTTGTTGAGAAATTGCATAAAAAAAGTGTAATTTCATGTTGTTTGGAAATTGCACTAATGTAATTTCATGTTGTTGAGAAATTACATTGAGAACCGATAAGAATTAGTGTGTTATATTGTTGATCACTTTTTGGCACTAATTCTTACTACACTACTAGGCTCAGGTTCATGAAGATGTAATACTTATTGTATATGAGTATAGAAGGTCATATGCTATGATATTTTCGGTATATTGATCGTCATGTTCCTATGATGGGGTTATGTTGGATTGAATTGTTTTGAGATGCTGGAATTGAAATATTGTTTTTCAAAATTATGGCCACGTAAGATGAATTTTCGATTATTAACCCGATAGAGTCATTTTCGAAATAAAATGATTTTCAAAATAATATTAAATTAATTAATATAGCCTAAGTGGGAGAATGTTAGAAATTTTCCTTTATGTGGGCAATATTAATTAATTAGTTTTTATTCTAAATTAATTGGGTTAATGGATATTCCAATTTTAATATTTTGACTGGCCCATTGTGATCATATTGAGATGAGCTTCTGACATCTATTGCTATTGGGCCTAGTTGGGTAGCAATGTAGGCTTTAGTGTGACCCTGATTTTTCATGATGGGTGGACCCAGTGGGCACAGACTCTTTTCTGGGTAATTGGCTAGGTCATCTCTCTAGCCTATTTATATGAGATTAAGCTCCATGAGTTATCATGCTCCTATCGCTGACGGCTGCCAATTTCTAAATAGGCAATAGAGAGGAAGACTCTGGCATCTTGTTCCCTCATCTTCTCCAACTTTTCTTTGATTAAGTAATGGTCTAACAAGGTACACACAATCATAACTTTGATAACTTTGATTTATTGTTATTTGGTGTTTTATAATCATATGCATGATCCGTTATTTTAGATTTATCATGGTGTAGTCTTACACCATAATCAATTGGAGAAGAAACAGGTTTGCTGCCTAACATACCTACATCATTCGATATATCAAAAACGTATTTTCTTTGACAAATATTGATCCCTTGTTTACTGCGAGCCACTTCAAATCCAAGGAGAAATTTCAAGTCACCAAGGTCTTTGATTTTAAAAACTTCATCCAAAAGTTGAGTGATGGATTTAATCTCCAGAAGGTCATTGCCTTAAAAGACAATATCATCTATACAAACCAGTAAAGTAGTAGAAGACTAAAGATGCTGCTTAAGAAACAAAGAATGATCAGAAGAACATTGTTTATAACCATGTGAGATAAGGAAAGTGGACAATCGAGCCAACCACTGTCGACTGGCTTGTTTAAGGCCATACAAAGATCTCTGTAATCTACAGACTTGGTTAGGTTAGGTTGAGTGCAAACCAGGAGGCAAAAGCATGTAAACCTCTTCATTAAGGTCTTCATTCAAAAAGGCATTATTCATATCTAATTGCTTTAAATGCCAATTGTTAACAGGAGCTAAAGCAAGTAATAATCTCACAGTAGTTATGTTAGCCACTAGGGAAAAAGTATCAAGGTAGTCTTGACCTTCAATTTGAGTATACCCTTTGGCTATTAACCTGGCCTTATATGTTTCTATTGACCCATCAGCCTTGTGTTTTATTTTATAAACCCATATTCATAGAAAATTCCAAATCCTTACCATGCTCATAAATGGTAGGATAGGAATGTACAGAAAATGTGGGAAAAAGATTGAGAGGCACTAGAAAAGACATAACGAAAATAGTCGTCATAGAAAATGACATGTCTAGACACCATTGTGGCTCTAGTGGAAAGATCAAAGGTAATATACCATTTAGTGTGAGGCTTAAAGCCTAAGAAACCAGAAGCAGAAGCTCCAGGATCAAGTTTCTTTCTATTATTAGTGAGAGTGCTAATGTAACATAAGCAACCAAAGACTTTCAAGGAAGAAATGTCATAAACAGTGCCATATAATTTTTTAAAAGGAGACATATTATTAACAAATGGAGTTGGTAAGGAATTGATAAGCAAAGCAGCATGCTGTAGCAAAAGACCAAAAAAATGGTGGTAATTTAGACTAAAAAAGAAGGACTCGAGTAACATTTAATAAATGCTGATGTTTTCTCTCCACTAGTCCATTTTGTTGTGGAGTTTCAACACAAGAGGTCTGGTTTATTATACCAGTATTGTGATAGAATTGTTTCATGATAAACTCAGCACCATTATTTGATCGAATAGCTTTTACCTTTGTGTTAAATTGCCATATAGGAAACAAAAGCTTGTAAATGAGTTTGAGTTTCTATATTTTTGTATTTATTGATTTTTAATTATTTATTTTTTGATTATTTAAAAATTAAATTTGGATATGATCATCACCTCATATAAATAATGGTAAGATGAATATATAATAAGTAAAATATAGAAACTTATTCTAATTAATTTCCATAATTATTTATAGGCTTTGAATTAAAATATAACGTATCTCCAATTACTTTATCGACATTTGAATTTGATAAGTGTGAGTTTAGAGATATGAAAACAAAATGACACTAGTTGAAAATGACAATTAAAAAATTACGGGCCCAAATGACAAACAAAAATTCTCTTCAAACACGGAAGATTATCACTTTCATCTGATTCTAGAATCTCATTTAAATTTTAGATAAAAAAAATTTTTGCAATAATTGTTTCTGTAATGACAATCAACAAAGTCAAGATCAGATTTCTCATATGATCAATTATATATTGCAACGTCAAGAGTTACAATAAGAAAAATTACGGGCCCAAATGACAAACTTAAATTAAATCAGGTAGCTTATAAGCTTTCAACTTTTAAACTCCTAACTTATAACTTATAAGCTTCCAGCTAGCTTATAGACTACTTTTACCAAACATAACCTATAATGCAACATCATATGTCTTATATTAAGAACGATCAACAAAGATGTTTTTTTATTAGATTAAAATGTTTTTCGTCTTTATAAATATCGAAATGTTCGGAGTCCATCCTTGCAAATTTTTCGATATGTTTTTTGTCATAAAATTGAAATGTGTTATTTTTTGCCTAGAGCTTGACTCGGACAACCTGAACCTATTCTAAGCCTACATGTATGTTAAGGTAGATGATGACATTTTTTTTTAACTTCTTCGCATCGATTATTATTATAACTGATTTAGAGAACATTATTCTACAACGATTATAATTATAATTGATGGAAAAATTCCTTAGTTCCTTGTGGCCTTATCAGAGACATCAACAACCACCATAAAAAATAGTCATCAATAGCTCGAGTTCACTACACTAAACCACCACGACCACCACCGTGCAACCAAATCCAACCATCACCATCAATTTTCAAACCCAAAATGAACATATCCCTTCCTAGTGCCATTCTCACCCCTTGCAACACCTCTATGAGTCTTTGGTTCGATCTCATTTTTCCTCATCCTCCCACCATCGGATCACCCCTCGTGGCACAACAGAAGTAAAATGGAGATAGGTTCTTCAGATTTTCCTCCACATCAGACTTCTTCATAAGGGGGTTTGGGTGAAGAGGTCATGGAGGATGTTGTAGACAAGGGCGGGGTCGAACTTGTGGTTCACCATTATCTTGCAGATGGGGCTATGGGGAGGGATGAAAGGAGTGGTCTGGTCAAGGAATCTCCCTTCTCAGATAGAGATGGCACCAACGTCCATGGGTGGCAGATTTGGGTGGTGGGTGGCGCATCTAGGTTAGAGAGATGAAAGGGGTGGACATGGTGGTGGTTCGTTCAATCATTCAAGAGAGAAAGCGTTAGAGTTTAACACGTATTGATGTCCAATTGGTTAATGTTAGAAATGTAGGTTTGGACATACCCAAGCCTAGCTTTTGGCCAAAAAATAACATATTTCAATTTTGCTGGACGGAAAACATACTGAAAATTTTACAAGGATGAATTCCAAATATTTCGATATTTATAGGAACAAAAAAACATATTTTATTTATGCATACAATATTAATGATTATGAATTTTTCCTATATAATGTCATGTTATCAATATGAGTTTTATATTATATCATAATTTTTTATTTCTTTAAGTTTTTTCGAGAACTGAATACCTCCATACAAAAATGAATTTGATTATAAATAAATAAACACATTTGAAATGTTCATTATGTGCATCACACAGGTTAAAAAAACTAGTTACTTATTCATACACGTTGTTTTTAATTTTGTTCCAAAATCATTAATTGAACTATCATTTACCGATCATTGAAATTGCGTTTAAAAAGAGGGCAAATATCTAACGGTAAGATTTTTCGATGAGTATGCAATTTATACATTTTAATAAAGTGCACGAAATTTATCAAAATCCATCCTACAAAATGATTTACTGATATGTATGTATTTTTTAATATTTTCTTAATTTTTAGAAAAATAGTTGAATACTAACAGTGCAAAATAATTTTTCATTGATATCCAATCACAAACCACCATATATAATAAGTTTATTAACTTTTATAATAAAAACTTTTAAAGTCATTAACGATTTTGTTTATCAGTTCACATTGGTTATTAGTTTTTGTTAGAATATTAGTGGAAGATTTGAACCTACCATTTTCCTCTTTTTCTCTCTTCAAACCTTGAACCTTTCATTATCGTCACAAAACCAATCTTATAACTCCTAAAAATAATCAATGATTAGATAACAATCTAAAATTGTTTTGCAATGTTAATGCATGACCTTTTTTATAATCCAATGCATACATAATTTTTTTGTATTACAATGTTAATGCATTGGGTGGTTCTCATTTTTAGTTTTGAAAATTTAAAAAATCAAAATCAGTTTTAGTTTTAAGTTTCATTTTATTCTTTATTTTTAATTTTTAAAAAGATGTTACAAATTAAAGATAAATAAAATAAATCAATTGTTTTATCTTATATCGCTTTATTATGAAATAATAACAATGACAGAGGTAACGGGGTGTGATTGACGACATTAATGGTGGTGACAATAGTGATGATGTCAGTGGAATGATGGTGGTGGTGACAATGGTGCAGTGGTAGGGATGAAATAGTGGTGAAAACGATGGTGGTGGTGGAATGGTGATGGTAGTATCGGTGGAATGGTGTTGCCAATGTTTTAAAATCTAGACCTACACAGTCAGTCATACTGGTATGACTGTGACGACTGGGTCGAGTTGCCTATTGGATCGACCATGAATTGAATCTGATGCAACCTGGTATGACCCAATCAAGTTTGTGGTTAAACTGGTAGTCCACTAACTCGAGTTGTAGAGGAGGTGACAATGGTGGAATGTGATGGTGGTGGTGGTTAGTGGCGGAGGCACACTATAATATTTGAGTTAAAAAATTAAATAATATAAATATATAACTTTTCTTCTGCGCCTCACCTCCTTTGCCGTTGAAGCTCTCGACGGCTCGACCTCACCTCACCTCCTTCCTCTGTTGACTGTGTCGTTGTCTCTGGAGCCCGAAGGAGTCTTCTCACCTCGCGTGTTGATATTCCCCATTGTGTCGGTTGTGCCTGTGGTGGTCGTTGGTCCGTAACTCGCCGCCGTGCTCGTGCCGTCTCGTGCTTGTTGATGTCCTCCGTTATAGGCTTATAGCCACCGCTCTGCCGCCGTAACTCGCCGCCGCTGTCCATGGTAGCTTCACCATTGTTATCGCACCTTTCTTCCTCTGTTTCCTGCGCTGACACCGTCCAATTGGGGCTTCTTTGTGCTGCCACTTCAACACCGTCCAATTGGGGCCGCATTGGGGCACTAATCACTGGTTGATGATGCGCAACTCCAAAGAGGTAACAACGTCTTCATGCATATGCTGAACTTCAAAAACAGCGGCGCTGACATGAGTTGAGACGAGTGGAAACACTAGCGTGAGTGGAGAAGGTGTGAACGGCATAACAGAGACGTGATTTGTTTCCTTTGTCAAATTGGAAACCAACATTTTCATGTTTATTCATAAGGTTAATTGCTCAAAGGCTAAGTCTGTTCATAGAAGTTTTTATTTTATTTTAAATTGTTGATTCAAGATTGTCTGAGCAAAAACTTTCTGCAAATCAACCAATTTTAACATTTGGATGGGCAAAGGATGCAACAATTTCACATTGCCACATTTACTACAATTGAAATCATCTTTATACCAGATAATCTTGCATCATTGTTTTCATTAGTGATGCGGTTGTTAGTTCTCTATTGCAACAAAGTTTTTTT
>CM023955.1:18796381-18822705 GCA_013407115.1 Glycine latifolia
GATGGAACTGTTGAAGATGAGAGACAAATTTGTGATATGATAAAAAATCATATGACCAATGGAGAGTCAATATCCCCCCGAATTTACACTTTTGGCATAGGTATGATTTCTTCTTTCCAGTATTTCAAGCTAGGATTGGAATTTTAACATTATTACATTCTTTTCCTATTAAAAATTAAAGATTGTTATGCTTTTTCATTAATTGTGAAATTTTGTTATTAGTTTATTTCCTAATGTTAATTGTAAAACCTCATTCAATCCCAGGTTCATTCTGCAATCACTATTTCTTGCGGATGCTTTCTATGATTGGTCGGGGCCAGCATTTTTCAGCATTGGATGTAGGCAAGTTCTGAATTTTAACTTCAGAAAGTAAATATCATTATCATTGTTTATCATTTTCTTTTGTTATGAGCCAAGTGACAATGTTGGATTCTAGTAAAAAATTTATCTTCGAACCATGTTAATGAACGTATACCTAACAAATTATCTAAAGGTTGGTTGCATATTCCATGCATTCCATTTGTAGCACCTGATTGGGTTAACTAGCCATAAAAATAAGAGGCCCTACACTGGTTTTGCATATAAGTTTCACAATGTTTATAGAAAGGCACTCTTCTTCTTGTTTAATTGCAAGCGATGCGTGAATATGTAGAACAGAAGTAGAGTGAAATTGTTATTTGGCTACCTACTAGTAGGTGGGCTGAGTGAGCAATTTTTGTCAACCTTTTCAAAATTACTTTTGGTGTTCGAGAAGACAAGTTATTTCAGTGGCTTTATGACCTATTTGAATTATTTATTGCCAGAGTTGATCGAGCCTCAGATGCTGAAATTGTTTGACAAAGCTTCATCCCTTGTTCTTGCAAATATTACAATGGACATATTCACTGATGTGGATGAAGTTGAGGTAAACGTTTTACTGGTACCTGGCTTGATAGAAGGGATATAAAAAATGTCACCCATGTTTTGCTTTTTCCCTTTTCACTAAATGCTTTCATGACTTTTATTCATTTGCTTCAGGCTAATCAATTAACTAACTCTAAGATTAACTAACTCTAACGGCTTTACTAACAAGTATTGCTCTTTACTAAAAAGGTCTGGGCCACTTGATTCCTTGGGTGTTGGGCCATTAAATGATACTTTTTCTTCATGTTTTCTTTGCCCTGTTTATATCTTCTTTAGAGAAATATTAAAGAGTGAAGACTAATAAATGATGTCATGATGGGATTCACATGTCCTGTGTCAACCACGCAATTATGTTTCTATAACATGTGTGCTATTATATGTTGCCTTTTTTTTTTTTGTCTCACTCTTCCTTTGAATTTGTGGTTCACTCTAATGGTATTATTTGGAATATTTTATGATAGGTGTGCCCCTCTCACACTCCAGATCTTTCCTCAGATGGTCCATTGCTTTTATCTGGAAGATATACGGGAAGTTTTTCCAAAGATCTTGAAATTAAAGGTGTCTTGCATGATTTCAGTAATTTTGTGATAGATATGAAGATACAAGACGCTAAGGACATACCTGTACAAAGGGTAATATTCTCTGCACCACCTTGCCTATTTACAATTCAAGTTTGTTTGTCTTTTTTATCTTATATTATATCTAAAGTTTCTGGAGAGGATGTTCCACATTTTGTTTACGAGTGCTACGAATTTTTTTGGTACTCTGCCATCCTTTTTGAACTTTGAAGGATCTGTTTAATTCATGAAGCCGAGTAATATATGAGTATATTTTAGCATTTTAAGAAGATATATTGAATTGGGAGATAGACAAACTAATCATAATGACCTTTTTTTTCATATCATCCTTATGATTTTCTGTGGGTACATAAAAGAACCATGCCTTCTTTATTTTTCTAAAGTGTGCATGTACCAAAAGTTCTGGTTTGCTTCGTCTTTATTTTTCTAAATATGCACAATGTTTGTTATTTTGTTTCATTTCCTTTACTGTTAATTGATATTCTGCCGACTACCTTTCCTTTCAACAGATTTGTGCAAGAGATCAAATAGAGTATCTAACTGCTCAAGCATGGCTCTCAAAAGATGAAAAATTAGAACAAAAGGTTTGTTATTAGTTTTCTGTGCTACCACTCCACGTACTCAAATGCACGAGTTGAATTTTCATCTGAGTTGTAATGGATCCTCTATTCAATATTCGGCCAATTCTTTTCTCTAAGATTTTTTTTCTTGTGCCACATCATTTAAATTGGCAGGTTGCAAAACTAAGCTTACAAACTGGCTTTATATCGGAGTACACGCGAATGACAATTCTTGAGAATGATCGAAAGAAAATCAAGGAATCAGATGGAAAGAAAGAAGTATGTATCAAAAGTTTTGAGGTTCTTTTTCCTAATTAAATAAATGTCATTTTATGTAAACCTATTTTTTGTCATTTCTTAATTTGAAATGTATCCCTTTCTGTATTAGATGTATGGTAACATGACAGAAAAAACTAAAGTTTAGTCTGTTGCTATGCCTGTTTTAATTGAATGCTCATAAGTCTTAATTCAATATTCTATTGTGGTTTTACATAGTTCTTTTAAATGGATAAAATCTCACTTCCTTTCTTCTAAATCATGGCAAAAAGGTGTCAAAAAAGAGCCATCCTCAGAGTGGAGCAAAAGAACAAGGGCAGAGAATTATTTTGCCCCCTCCCTTAGGTATAGGATTTGGCAACTTCACTGCAACTGCTGAAAACATTCAACCAGGATCTGAAGAAACAAAAGGGCCTGATGGGGCTGAAATCTTTGTTAAGGCAGCCACAAATTGTTGTGGCACCTGCTGCAATTACTGCTGTTGCATGTGCTGCGTCCAGGCCTGTACCCGGATAAACAACCAATGTGCAATTGCATTAACTCAACTTTGCGTTGGCCTAGGATGCTTCAGCTGCTTCAACTGTTGTGCAGATATATGCTGTTCTGGAAATGAAAACTGAAACCTCAACATATGTTGTATGGTTGTTGTATACAACATAGAAATTTCTGTTTACTGGGTGGTTGTTTTGGAAATGTATATGCTGAAGTCATCAATTTCGTTTTATAGTTCATTTTCTTGCCAAAATTGGGTAGTCTAAAATTTCCAAGAGTATGTAGTCCGGCATGGTTAATTTTGCAATAGAAAGTCAATTTTCAATGTTTTGCTTCAGAAAAGAAACAACTTTCTGACAAATATTGCAGTTCTCTTTGCTTATTACGTGAATAATAGACACATTATCCCAAAGGATGTTCATTGTTTAAAATAAACAAATTGAAAGGAAATCTATTGTCATCTAATCCTTTTGTTAGTTACAAATAATATTTATACTATCTATTCTAGCAAGTACTAACATTTGTGACGTACACCATTGTAATTTCATTTCCTTTACCGCTAAGATTTTGTGACATCTTTCTCAATTTGTATATCTGATTCTTCTTCTTCTTCTTCTTCTTCATCTGATGAAACCACCGTTTTGTGATGGAAGGTTTGTTGAATTTTCGTCACTCCCTTTTCCACAGGCCCTATTGCTTGATTTATTGTGAGTACAACATCCTTGACAACCTAGTTTTTTTGTTGATATACAAAATTAATGATCCTCATTATGCATGATAGATAGGATGGGGTTAACAGTGATATGATAATTAATACAATTTTTGTTTTTATTATGCAATGAACTTACTCGTTGACCACCTTCGACAACAATATCCTGGACGCTCTCTGTGACGCTAGTTGTTGGAGCCTCAACTTGAGTTGTTGTCTCTTTAAGCACAGCTGATTTCTGCTTGTTCCCTTCATCTATCTCCAAGGCTGCTCCTATTGTTTCCTTTGAGACTTTTCCGTATGCAGGAGGAGGAAGAAAATGATATGGTTTTGCAGAAAATACAAACACATGAGCAACAGCTGCAATGGCCATCTGCATTACCATGGACATGAAAGTAGTCTTGGATGAAAGAAAATTGAAAATATTTTAACCTGTGTTCATTTAGGACTAATTTCTGAAAAGTAAAAGAAATTTGATTACGATGATTCGCAGAATTCAGTAACCCAAATATCACTTCTGTACATGTAGGCTTAAACCTTTCACCCTAAAATAAATATATTGACAAGAATCAACCGTGATTTTTCATTCACTCATCCCATTTTTCCAGGATTGCACACAGAAAATGGAGATAAACCTTGCAAAGTTCAAAGAGCTAACAAAATGGATCACTATCCCTTCGTTTAGATAAATAGAAAAATACCCATCAAATTTAGTTTCTTGAAGTGTTAATGTTGTATCTTAAAGGGGTTATGAAAAAGACTACAATACTATATAGTATATAGAGGAACTACCTCTATTGAAATTAAGAAATCTTGCAGTCCAGTTTGGAATTTTCCTTCATTGGGTAGCACTCCAAATGTACACAATACCGCAATACCTACACCTTGCCACCAAGTAGCAAACACAATAGCCTTGAAGCTGATGAACTTTGCAAGTGGCTTTATTGGTTGAAGTCTCTCATGAGTAACATTATAGAACTGAACAAGGCAGTACAATGCCCACATCTGGCTGAAGTTCAATACCACTGCTATATATGGATACCTGCAAAATGTGGAAGACCATGTTTATTATTGAACAAAGTTGAAGATTCCTTTGCTTAATATTAATCAGTGTGTACAATTTCACAGAAAAGAAAAATGCATGGTCAAAAAATTCGCGGGATATATCAGTTTATGATGTGAGACAATGATAAACCAGATCTTGGATTCCACCTTTGTATGAAAAACATACCCGTAGTACCACTTGAATTCCCCATCACCATAAACACCAGCCAATTCCAATATAAATGCTAACAATGCACAAACAGTCTTCAGGATCATCTGTTCTATATCTGAGTGACATTAGAGTCGGTTTAGAACTAAAATGAACTCATATTTAGGGAAACTTCAGTGACTTACATATTGAACAAGACCAAATTTTTCTGTTGTGAGAAGATCTTTTCCAAGCTTGGATGGATGCCAAAAGAAGTTGAAAAATGATCTATTTTCTATGCCGTGATTCTCATCTGAACCATCCAACAAGGATTTATTAAGTTGTTCTGCAGATTCATCTTCAAGTACTTCTACAACCTTTCCTTCACCACCTAGCAGATTGTATTTGAAAAATTAGAGATAAGCGAAATATTTTCATAGATATGGCATTTAGTATCATGAGGTGTGGCTTCTCTAAAACAAGATTGCATGCCCAGTAAAACGAAGAGAGAATATGAGCCAAAAAATGCTATAGAAATTTAAAATATTAGGTGTCTGAAGTAACATTGACACACAACATATTATACTAGGGGTTTGGGGTGATACGATTGCATAGAATTCAGTTTAACATCAAATATATAAGCAATTGACTTGAGAAGCAGAAGTGTTTCTAAAAACCTTTTTATTTCCAGTGCCACTGGACCAATACCTTCATGAATGGCTTTCAGTAGCATAACACATGTAATTTGTACTTTTACTTCCTGATTTCACAAATAGCCAATTTTAGCTGAGGAGAAGACTAGATATGCATGATATTAATGCATCCCTAGCTGTATTCTTAATACATTGAGGTTACTGCAAGTAACTCACCAAGACAAGCAATCAGGTATCTGCCAAAAGAATACAGAGCAAAGGCTTCATAGTAGTTTCTTAAAATGTCACATGCTAGAGATAATCTTGGATTCCACAAAGAAATAATCTGGAATGGCAAGGAGAGAGAAAACAAAAGCTGAGTTATGTTGATGTCGTGTCGCTACTTTATAACTCTTTAGATATAGAAATTTGATCAAGACATCGGCATCAAATATGCTTTTCACTTAGTTTAACAAGGGAGATGTAACTCGGATTGAAAAGATGAGAACATGCACCAGTGTGATTTAACATGCAATTTCATGGCTTTATAGGTACAGAAGTAAACCATGAGCTTAAAGTTTGCAATGTAGGTGGTTTCCTAAACTCCCCCCCCCAATGAAAGAGAGGAATGCCCTTCCCCCCGAGCTGCACCATGTCCTCAAAGTGGAATTCTTGTAGTGAGCCTATTTTAAAATGACCTCCATAGACTTATTTGTTAGATTTCATCTTAAAATCAATTGGCATTAAGTGAAGTTCTCAACAGATACATAAGTTGCACCCCGAGAGTTGAGACAGGTGATGTGAGACTTCCTAACACTATTAACTTTCCTCTCTGCCAACACTACCTCAAGTTCCACTAGAAACTCTCAATCTTCTGCTAGGAATGGTGGAATTGCCTGGCTAGGTTGACTAGCTAGGAGGGCTTTTTTAAGCTGTGAAGCATGGACAGTAGGATGCAACCTTGAGGTTTTTGTTAATTGGAGCCTATATAAGCCACTAAGCCTATTCTGTCCAAAATCTTTCTTGAATAGCCCATAAAAACTTTTACTGAAGGACCTCAATTAATAGGGTTGAGCTTAATACATCATATCATTGACATCGAATTCAACTTCCCTTCTATCTTTATTTGCTTGTTCCTTCATTTTGACTTGATCCTTCTATAAATATTGTTTCAATTCTTCTAATATGCTGTCCCTCAATCTCAATGTCAGCATTTGATAAGCTTTTTCTACAATTGTGTTGTCCCTAAGATAAGGAATAATCAAGGGGTCTTGACTATCTAGTTCCTTAAAGGGACTCCTTTTTATGGAAGCATTACAGGAATAATTAAGCCTGAACAAGCTACCACAAACGAGTTATAACCAAACTTAAAAGTAATTATCATGCTGTACTGAGCTGTGCAAACAACCTTATCAGTGATCTTAAGGGATTATAGTAATGAATTGATACCTATCTTAAAAGTAATTTTACACTGTGATTCAATCACAAGTCATCATAGATATGACTTTTAAAGTGATTATCTTAAAAGTCAACAATCTTACCATACATGGTGGTTTGCGATTGGATGTCAGTGTAAATCAATTTTACATTGTCAATGCATAACTATTTTCCTCTAAAAGAAATTATATTCCAATATGAATGACCTCATTTATGATCTTTTAGTTTTTTTATAGAATTAGTGAAACTAGTAAGGTTAACAGGATTGCTAGTTGGTTAATCAGAGGTGATGTAATTTAATAGGTACGCAAGTGTGAGTAACATTACATTTAATTAATTCCCTAAAGTTGCCTAGTAAATACGTCAAGTTGAAGCAGTGCACCCTTAAAATTCCCTACTAAGTGACTTAGTCATGATTGATGCAAAAGCTGGCCAAAGAACACCAATAGTAATGTTACAGAGTAATAGAATCTTACAGACTCGGTAGCATAGATAGGGACCATTGAAATAACGGCAACAATCCACTTCTGCTCCTGAATGTAAACCAATTTCAGGTTAGCCGAAATGTGTGAAAATGTATCACTTGTTATTTTCTCCTCTTTTTTTTTTTTTCTCAGACAAGAAGAAGTGATAATTGAAGGCACTACATTTTGAAACACTAGCTTCATTGAGTATAATTCCAATGATTAAGAACCATAGAACTCACTAACACCTCATGGCATATAAAAAGGCCAAGAAAAAAAAAACAGCAACTTCAGTGATTCAATAGCTATTTCATTGAATAAAACTTCAATGACCAACAACCATAGAACTCACTAACAACTGCTCATGGCATATAAAAAGGTCAAGAAAAAGAGAAAAAAACAGCAACTTTAGTGATTCAATAGCTATTTCATTGAATAAAACTTCAATGACCAAAAACCATAGAACTCACTAACAACACCTCATTGCATATAAAAAGGCCAAGGAAAAGAAAAGAAGCAACTTCGGTGATTCAATAGCTATGAGAAAAATAACTCACTGCAGGATTGGTATATGATCGAAGATGTTGCAGAATGAGAAGAATGGAGAGCACTAGAGCTACAAGCACAGAACACCCGGCAATTATGAGAGCAGGTGGGCGAAGATTTTTGTATGTTCCTTCAAAGTTTGAGAAGTGATTTGATGCCATTCTTCATGCATCTTTCTCTCCAAACACTTCAGAATTTTTGCAAGTCAAGATGCATGTATGGCAAATTATCCTATTGGTGTGAATGATCATTATCAAACCAAAGCAAGCAAAATGCAACATTCATCAATACAAGATAGATGAGTAAGGTTCAATTTCATAATAACAACCATTCAAAGGTTAATTATCTTCATTTCACATTCATCAATGCTTCCATCGTTCATGTTCATTAGAATTAAGTCAATACCACATCATGAATATTATTTATCAATACCATACCATTGTGCTACGAAAACACACGTGCCTACACTTTCTAGCATGTTGTTACCGGAACAACATTATACAAAAGGAATATTTTACATTTATACTCTGCTAATATAAAATGAACAAATTTGAAGTTCATGCACTAAGGGTAACAAATGGAGTTCAATTAACCCAATAAAAAAACACGAACAAAGAATCAATTACCACATAAAGAAGGGAATTCATGAAGCTAAACAAGTCAGAAAAAGAAACAACTGTGTCCCAGTAAAGTCAAATTCGAAACCTCTTCACAAAATGTTGCAAGTGCAACAAAACAAGTAACAACCATGCATATCCGTGCCATGTCTAACAAGGTATCTTTACACTTTTGCGCTACGAATTGACACGTTTTGCTATGTCACCTTACTAAAGGACACGTGTAGCTTCATTATGAAATCCTTGCCAGGTCTAACAAATGGATCCTACATTTTTGTATCCTTCAATTTTAATTTGTTTTCTTAACGGTTATAATTCAGAAATCTATATTTTTCAATGTTCTTTCATTTTTAAAATTACGAGAATAATAATTATACACAGTATAAAATGTTTTTACACAATTTAAAAATAAAAAGTGTATTTAGAAAAATACTATAAAGAATTTGTTATCATCATTACTTTTCTCATTAATATTTAACTTTTACTTGGATCTGCAGCTGCTTTGAACTACAATCCCGTTTTAAGTTCGAAAATGTGGGTGAATGTCACTATTTTAGCTTTGATAACTTATTGGGAGGGGATATCAAGTTCCACACGTAAGTAATCTAGACCTATAGTACTGAATCCCAGTAACCACACTCTTTTCGGTTAATTTTCACCGGAGAAATCATAGCTATATTTTGTACCCTTCAAAATCATTATTGGTGGAATTTATCTTTTTCAAACCGTATCCATCTGTATTAAACGTCCCTATTTGAGAATTTTGAGGCCAATCAAAACACGGAAAGCTGTAAAGATCATTGGTGACTTAGTATTTCCTTGCTATGCGAGCTACATACTTTCCATTAAGGGCAAGACTTTCATTTGGGGGCAGACAGACACACGATTATAATCCAAAACCCATGCCAACTAGTTTCTATTTCACATGCTTATGTTTTGTTCCGTACAGAACAAAAATGTTCCACTTGAAGAATTTATTTAGTTAGGAAGGAACATATTTTTATCTATATTTTGATTTAGGGAAAGGAATGATCACATCCTAGGCCAAAGTTAAAAAAAGTCTTCATTATTAGAGAGTATTTAAAGAGTTAGTTAGATTCACCCCACTTTAAAAAGACAAGTAGAGACTCAAATCTACGACTTATCAGGTGAGAGATTATGTGTTATTCCACTCCATTTGACAATTTTCTAATATTAAAAAGGGTACATTTTTAATTTAAAGGAAGTTGTTTTACCCTTACAAGTTAGGCTGTAATATTAAAAAGGGTACATTTTTAATTTAAAGGAGTTGTTTTACCCTTACAAGTTAGGCATTACAGCCACAATCACACTCACTAGTACAAACAACATTTTCTATGTCGGTTATATATCCCATACAACGTTGGTTTAACAATCGTTTTTGTAATATGTATCGTTGAAAAGTAAGACTTTCGACATCGGTTGTTGAACCATCTTAAAAAGTCATATTCAAATACGGTTATTAGCCTAGAACCGTTTTAGAATCTTTGTTTTTTTTTTTACATCATTTTAAGAAAGTTTTTAAGGAAAATCGTCTTAGAAAATCGTATTCGAATACGGTTGTTATCCTAGAATCGTCTTAGAATCCTTGTTTTTTTTTTTTTTTTTTTACATCATTCTAAGACAGTTGTTATGGACAACCATGTCGTATTCGAAGACGATTATTATCCTGGAACCGTCTTTGTATCCTTGTTTTTTTTTTTTATTCGAAGTCGTACTGTTTGTGTATGCAATGATATTAACAAACCTTAAATATTTCTTTAGTTAGATACAACACACTGATCCCTTCGGCGTAACTGCTTGCCCGTTCCACATCTTTTTATATGTGGTGACACTAGATTGATTCACAATCCCCAATCCTTCCTTAATTTTCCAATATCCTCGGTTTGCAAAGCTAAAGTAATTAACTATCTCAAAATAAATAAATTGTCATTAATTCTTCAATGGTATAAAACTATAGAAATTGCTTTGAAGATACTTTTGAATGTGCACTTTATCAATTAATATGTATTTCATTTAGTTTATTTTGAGATATAATTGTTTTCTTTTTCTTATCTTTCTGATAGAGAATTTAAAACTAATTGTGTTTAGAACCAGTCCAAGAGAAGAAATATTTTATCAAAATCTTTGTTGTTCCACACAACTTGAACTGATCTATAGAGGTGTATATCAGTATAAACAAAGACAACGCTCAAGTTGGTATTTGTATGTGGAGGTTAAAAGTGCAAAAGCTAGAGATTATACCTAACCCAAGGCCTTTATGATCTATTTATATCACTTGTCTTAGATTATAGTAGTGATTCTCACGTGATGTGATGAGATGTGAAAAGTATATCTAGGAGCCAATCTCATGATGTTCATTGTTTACTGCTAACATTTTAATTATAATGTCAGATTTTATTCTTCACGACTGCATGAACGTCAATATAGGGTTTAAAGATTCTCAATTCATAGAGTATTGGATCAACATACGCGATTGAACTAATAGTATTGAGTTAGTGTATTGACTTTGTTAATTTACGTGTACCTAATTAAGCCTTCTAGATGAGATCTAGAACAAATATCTTCTTGAAATATAAAATTTATCAATCATGTGCTTAAATTAGTTTTCATTAACGCATTATGATCATATGAGATACATATTTCGTAATAAAAAAATCATTTGTCTTCCTAGTCAATGACATTATAATTGTTAAAGTTAAAATAGTAGGGCAATCAATGGTGTAGGTGCTATGAAAAAAAAACAAGGACAAAAACGTGCTGTGTAGAGAAAAAAAAAAGGAACATTTCGAAAAAAATAGCAATATACCCACAAATGAAAGGAGTATACATACAACACAAGAGAAACAAGGATTATACCATTAACATATATAATAAGGGTATGATAACTAATTTTGTCAAAATGTCACTTTCGTTGCTACTATCATGTAATTAGAAATCCCTATCAATCTTTGCGATGGTAACTAGACTATGTGCATGGAAGGATAATGTCACAAGGGTCGCCGACTTTGGCCCGAATCTCACGCGGGAGACATATGTTGTGGCTAAGCCTCATCGTAATGATTTCCTTGTAGACTTGATTATTAGAAGGAGAGAAACAAAAGAAGACGAAAATTCATTATAACCTTTTTAAAACACTAATATATGGAAATTATTATATTTTATCTATTTACTATTGAATTATAATGTATACATCTTTAGGATAAACTTAAGGATAAAAGTTCGAGCTTTGGAATTTTCATCTGACTAATCTATTAACCTAGACTTGTTAAAGTTAATTATTCAAATTGTTTGACTGTAATAATATTTTTTGTTATTTTTAAAGTTAATTTCTTACAATAATAATACCTTTTAAAAAAAAAAAAATAATAATAATAATAATAATACGTAACTACATAACATGCAACTATAGGGTACGTATTAGGATTTTTTGGTGTACAACTGACAACAAGACGGGGATATCTGTATAGTAAGTGGGTTAGATGATGTCTAGTTGGAAGACTCTATGTTGAGCAAACACGTTTTTTGTATACGGGTTATGCAGAGAAAGGTTTAATGTTCTTAGAAGTGAATAGGACTTAATTATGCAGTGAAAAGTTTATGCAATTTGTATTTTCTTTCACTGTCATGTAACTTGGCTCTCTCTTTGCTGTATATATATATATATGGGGAGGGTACCCCTTGTACCCAATCTTAATATACTTGTTAGTTGGTTTGGCTGATAAATAAAATATAACATATATGCAACTTGCTACTGTTCTTGCTCTAGTAATATGAGGAATGAACATACACTGTTGAAAAGTAATTTGGCATGCGGACGCAGTGGTATGCTTTATTTGCATATTTCGAAATTAATTCCTATTTGAACATGAGCCTAATTGTAAGGTAAGATATTGGAATTATTATGAAATCAAAACCTGAAAATTAAAGGGTCAAACAGATTAATTGAATAAAACTTAAATCAAATTAGAATGCATAGATTAAAAAAATTATTAGTTCATTGAATTTAATGGATATGTATTTTCAGTGTAAAAGATTTTACAATTTTGTTGAAACCAAAGACAGGAAAAATGTTTAACCCTTACAATTTAATCTGATAGTTTTAATGATTACAAAAGATTTTAAACTTTGATATATTAATAAAATTTATTGAGCTATGTAGGGAAAAAAATGTGTCTAATACTGATATGGGTAAAATCATTTTTACGTTAGACACGAAAAATTTGTTTTAAATAGATAGCATCCAACACGCTAATTTGGATTTTCATTCAATGCTCTCTACAAGAAAAATGGTTTATGTCTACGAGTGCTTTTTGTCTATAGACATAAATTAGTGTAGGTAAAACTCAAAAATACTTCTACCTTCAATTGATTAATGTAGGTAAAATTCAATTACTTGTATCTACCATTATTTGGTGTAGGTAAATTCATTAAAACTAAAAAAGAGACTTCTACTTATAATTACTTTGTGTAGGTAAAACTCCATAATTTGTGCCTACGATCGATTAGTGTAGATAAAATTCAAAATGATTATTACCTACAAAAAACTAGTGTAGGAAAAATTCTAAAAAATATATACCTACAACAACATAATGTAGATGAAACTTCATAAAACTTGTACCTACATTTGGTTGATGTAGGTATAACTTCAAAGTCTTACACCTACATTTATTTGGTGTAGGTAAAACTAAAATAATTATACACCACCAAATGTTATACAATCGTATAATAAGTTTCATCATCATCAAACAATTTAGTAAAATACATGACTCAAACAATTTAGTTATATTAAAATTCAAATTAAATATTATTTATGACTTTTAGATTTTTGTGTTTTGGGTTCCACTGCTTCAGTGGTATCATATCGCTCTCACTTTCACTCTCGGACCATTGGCACTCAACCTTGCTATCTCACTCTCTCAAAACACCCGATCTCCCTCTCCAGCCCTACCTTTTCTCTGCCGCCATCGAGGTTGATTCCGGCCACCATAGGCCTTGTCTTCTGATTTTAAATCGATAGAATCTCTCCTCTCACCAATCTTTATAAAAGCCCCCAAAATTTTTTTCCCAATCCAAGTTGCAACCATCAAAGCCATTTCCGGCCACCACGATATGCATTTGTCTTGCCTAAAAACACAATGGAAATTGGTAGTGATTTAATATATTTTCCTTGTTTTAGCTTGCAAATTATTTGAAAGATATTGATGTTGTGAAGAAGGAGATGTTGTAATTACCTTTCTTGTTTCAACTTGTTTAGTCATGTCAAAATCACTAGGCTGCATGATATGTTTCACTTGTCTTTTAAGTTAATAAATATAAACATTTTTAAAATTTTTGTTATGTATATGGTTCTGTCCATGAATCACAATTAGTCTATATATTGCAAAATGAAAACCGGAATCCATACTAGTGTGAGGATGAGGGATTTATTTTAGTAAATAGGAACAAGGATACTGTGTATTAATGTTTCAACGATATAAAAACTACCTTTGTAGGGTTTTGTTTATGTGAGGAGAAATTAGCTATAGTAGTTAAATATAATAATCCATAGTTATTATTAGTGTTTGATGGTATCTCAACTCTCAAGCTCTTGCTCATGTGTGTCTTAACTAATGGCTTCAACTCTTTATTTGTGTCTCATTATCATTTAGGATTTCTTGAAAAGACATGTGTTTATGGCATCTTTGAGACTTTTTTTAATGTTGAAGGTTCATAGAAATATTTCATGAGGTGAGAAGGAGATGTGACCGAAAGGAGGTAAGATTCCCCCACCCCTCCTTACTTGCTTTACTTTTTTATATTTCAGTTGATTTATTAACTACTTCTAAGTGTGTTCGTTTGGATTTGAACCTGTAATTGATATTGCCGATTGTTTGGGTTTTTGGGTTTTGAATCTTCTTGTTGTGTGCATAGATCTAAGGGATAAACAGTGAAAATTAAGCTTGATTGTTTGCGATGTTGTAATTTATGTTTTGCCAGAGTAAATTTCCTTTCCCTATGGCAATAGTTACATAAGTTCTAGCTTGTCAAGAAGCTATTGGCCAAGCCACACTGTCTTGGTTAAGTAAAAGTCTCTAAGTAATATTTTTACATTGTAAGAAAGGTATTTTCTATATGTTAGAATACACTGATAAATTAAATAGCATGAATTTAGATTTTGTATAAGCTAAGGCTTTCATTCCAATATTGTACCACTTCTTTCATTTAAAAGAAAAAGGGTGATGGCGTGGCTTCTAGACTGAATTTGATTTTTTTATTGATGGCTGGTTTTTATCATTATGAGCAGCCGTCATCATTTTATTAGAAAAGAAGATGCTAGTTTATCACAACATATGATTTCCCGCTAGTCTATTTTCCTTTGCAAACTTATAATTGGAAACCCTGTGTAACAGAAGAGGGATTGTGTGTATATAATAAAGTTCTACATCCCTAAAAGCATTCTTAGGCATCAAATGCTCTACAACCTCAACTAGGGTGATTTTGGTTTCCTTGAGTAATGCACATATTCTGCCAAACAGATTGTGAGATTCAATGTTGAGATAACTCCTAGCCAACAACTTGAATGCCTCACAACCACAATATGACAACTCAATGTGCTTATCCGGTTTTATTGATCTCACAATTTTTGAAATTATTTTGTAGATTTTTATTAGACTGGCTCCTGATTAGATGAATTCTAATTTTCCAAGTCATGTTATCAATCATTCAACAATTATTATAGTTGATACGACTAATAAAATCAAGAAACTTGTGATATGAAAATTAGTACTGGTATCTAATATAAGCAACATGAGTTTTTTTTTTGTTTTTTTATCTTAAATATAAAAAATTTAATTATCTATGTCTTATTTAATGGAATTATTTTTAAAATACTCTTCATTTAATAAAGTCATTCTCTTTTTTATGTTTGTTATCAAGTTCTAGTGAATGATAGTTAAAAAAATGTATTTTTTTAAATGAAAAATAACACAATTTATAATAAAGTTTACTTTTCTAATATATATTTTTAAGAAACTCTTGTTAAATGCCATATGCCATAAGGTCAAATTATCTTATGCAAATTATTGGCAAAACTAGTTACAACAAAAGCATAAATTGTACTGTATACTTTAGCCAAACTATTTTTTTTTATAGGAAAGCAAAATCCTGTGCAAGAAGAAAGAGAAGTATAAGCCCAAACTCTTAACTCAAACAAAAAATTTTGACCCATCAAGCCCTAACTCCAACCAGTGGACAAGAAATGGCCTAAAAATAGAAACTATTAAATATAGGGAATAAAATATTTAACCTAACATATTTCATATAAGGAATAAAATATATACTCATAGATAGCATATTACAATAGGAAGGTTACTCATATTTCCTTATAACGGTAGTATTCATGAAATAAGTACATTTTAGATGAAGGTTTTATTCCTCGTAGCTCCTTAACTCACTTGAGTTGTTAATTGTAGCTCCTTTTGAAATTAATTTCTTCCGACAATAAGACAATTGGCCTTGGTACTAAGGTACAATTCTTCCATAAAATGCATGTCCTATTTAATATAAAAAAAATTGTATGCATATAATGTAACCATCATAATGCAGATTGGAGTAGGGTAGTTGTTGCAGTCTTTGGTTTGGTTTTTGCTTTTGGAGATTTTCTTCCATCAGGAAGGTATGTCAGTTGGTCAATTAAAATAATTTTCTCTTTTCACCGTTAACATTATTTTTGTTATAGTTCCTGTACATGGATACTTTAGTTATACTAAACACTAATTTATTATGTCTATTTCCTTCTACTTTTTAGTTTATTTTATCGAATGGATAAGAGTTGGATAGATTACAACTCTCTTAATAAAGAGAAGCATATTAGAGGGACTTTAAATTTTCTTGATTTTGCAATTGGCAAAATCGTCCAAGGATGAAAAAATTTTATGCCCTTGTATCAAATGTGTCAATTGCAAGTGGCACTCTTGGATGGATGTTTATGAGCACATCATTAGTAATGAGTTTCTAAAAGGATATGTTACTTGGATCTTTCACGGTGAATAAGTTGGCTCATCTAGTTCTTTGGGTACATCTCAAGTACAAAGGGGAGTTTGATCATGATATGGATACATTGGTTCATGATGCATTCACATTATTGGGATGTTGTTACAATTAGAAGGTAAGTCAAAAGACAATGATATGGCATATTATGATCTTGTTGATACGAATATTAGAAGCCAATTACATCCAAAGATGCATCCTAGTAAAGGCAAACAATATTTTCCTAGAGCTTGTTACCAAATGACTTCAAAGGAGAAAGAAACATTTTTGGAAGTTCTTAATACAATAAAAGTTCCAGATAAATATTTGTCTAATATTTCAAGATGTGTGCAAGTGAAGGAGCACAAAATATTTGGTCTCAAAAGTTATGATTGTCATCTTTTAATGCAAGATTTTCTTCCTATGATTGTGAAAGGTTGTTTGTAAGACCAAGTGAGTTTAGCTATATCCGATTTTTGTCGTTTCTTCAAGAAGTTGTGTGGCAGAGTACTTAATGTGCGTGATTTAGAGCACTTAGAGCATCAAGTAGCTCAAACATTATGTCAAGTAAAAAGTATTTTTCCTTCATCTTTTTTCACCGTAATGGTATATTTGGTCATCCATTTGGCACATGAAGCAAGAGTTGGACATTTTGTACATTACTGATGGATGTATCCTATTGAAAGGTATGAATAATTTTTAATCATTTTAAAATATTCTAGAGTTATAAAGTAAAATGATGTTATCTTAATTTGTAACCTAAAACTTTCTATTTAGGTTCCCTTTGACTCTAAATTCATTTGTTTGTTATCGAGCACATCCAGGAGGATCTATTTCAAAAGGATATTTAGCTCATGAATGTTTGATATTTTGTTCAAGATATCTATCTAGGGTGGAGACTCGTTTTAATCGATCTTCTCGAAATAATGATTCATGTTTTGTGGAAAATGCAAGTGTTTTAAATCCTTGAGGTAGACCATTAGAAAATAATTTTGTTTGTTTTTGTGATTATGTAATTTTACTTGGATGTAACTATTCTTTTGGTTATTGTGGATGCTAGATATCATCTCATCTTTGTTAGGTATTTTGGGATACATAAATACTCTTGTTTGTTTGTGTGATTATGTGACTTCCATGGGAAATAGACCTTTGTCCGCTTCATCCCTCAAAGAGAGGAGTTTAATTAGTTCGTGTTTGTCAATTTTCAATGTGTGCTCCAATGTTTCAAAACTACTGGAACATCTTTTTTAAGTAAGGCAATTACTTTATTGCATAGATTAGTTCTTTGAACTTGTAGAAAACTTATACGATGATTTGGAAACGTAAAGCATCCCAATAGATAATGGGCAGCGTGATTTTTTTACTATGTGACATTTACCTACGGTTAAAGTCTATAAGTATAAGTTAATGGTTTGTATCTACAAATCTTTCAATGGTAGGCATAAGTTAATGACTTTTACCTACAGTTGGAGGTTGTAGGTACAAGTTAATGTTTTTACCTATAGTTAGAGGTTGTAGATATAAGTTAATGACTTTTACATACACACATTGTGAATTATAGGAATCACACATAGTGACAATCAAATGTAATTGTAGGTGAAAGTAAATCTGTAGGTAAAACCTATACTAAGACTATAATCCATCACTATACACCCCCTCAAAGTTGAGGTTCAAAATGTCCGTAGGACAAAGTCTTTAATATATTTACCTAGGCATTTTTACTATATAGTGATGGTTTTTGTCCGTAGGCATAGGTCATATTTCTTATAGTGGTTGCTGTAACAAGTTATGCATCCAAAGCACTAATGAAATAGACACGTTTAAAAGCTTCCATAAACTATTCACCATCAATGTGTTGTTTTTGTCCAATGTTATTAAGAAAACTTGCACTATGGTTTCTATATTCACTTAAATTTTTTTCATCCAAAGCAAACATGTGCTAGAGCTCTTTATTCTATAAAGTTTGAATGCTAATTAGCTTAGGTTGACTGAGCTTATATTTTTATAACCTTGTGCTGTTATTTCTTGTGTTTTTCGAATATGCTCTAACTAAAAAATATAAATTTCTAAGTATAAATACAATTTCTAATAAAAAGCATGTTACTCTTCAAAAGAAGACAAAAGTAGAAGTGCACACAAAAGTAGAACACACTTTTAGTGAATGTCAATATCTTTTTGGAAAGAAATCACACTTACCCGGTCATTCTCTTTCCTTTGCAAAAGTAGTGATAGTTGTCATATATTCCTACATTTTTATAGTCATTTTGGTGCAATTATGAGATATTTCTTATGGTTTTGGATTTTGTTTGTGTTAATTTTTAGTTAAGTTTTGAATAAATGTTTTCCATAGTTTGACTTTTAATTTATTTCCTTCTACACTTGATCTTGTTTATTTTTTGTAGGTTTTGATAACTGCTAAGCATACGTAAAACTATATATTAATTACTTAGCAATTATCTATTCTTTTCTTATTTTAATGCTTCTTTTTGTAAATAAAATATAAGAATTAGCTTTATTCGAGCTTTTGTCCAGTGGATGCTAAGTTTAGTTAAGTTATGAGGTGTTGGTTGTATTTTTGTAGAGATTTCACTGCAAGAAAAGAAGAGGAGAATTAAAGGTCTGAAGCTGCTCGCCCAGTACATTCCCATTTATCCAGTTGGACAAAGGAGTGCGCGCTTAGCACGCCACTTTTCCCGCTCAACGAGCAATGCAATTCTGGGCCACTATAAAAGTAAAACTAGGGAACGAAATGAGGAGATTTTTGCTTATCTACTTCATGGAGACCTGGGGAGGCTGAGGCAGAGCTAGGGCACAAGAGAAGGGAGGATCCCACTCATTTTGGAGTTCTCTTCCTCCATTTCCTTCTTTCCTCTTTCACTCTTATTCTTTCCTTCCATATTTGTAAGGATCAAGAGGGATCAAGAGTGAAATCAAGTGATTTAGGGTTCTAAGGCTTAAGGAATCAAGGTTAGAACAAATTAGTAGATGAGGATGAGCGAATTTAATCGCTGAATAAAGAAATATCTTTAATATTATATCAATGGTAGTTTCGGTTCGTTGAACTCCAACATGTGACCATCTTCCGCATCAACCGTCATTTCACCCCCAAGTTTGTGTTTCTACCCATTTATTGTGCCCCTGCTCAACTATCTTTACTTATATCGCACTTTACATTTCTGCAATTAGATTAGAAAACTTCAAATTCAATTCTTGTTCGCTTAAACTTAGACATATATTAACTCTGAGTACAAGCAAGTTCCCTATGGAAATCGACCTCGAACGTACCGAGTTACTACTTGACAAAGCGGTGTGCTTGCCGTGCTTAGCCTACATCAAGTTTTGAAGCAAGTTTTGTACAAGAACTCGGAGCTCTATCAATGACATTAGAGGAAAAAACAAAGGATCTTGAAGGATTCAAAGGAGCAGAAAAAGAGCTTAAAAATGTTGAATTTAGTTCTAGTAAAATAAGCACAACCTCATGCATATGGCATGCAAATCAATCTCCACTTCAAAAATTATGCACAACCATATGCATAACTCCATGCATGCGGTGTGCAAATTAGTCTCTACTTTGGAAATTATGCACATCCCCATGCATAATATGCACAATCCCTTGCATACCCTTGCGACTCAGCAAGCCCATTAAGCCTATAAATAATTTAGGTTTAGCTTTTGTAGGGGAGGTTGATTCTAGTGTATTTTTTAAGAGAGAAAAGCTTGTGGTAGAGTCTATGCCTAAGGAATCTTCTCTATCTTCTTCATCAACAAATTTTACCTCTCCCATGGCTATGAGTAGGTAAATTCATCTTTTGTTAGGGTTTAATGTAATTAGACTATTACTCATGCAATTGCATTTTATTTCTATTCAATAAAGATTGTTATTGTTCTTATTCTATGATTAAATGCTTGTGTTTGGTCTGATCAACCGATTGCATGATTCTGTAATTTCAATTGTAATTGGAAAATTCTTTTGAATTGCGAACTGAAGAAGACAAACCAATTTTTTTATGCCTAGGGATAGGGTAAAGAGAATTGATAGTCATTAAAACACTTTTTCTTAATGCAAGTACCTTGGTTATAGTAATTTAAGGGATTGATATTGGAATCAAGCGACTTAGTTCTTTCACTTAATGCATTAAGGCTTGAGTAATTTTTTGGATTAATGATAATTAAATGTTAATTGAGTAGAAATAGTAAGTGATTTCATGTGAGGGACGTCTAATGAAGTTAAATCCCAACGATTTCTTCTATTGATATAAACTTTTGTTTTTTGTGCATAGCAAGTGTTAGACTAAATTCCACAACCAAATTTCTTCTCTTTAATCTATTTAATTTCTTGCAATTATCTTTATTTACAATACCTTAAACTTCATAGTCTATAATTTTACTATTACTATCCAAGTATCGCACAAGTTCCTATAGAGATGATACTTACATATCACCGTTACTTGAGCGATATGGTACTCTTGTCAATATCCCAATAAGCGGACATGTAAAAAGCAAAGCAATAACGTAACAACCTCTCCATGCATTAAATGAAGGCTGGAATAGAAAGAAAAGAAAGGATTCTCTCTCACAACATAAACATGTTGTGACATGAATTAGATAACCTTGACCCTTAAACATGTAGTCTTGGATTCAATCTCTAACTTGTGCATATGAAAAAATATCTTTTGAGAGAGATTAATCCCTTAAATAGATCTCAATACCTAGAGTTTATGTTTGGAAGAAGAGAGTTTAAGTGATTAATCCCTTAATCCCATTACTTGTTCATTAAGGGATCTCAATACCTAGAGTTTATGTTTGGAACCGTCATTAAGAGTTCATGAGAGAGATTAATCCCTTAATCCCGCTACTCTTATTTAAACAGTCGCAATAATCAAGCGACGACAGTTTAAGTGGAACCGTCATTAACCTAGTGCCACCAATTGACAATTTTCTTGTAGTGATACCTTGATTTGCACAAATAAAAGAAAAGACACATATAATGGGGATGGATCCAAATATAGAAACTAGGGGTACAAACACGGGCGAACCTACGTATAAGAGAAGGGGGGCAAGTGCCTCCCTTAAATTTTTACATGAAATTACTAATATACCCTTATTTTTAAATATTTTCACAAAATATCGAATAGAGTGATAGACCACGAGACCACGCGCCCACCACTCAGTCCTTCTTCTCTCCTTCCTCTTGCCCTAGACCACACGTTCTGCTCCTCCTCCGCCAGAATCGCCACTGTTGGCCACCGCCTATCTCCAGGGGCCAGAGCCTCCTCGCGCAAGTTGTAACACGCAACACCTTCGAGGCTCCGACTCTGAGTTGCGTTCCCACGCTTCCGTTTCTGGGCTTTTGGGTTCTGGCATCGTTCTTCACCGGGGCTACACTTTGCAGCCTGCAGCGGTGGCATTTCTGGGCGGCTGGGCCTCTACACTCTCCAGGCCTCCACTTCGTGCACCAATCTTTTACTCAACAGGTACACATCAATTTTTTTTCTTTTATTATTATTATTTTTTTTCTTTTTCCATAAGATTTATGTTTTATTTAGTGCTTTTTTACCCTAATCATGTCATTTGCAAATTGTGACAGACAGAATTTGTAAGTGGTAATAAATTAGATTACCATTTTGGATTTTTTGTTAGAAAGAGGGGTAAAACTGATATGTATGATGAATTGATGATTGTTCAGATGAACATATTAGAAATTCCAATAATGCATGTAAGAATGCTTCAATTGATTATGGCTTCTGTTTGCCTCATAAATATGTTTCCTATTGTTGCTCAGTTTTTAGTTGATAGGGGAATCAGTTGGGTTAAAGTTAGCATTTTTAATTTTCTGGGGTGTGGTTTCTAGGTGCACTTAGTGTTGTTCTAAAATCAAAATTAGACTTTTACCTCGGTAATTCGTGTTTTATTAATGTTAACTTAAGATTATTGAGGTGAAACTTCAATTTTGATTGGAGACAAATGCTGAAAGTATTTAAGGAATTGTATCTAAGGTTTATGGTTCATTTAGTGTTTTTAATTTTTGTTTTATTGGATTTTCTTCTGGAGCTTATTGGTGGGGTGTTGTTTGCTTTACTAGCTCACACATCTGAGCTTGAGTATCTGGTTCACCAGCTAGAGCAAGCAAATGTGTAGTTATTAAATGAAGAGGTGAGACTTTAATGTTATTGTTGGGTTGGGAATCAATGGTGTTAGTTGATGGGGTTGTAATTTTGCTTGTTTGGCCTTGTGGTTTGTGTTGGAGGAATTAATGGTTGAAAGCATATGATTGGCTCCATTGGAAAAATTCTCTTCAATGGGTATCATTTGAGTGCACTTGTGGATTGCATGATTTGGCGTTCTGTAAAATTGTCTCATTGCTGGTATTTGACTGATGATGAAAGTTTAAAACTTCCTTTAGTTGGTTAATGCAATTTTGTTTGTGGGTAGTCAATTTGAGTCACATCTTTTGTTGCAACTCTTTTTTTTGCTGGTTGAAGATTTTTACATTTTGTTTCTGGAATCTGGTTTTTTTTTATCAAATTTTGAAATCTTGGGTCTTGAATGCAGGCTGAGATGAGAAGGTAGAGGAAAAAGCAGGTATGTACTGTGTAACATATCTTCTATCTTTTTTACATGTTAATTTGCGTGTTCATGTGTATTTGATCTGGTATACTTGAAACTGTCATGTAATGGCATGTCTTTAGTAAAGAAGCCAAATTCCATTTATAATTTTCCTTTAATAATGTGGATTTAATGATAGGCAGAAGCTTAAGCTTGAGATTAAATAAGTAGTAAATTTCAACTTAATGATGTTATTAAACATCTAGTTCTGGTAGATAGGTGTTGTTAAAACTATAGTATTCACACCGATAAAATCATGTAAATTGGATAATTGAAGTATCTTAAGAAGTGTTTGTGTGTTAAAATTTATTGAGTGTCTTCCTTTATTAATTTTCTGGATTCGTTACTAGGTACAAATATATTAACCGTCAATGAATTATAATTTAAAAAAATCTACATTAAATGTATTTTTTTGTTAAAATGAAGACTTAAAAAAAAAACATTCGTCTAGAAGGAGAAAAATTGTCATTATTTTCACGATGAATATATACTATAAAAGGGAACATAATATTTTGTAAAAAAATAAAAATAGATAAATAATAAGACTTAAATACTATTATTTCTATAATCAAACTATTCACAAACGTGACTTTGAGCTGGTTCCATCCTAACTATATTATTAGTCAGTGTCAATTATCCAAATTCGATCAGATTTTCAAATTCCAAGAGGTGGCCTACCTCATTTGCTCGAGCTCAATCCAAAAAAATCAATGAGAAGATGAAAATTTTCTATGTATCAACCAAAATTATTAGTCTTCATAGGCCTTTAGACTAGTGAATCCAACGAGGCAGGGAACAAAAACCATTTTGAAAAGCCGCAAGTTCGGGGGCGGCCATCAAGCCATATTGCTTTCACATCTCTTAGAGGCTAGAGCATGTTTAGTTGTTCACTATCAAAAGTGAAAATGAAATAAGAAAATAAAAATAAAAATAGAAGGAAAGATGTGGAGGAAGCTCTTACAAAAATTCCTTTCATGTAACTATCATTTTTTTTCTATACGGCACAAGGTACCTATCCTTTCTTTCCGCTCTTTGTTTCCTTTTCACCCAATTTTGTATACCCAAAAAACCCAATATATGTAATAGCTAGCAAATAATATTTGACATGTTACTGGTATTTCAAATAATCTTAATTGGGTTAATTTTAAATGTGTTTTAAACTTTCCTGATTAAGACTACTTAGGCTTATGTAATGAATAAATAAAACACATTGTCTCCATGCTATCACACCCAATTATTTAACTAAAGTCTAATACCTTTCATGATTTGAAAATCTCTAATTAATACATATTTTCGATTCATACCAATACAAAAAAATACTAAGACACATGTAAAAGTGGAGTACAGAGTCAAATACAATTTATTAATAACAAACATCACAAATCAAGGGATTCACTTTAAAGATGTCTCTTGTGCCTCATCTGTGATCACTTTGACTTAAAAAGAATCCTATAAGTCTATAACTAAGTATAAAGTAAAGAACACTCTTTAATTTTATACACTCCATTATCTCATACAACACTGACTTCAACATTGAAACCTTTGCATATATCCTATCAAAACTTGGCTTATAAAAAAGCAACTTTGATTCCAAAATTTGTCTTGAATATTCTTTGCCTAGAGCTGATGTTGAACAAAATGTTATTGATATTTTTTTACTTTTATTAAATTTCATTCATGTTGTAATTTAGTATGAATAGCTCAGTTGATTGAAGAATATATGAATTATTGTAAATTCACATTAACTTTGATTAAAGCCATTAAAAAAGTACATTGGTTAGTTTCAGAATAACTTTTTTAGTGTAAATTAATAATTCTGCCTTAAAATATACATAAATTATTTGAAAGAATAAAATTTAATTATGCAAATATTATCAATGAACACATGCATGTACGATACCCAATAATGTAAAAAAATGGAAAATAAATATAAGATCATGATATAAAAATAGATATAAAATGCTGAGGGTAGTGGAATTTGGTAGTGTCTAGGAGAAACTGCCCAATGAAATGCATGGTGGAGATATGGCGATGGGAATGACATGCAGCAGACTTAGTGGTTCGGTTAGTAAGGGACAGCCAACGGGAACTTTGGCCTCATCAAATCTACTCTGCTTCCAAATTTCCAATATTTTTACACCTGTCTTCTTACAGTGCTAGAAAAAGATTTTTAAAATATATCTTCCCCGTGATTTAATTTAGCATGTCGAACTGCCAGAAATTAACTGTGAATGTATAACTTTAACTTGTAACAATATGTTTCACCTCCTTTTTATTTTTTCATCACGTTTCTCTTTTCAGATAATTGGTTAGTCAATCAATAGAACTTGCTATATTACGTTCAATTATCGGATTTTTTTTTTCTATTGATAGACAATTTGTAAATTTTATTATAATTTTTTTTCATTTCCTTAAGGAGGTGTATTATCTTTCCCTAATCTGATTTAAAAAATATAAAAAATAGGAATATAAATAATTCGGATTAAATTGAGTTTTTTTTTTGTCAATCCAAGATTGAATTATATTGATTATCTGATTAAATCATAAAAAATTATTTCATCTTTAAGTCTTGAAAAAATATTAAGAAAAATTCGCAAACTAAACACTAATAAGTATATTTTAGTAAGAATATTTTTAAAAATTAATATTCATAAAACATGGTAATAGTAAAAAAATAAATTATAAATATATGTTCACAATATCATTCTTAAAAAAATTTATTACCTTAAAATATATTAAAAAAAACTTTAAGGCAATATATTACCTTAAGATAAATAATGCATTAATGTGAGAATAAGTTATACTTAATTTAAGATTTCTATATTAATAATTGAATTATATATAAGTTGGGTTAGATTTCAGTCAAATTCAAAACTCGAAACTCATCATTTAATTTAATTTTAAGTAAATTTATTAAATTAAAATCAATATAATGATCTGATCTAATTTAAAAAATTTAATTAGATTAGATTAAATTCAACTTGGTGGAATCCAGTTACACCCGTAGTCAAGGTAAGCAAAACATAATTAAGTATATCCTCATTATTAAATGGGAATGGCACAGCACCCTCAATGTTCATGCTGATGCCACACAGCATGAAGTGCATTGTTTTACATAGTTTGCTTTTTAATTTATGATGGGTTTACATCCTTCTATTTACCAATATATACTCTTTCTTTTGGCCAACATCCATAAGTTAAATCACGTAAGTTAAGTATTCTCGATTTAAAATCTTATATATATATATATATATATATATATATATATATATATATATATATAT
>CM023955.1:18822715-18868940 GCA_013407115.1 Glycine latifolia
CAATTATCATTACAATTATTATATTATTTAAAATAATTCTCTTTCAAAAATAATCAAATGAATTTGTTGCTTAGAACTCTTGAGAATGTCATGTGTAAATTCTTATTGAAAAATATTTGGTGTATGTATTATAAAAATGATATATATAAATTTATTCTATAAGATGATGTCACAGAATTTTATACTCATTTTTTTAAAATAATTCAATTAATTAATTTAAATTTTATATTTATTCTATTAAATTGATTTAATCATTCTACTAAATCTTAAATTAATTTTTATGATATATATTAATTGATTGATTAATTAAAACTAATTAATAACTAAAGATTTATTTATCATTCTCTTAATAATTTCAGTAAATCTTAAATTAATTGATATCTTGTAGAAATGAGGGTATATATGTAACTTCAATTTTCCCGCTCTTTTTAAGGATAAAAGAGTAATAATTTTATATAATTTTTTATTCAAAAAAGGAAATATTTTTCAGCTCATAATTTTAAGGCTAAAATAATAATTTTAAATTTTCTTTTCTTTTTAAAGATAAAATTGTAATTGTTGAAGTAATTTTATATTTAAAATGTTATATTTTTATTTTAAAAATTAATTTTTTATTTAAAAAGTCATATCTAAATTGAAGTAAATAAAAATTGTTTTTAATAAAATGATATACTAATAATTTTATATATCAGAATTTAATAAAGGAAAGTAATAAATATATTTTCAATTATCATTTATGCATAATTAACTAATAATATAAAAGGATAATAATAAATGAATAATTTGAATCAATAAATAATTTTGTTCATAAATATAAATATAAATAAATGTTATGTTACAATTAGGAGCGTTTTGTGGATCAATTACACAGATAATTGGAAGAAGAAAAAAATTGGATTAACTCAAATTCGGGTAAGATAATTTGAAATGACATTAAAAAAATTAAAATCAAATCAAATTAAAAGGAAAGTAATAAATATGTATTCAATTAACTAATTAACTAATAATATAAAAGGAAAATAATAAAGGATCTTAATCAGATTATATTTTTATTTGTGTTTCTTAATCAAAATAAACAAATTAATATTTATGTATTCAATCACTAATTTGAAAAGCAAATTGAAAGAAAATTAATAAATATATTCTTTATTAGCATTTGTACGTATACAATTAATGAATATATTATTTGAATTGGTGAATAATTTATTATAAATTACCACCATTCATTTGAAGTTAGTTTCTCCCATTTATCATTTTCTCACTCAGTAAATTTCAATTGCTTCTGATTCGTTTTTCTTTGAATTTTCTTCATTTGAATCTACATGGTTTTTTTAATCTCACTAAAGCATACTAATATTATTTTGTTTTATTTGCATACACATATTTGAGTTGGGAAAGTGGATTCTTTAGGTGGGAAATATCGTAATATTTTTTTTTCCTTTCTCTTGATGAATTTTTCTTACATGAATTTGCATATATTTATCTCACAAAAGCATAGTTTTGTGTGTGTGTAGATACATATTTAAATTAAGAAAGAGGATTCTTAGGTTGTGAAAGAAATTGAGTAATCACCTTTATATTTAAAGTTAAGTAACTGCCTTATCTCATATAACTTTTTTCTTCTTCAAATAATCAGTGTTACATATCCCTCTGCAAAGGAAGCAAGTTGGTTCCATGTTTTCCTTTGAACATTGAGTATTGTTTACTAATTTCAAAAAAGAAAAAGAAATTAAAGAGGAAATTTTGATGCTTTGATATAAATAGAGAAGGAAAAAGGTAGGTGAAGAGAAAAACCATATTGTTTTTTTAATGTGTTTCTTTTCTTTTTCTTAATGTTTTTTTATAATTTTTTTGTCTTTTTTTTTTTCTCTTACATGCATGCTTTAAGTCTTTTTAAATTATTTTTTATGTATTTTTTTATTATAAGTAATAACATGAGAACAATATTTACGGTTACATGACATCATACTATTTCTTATGTTTTATGTTTTTTTTCTTTATCTATTTTGTTATCTTTTTCTTCATCTATTTTGTTTATCTCATCAACTCTCTGTTTACTTTTCTTCATATTAATCAAAGTTACTTTTTAATTTATTTTGTTATTAAAGCATAACAATTGAATTTGATTTTCAATCTGAAATTCCTTAATCATTTTTACGTGTCAAAATCGCTTAATCCACACTCATTGTTTTTTCCTCCTAATTTCAATTTAAAATCAATTTTTTGTCAAAAAAATACTTATGTATTTTTATTTCTTTACTTTGCTTATATTTTCAATGGAAAAAGTTCTAGCAATTTTTGAATTAGTGGTAAACTAAGATTTAAAATATCTTTCGTGTAGTTATTTTTATTTTATTTTTTAATTAGTCATTGGTTGGTTGAATAATTGATTTTTTTTAATAATAATTGAATTTCCTTGAAGTAAATTAAGAATAGAGATATTTTTATATTTTTAATGATAATGGAGAATTTTCTTAAAGTTATATAGAGAAATCAAATAGAGTGACAATGGTGAGCTTGAGATCATGAATAATGAATCTTTTTTTATGAAATAAATAATGAAATATATACATTATTAAACTTGATTTATATATTCTAATTAAATTGCTTTCAGAGACTAGGTAAGTATATAAGCTGAAAAGGAAAAGCCAAGTAAAACAAAATTTGTTAGATTCAGAATGTAACTTTTTTATAACATGAATTCCTCTATAAAATGTCATTTAAAATTAATTTTTAAATTATTTTACAAAACATGAAATTGAAATATTAATTGACAATTTACATTAAATTAACTATTAACATTAATTGATAGTCTATATTTGAATGATCTGTTAACATTAGTATATGTTTTTTTTTATGAATTTCAATAAATTTATTTTTTTAGTAATACATGTCCTTATTCTCCAAATCTTCTCCAAATTAATATGAAATTAACCTTTTTCATTGATATCTACAAACAAAATCATCATTTATTTTCATAAATTTCAAGGAAGCTAAGAATCATCCTAAAATATAATTATTGTTTAGTCTTGCACTTAAGGGTGATTTTTAGGATTACAAAGTGATTATAACTGTAGATAAATGATATATTTTCTTTGGCTTTTTTCAATTTGTGTTTGTTTGCACTTGCATAATATTTTTAACATATACTTTTTTTATGTGTGTATATAATAATCAAAGTTTTGTATACTATTGCAATACGAAATTGTGTAATGTACAAAATTAAACATATTGAATTGTCATATTATCTTATTAGATATATATATATATATATATATATATATATATATATATATATATATATATGAACTAACCTTAATGACCTATTTTTTAATTTTGAAAATAGTTTATAAATTCATTTATAAATTTTCAAATGGTTCAAAAACTTATAAAAAGGAATTAAATTCGTTTATATTTTTTCTATATAAATTAAAAAATTCTAACTTGATCAATATGTTTAAAGGAATTAAATTTAAATTTTAGTACAAGTGAATTACATATTAATAATGAAAATTTTGAAAAATAAATTAAGTAAATTATGAGATATATGAATGATATAGTAAAGTGTAAAATGATGAAACAAAAAGAAACAACTTATCAAGTTAATATATAATATATTTTTTAAAATTTAGAAAGTCAATTATCATGATTAACCAAATAAAACGCAATCTAGCTTCTTAAGATATGAAATTATATAAATATATTGTAAATGGGTGTGCCATATAGAAAAGAATAGTGTAAATTAATTTCATACGGAAAGAAAAACAGTCATTAACTTTATATATAGAGTAAATTATACTCTCACCTCCTGTGTTTCACTCAAATTTCACCTGATACTCTTCCCTTTTTACACCCTAAAAAAAATCTATTAATTGTTTAGTTCACATTACACTTAAACTCTCTCATTTCTAAACACTGTTTAATAATCTAACAGAAATTAGGCACATGCTGATAACATGACTTTTAATGAAAATTTATGTTTAAAATACTCTCATCTTCTTCCTCTCGCTTCTTTTTTGTTTTTTTTATGTAAACCCAACTTTGAACCCACTTTGTTGATGCATAGTGCTAACATATTTCCTCTCATCCTTTGTTCTACTAAGATACATATGAACTAAATTTTGATTCTCAACAAACATTTTTATATTATATTCCTGTAGTCCCAAATATCAACACTATTTTAATCAACAATAATAAACAAATGATTCATCCATTGTATTTTCTGTTGTCCCAAAAATATCAATACTATTATAATCAACAATAATAAACAAATGATTTTAAAAATCACAAGTGATCCCAACTGGTCTCCCATTGAAACCCCATTCAGAAATAGGTAACAATAAACAATCAAAATTAAATAAATAATCTTAAAAAGTAACCTATATACAAGGTCCAATGGTCACTTATAAGCATAACCTAGCGTGAACAGAAATTGTGGAACAAAAAGAAAAACAGAGTGTTTGGGAACGTCGAAGAGGAAGACAAATGAAGGCGTTCATGAACGTTGCGAACTAGAAGAGGAACAATGGGAAATTCGCGAACTGGAACAAGGACGATGAAGAACTTGCGAACGGTGAAGAGGAATGAAATATGAATGTTGTGAGAAAAAGAGAAACTCGCACCCCCTGGACGCTGAAGAAGAACTCGCCAACAAGAGGAAGATAAATAGTACTTACTAATGGTGAAGAGGGATGAAACGTGAATCATAAATTCTAAAACTAATTGAGAAGACATAATTTAGGTTTTACAATTAAAATATAAGGACAATTTTGTCTGCTCACATATTTCAATTGACGTTAGTTAACAGCGTTAATAGAGGAAGGTAAAAGTAATGTGCAAAAAGGGAGGGATATCAGATGAAATTTGAGCAAAACACAGGGGGTGCGAGTGTAATTTACTCTTATATATATTGGTGCTTTTTTTTTATGATTACAATTAATTATTTAATTTGATTTAAAATTAAAAATGATTATAAAAAAATTCAAATAACTATATTAATTGATTTTATAATTAGGGGGTGTTTGCAGGTTGGTTTAGGCTGATTATGGTCAAATTTAAGACCCAACCCAATCAAATTTGATCGGTTCAGTTCGGTTTTCACAAAAAAAAATTGAAATCCAATCCAACTCAATCCATTCATGGACGGTTTGGTTCTGACCAATGGATTACCCATTTCAATTTGATCTTTTTTTTTTCTTAGAACTATTTTATATCATGATTCACGCAAATATCCAATATAGCTAACACAATAAGGTAAATAGTCATTTTCGTCCCAGAATATATAGAGACCTGACAAATTCGTTTCCAAAAGATAAAAATTCAAATTTTAGTCCTCGAAAGTGAAAAAAGTATGACAAATTCATTCATCTGTTAACTTTCGTCTGTTATTGTTAATGAAAGAGACTACGTGACACAAAGATATGAAAATGTCACAAAAATGATTGTCAACATGGCTGCATAATAGATTGGATCAAAATGTTAGTAAATTTCTATTGGACCACAATGTCAATAAGTTTTCATTGGACTAATTTGTCAAATCCCAAATAGTTATTTTCGTACCTAAATGTGTAAAGCGCTGACAAATTTGTTCTTAGAGATGAAAATTCAAATTTTAGTATATTCATTTACATGCATTACAAATTTGATACAACTATTTACTTGTCTTCTCAGTTACTGAGATCATTGGCACATTGTTGGAACATAATAGTATCATAGGATATTCATTTGTATTTTTTTCTCTCTCTACATATCCTTTTATTGGGTTTTTTTTTTCATGTTGTAAAAGTTGTTGTCAGTTTGGTGTTTTTACCAAAAACACATTCTTTACTCGTTTCCATATTACCAAACTCCCTAATACCATTCAAAATGCATGCAGAAGTTGAAGCAACGTTTAAGGTTGCTGGGCCGGCATTGATTTTTTAAGAGTGATCTGTTCTATTCTATTCTTTCTCTCTATGTTGGAATTATTATCAATGTTGGTTTTGTTTTGTGTCTCTTTTGTTTAGTGGGTTTAAAAAATCCTTGTGTTACACCCAGTCCTATTTGAGAGAGAAGTTGACACTTGACAATGTCAGACATGCACTTATTTGGTTGTTGTCCTTTGAGCTGGTAAGACCATTTTTTAAAAGAAACTTTCATAATTATAGGTTAGAACAAAATCAAACGTGTTGGTCTTGAATTACAGGTTAGAAAAAAATTAAGTGTGTTGGTCCAATGAAAGAATTAAATTATATTTTACAGGTTAGAACAAAAAAAAGGGAAAGATGAAGATTAAATTATATTTTATCCTTAAATAAAATGAAATTTGGGGTCTGACAAATTAGTTCAATGAAAACTTACTGACATTTTGGTCCCTTTGAAAACTTACTAACATTTTGGTCAAATCTATTCAATAGTCATGCTGACAATCATTTTTGTGACATTTTCATTCCTTTGTGTCACATAGACTCTTTCATTAAGAGTAACAGATGAAAGTTAACGGATGAACGAATTTGTCGCACTTGTTTTACTTTTGGAGACTAAAATTTGAATTTCTATCTTTTTGGGACGAATTTGTCAATGTTTTGCACATTTAGGGATGAAAATAACTATTTACCCTAACACAATATCATCAAATGTCTGAAAGTAGTAAAATTGATTCATCTAATACCATCAATATAATATTCTAAAATAGACTAATACAAATTAAGACAAAATATCATTCAACAAGATTTACTATAATAGTCTGAATAACAACTATTTCCTACAAACTAATTTCTTGCAATAAACTTTGGTGCGACCAAATTTGTTACAACCAAATTTGCCAAAACAAATGAACAAAATATTATCTATTAATATTATAAACATTTGTAGTTTCAACACTTAGAGTCTCAATATTAGCATTATTTAAAGCCAAACCAAATAACTCTAAATTTTTTTATCGATTTTGATTGGTTCAGTTCGGTTTTGATCAGACCTATAGATCTAAACCCGTGACTCAACTCATACATGAACGATTTTGATCGGTTCGATTTGGTTTTGACCAAACTACATAAATGACCAAATCTAAACTGTTCGGATTAGTTTGGATCAATTCAGGTTTATGGATAACCTGTACCCATAAATACCCCTATTTATAACATATAAGTTGATTATAAAAGTTTATAATTTTGACTAAAAATATTTAGATATAGTTAAAATTGACTGTAACTTTATATGCGTGTGTGTGTGTGTGTATAGGTTTGTGAAGAGTTATAGGGGTTTGAGATACGGTTTTGATCATGTCTAATATGGTTTCATTTCCTTCTTCTTCAGAAGTAATGTCGGCCCATGTTTTGGATGGAAGGCCTTTTGGAAGATGAGAAAGACCTTGTTCATGGAGGGCCAAAAGGGTTTGGATTAGCATGACATAATCCGCCTTTGTTTGGGATTGTGGTTTAGGTTTCTGAGTCAAAGACTCAGTGATGGATGGTGGCAACACTCGGGTAGATGACCCAGACTGGGTTCATGACCCAGATTTTGATTGTTTCTTGGAATCTTCTTCTTGATTGGATGAAGATCCAACCCCTGCAGATGCTGCATGGGAGATTAAACCAGCAACAACTAGTCTAGGGTTGGTGCCTTTTTCTCTCTCTCTTCCTTGTGAGGAGGAAGATTTAACTGAATTGGGCATTTTCTCACCGATCTCTCCCCTGTAAGTATTCACGAGTAAGATAATCAGGTAAGGAGTTTAAAGTACCTTTGAGAAATTCAATTTCAAAATAAAAAATACTTAGAATAGCTTGCCATCGGGCGAAAATTTTTTTTGATGCAAGGTTTTTGACATCCTTTTGTAAAATCTCTTTTGCAGATTTACAATCAACACGGATTAAAAATCTTTGATTAAGCAAATCTGATTGAAATTTAGAGATGCATAAAACAATTGCTAAAACTTCCTTTTTAACTGTGGAATAATTCTGCTGAGCAGGGTTCCAATGCTTAGAAGTGAATGCAATTATTTGTTCTTTTCCATTAGCAGACTGCTTGAGAATGCCACCATAACCTATGTCAGAGGCATCAGTTTCACCAATCTTTTTGGCTGAGGGATTGGGAAGATATAGACAAGGAAGATTTTGAACTTGGGATTTAATTTGTTTGACGATGTCTGAATGAACATTTGTCCAAGGAGGAGGAGTCTTCTTGTTGAAGGAGTTGGACCTATTGAAGGTGATCTCTACTCTTCCTAGTCATACTACTTAACAGACTCAAAACTAGGTGTGGTTTGGGGTTTAGCCAGAGCAACCCTGTCCATGGCCCAAGTCTGTGGGAAATTAATGTCTTCCCACTTGATGAGTTTAGGGATAACAACCTTGGCTTTGGTTGTATCCGTGAGAAACAAAGTAATTTCTCCAGTCTTCTTGGGTTTGAGGACTCTGGATACACATGAGTTCATTACCTTGTATTGAACTCGGTAGATGATATTGACCGAGATAGATCCAACTTTCATATCAAGACCATGAAGCTGGACGTCTAAGGTCAAGATATCTAGGATGTTTGCATCCTCAAGGCTGACAGTCCTATCAGGATAGTAATTGAAATAGATTGGTCCATTGCTAAGGCTGGTCTCTACGGTGCCTAAGATGGAGTCGGTAAACTGATTATGTCGGGAGTGTCTTAAACACAGAAGAATTGAGGTGTTTAGTCCTTCGATCCCTAAAGGTTTGGCAGCAACTTGGGAAGCTTTCTTGAAAGAAAAGTTCCTTGCTGGTCTTCCAAAATCCTTAGGGGATAAGGTTAGGGACAAGATCCGTAGTCAGCACCCTAACAATGAAATCCCTTACAAGCAATTAAGTTATGGACAACTTATTGCTTACATCCAAAAGGTAGCCTTAAAGATTTGTCAAGATGATAAAATCCAGCATCAGCTTGCCAAAGAAAAGGCTCAAAATCGCAGAGACTTGGGAAATTTCTGTGAGCAGTTTGGCCTTCCCTGTTCCAAGCCTAGGAAGTCCAAGAAACATACCCATAATCCAGAGAAACAGAAACCCAAGAAGTCTGTTTACTATCGTCACAAGTCAGGAACCCCACCTAGAAAGTTTAGAAGAGAGTTCCAGACCAAACCTCCCTTTGATAAGGTCAATATCCCTAAGAAACCAGTAGTTTGTTGGACTTGTGGCAAACCTGGCCATAAAAGTCAGTATTGCAGGCTTAAGAAAAAGCTTAGGAATCTTAACTTAGAACCAGCTGATGAAGAACATATTAATCAGATCCTAGTAGAATCTTCCTCTGAGAATGAATCCGATAAAGAAACTTCTGAGGGTCAATCTTTAAAAAATCTGAATCAAATTCAAGAGGATGATCTATCTTCGATTGATGAAGACTGTCCTTCTTCTTCTCAAATCAATGTCCTTACCCAGGAGCAAGATCTTCTTTTTTAGGCGATTAATTCTATTTCGGACCCTAAAGAGAAGAAAAATCTTTTATTAAAACTTAAACAATCTTTAAATGAACCATCTTCTTCTTCTTCAAAAACTAACAATTTGTTAATTACTAACAAATTTAATCTTAATAATACCCTTAAAAAATTTGAAAAGAGTGTTGTTAAACCAGTAACCCTACAGGATCTTCAACATGAAGTTAATCAACTAAAAGCTGAAATTTGCCTCATTAAAGAACAACAGAGTGTTCATCAGAATATTCTGACTGTTCTGCAATCTGGTGATCAAACTAATGAGGAGAATCATGATCAGAATAACAATGCCTTTGATAATGAATCCCCAAATGATTCAGTTACTCCTGTAGTTCCTCCAAACATTTTCGAGTTAATTAATTAATTAACAATCCAAAAGTTTTTTATAAAAATCAAAATTATTGTTGGAACATTTATCCTTGAAACTGAAGCTCTATTTGACACAGGGGCAGATTCAAACTGCATTCAAGAAAGATTAATTCCAACCAAGTATTTTGAAAAAACCTCTGAATGCCTTAGTACCGCTAGTGGTTCTAAACTTTGGGTCAATTACAAGCTTTCAGATGCATTAATTGAAAAGGAAGATTTGAAAATTAAAACCTCTTTCCTTTTGGTTAAAAATCTGAAAAATGCTGTTATTGTAGGAATGCCTTTTATCAAATCAATCTTTCCTATAACCATTTCTGATAAAGGCATTTGTACAACTTATCTAAACAAATCTATCACTTTTAGGTTTCTTAAAACCCCAATTGTTACAAATTTAAACCCAATCATTTTTAAGCAAAACCAAATTAATTATCTTAAAGAAGAGATTTCTTACAAGAAAATTGATGATTTGCTTAACCAACCAATTATTATTAATAAAATCAAGTTTTTGTCCAATCAAATCCAAAACTCCATATGTGTCGATCTTCCTAACGCTTTTTGGCAACGCAAACAACATATCGTTGATCTTCCTTATGAAAAGGATTTTAATGATCGACAAATCCCGACCAAAGCCAGACCGATCCAGATGAGCCAAGAACTCCTTGTTCATTGCCAAAAGGAAATTCAAGATCTTCTGCAAAAAGGGCTAATCAGGAAAAGTAAGAGTCATTGGTCTTGTTCAGCATTCTATGTCAACAAACTAGCCGAGATTGAGCGTGGATCTCCCCGTCTGGTCATCAACTATAAACCCCTCAACCAAGCCCTTCAGTGGATTCGCTATCCGATTCCTAACAAGAAGGATCTTCTTAATCATCTTTTTTCCGCTATAATCTTTTCAAAATTTGACATGAAATCTGGATTTTGGAAAATTCAAATTAGTGAAAGCGATTGTTATAAAACGGCTTTTACAGTTCCTTTAGGACAATATGAATGAAGAGTTATGCCTTTTGGATTAAAAAATGTTCCTTCAGAATTCCAAAAAATTATGAATGACATTTTTAGTCCATACTCTTCTTTTATTATTGTTTATATTGATGATGTTCTTGTGTTTTCCCAATCTGTTGACCAACATTTTAAACACATAAACATTTTCATTCAGGTAATCAAGAAAAATGGTCTTGCTTTATCTAAACCTAAAATCAATCTTTTTCAAACAAAGATCTGTTTCCTTGGTCACAACATCCATCAAGGAACTATCACTCCCAACAATCGTGCCATTGAATTTTCCAACAAATTCCCAAATCAGATTATCGAAAAAATCCAACTTCAGCGTTTTCTCGGTTGTCTAAATTATGTGGCTGACTTCTTCCCTCAGGTAAGTAATTTGGCGAAACCTCTATATGACTGTCTCAAGAAGACTCCTCCTCCTTGGACAAATTTTCATTCAGACATCGTCAAACAAATTAAATCCCAAGTTCAAAATCTTCCTTGTCTATATCTTTCCAGTCCCTCAGCCAAAAAGATTGTTGAAACTGATGCCTCTGACATAGGTTATGGTGGCATTCTCAAGCAGTCTGCTAATGGCAAAGAACAAATAATTGCATTCACTTCTAAGCATTGGAACCCTGCTCAGCAGAATTATTCCACAGTTAAAAAGGAAGTTTTAGCAATTGTTTTATGCATCTCTAAATTTCAATCAGATTTACTTAATCAAAGGTTTTTAATGCGTGTTGATTGTAAATCTGCAAAAGAGATTTTACAAAAGGATGTCAAAAACCTTGCATCAAAACAAATTTTCACCCGATGGCAAGCTATTCTAAGTATTTTTGATTTTGAAATTAAATTTCTCAAAGGTACTTTAAACTCCTTACCTGATTAGCTTACTCATGAATACTTACAGGGGAGAGAACCGTGAGCAAATGCCCAATTCAGTTAAATCTTCCTCCTCACGAGCAAGAGGGAGAGGAAAAGGCATCAAACCTAGACTAGCTGTTGCTGGTTTAATCTCCCATGCAGCATCTACAGGGGTTGGATCTTCATCCAATCCGGAAGAAGATTCCAAGAAACAATCAAAATCTGGGTCATCAACCCAGTCTGGGTCATCTACCCGGGTATTGCCACCATCCATCACTGAGTCTTTGACTCAGAAACCTAAACCCCAATCCCAAACAAAGGCAGATTATGCCATGCCAATCCAAACCCTTTTGGCCCTCCATGAATAAGGTCTTTCTCATCTTCCAAAAGGCCTTCCGTCCAAAACATGGGCTGACATTACTTCTGAAGAAGAAGGAAATGAAACCATATTAGACATGATGAAAACCATGTCTCAAACCCCTATAACTCTTCACAAACCAAAAGGCAAAGCCATAGTTCAACAACCTGAACCATTGGCAATCCAAAAGCCAAAACCCCAAACACAATATGTCCCAAAAAACAAATGTCAGGATGTCATTCAGATAGAACCTGAATTTTGGGACTCCAAGCCAAACAAAGTTTCCCTAAAAATCTTTCCAAATGACATACAGGGAAACCAATTTCATTACATGCCAACCTCTGTGCTTAAGACAAGGCATTTTTATGAGTTTATTCTAGTTGATACTAATTCAGTCCAGATTAAACATCATAAAAACAAAGATTCTGAGCAAATTGCTTATTCAACTCTGCAAATTCTTAATGTACTGACACTTAGGGAATTTGGAGATATGAATAAGATAAAACGCTTTTCTCAAAACTATGATCCCATTGGGTTTTCATATTGGAATTATCAAACTGCCTGGAATAATGTTTTTTATTTTCAAAATAAGGATTTTATGCATTCCTAGCTTATTTATTTTAAACAAAATGTCCAATATAAGTTCCCACAGTGGTTCCTGCAGTGGTGGAATTTCTATGGACCAATCCTTGAGATACTCCCTTCTGAGGTGGTATCTGGCTTAACAACTTTCACAAAGAAGTTTGAACATCCAACTAACGATCTGTTCCCAGTAGATCTTCACTTCTTCAGCAAACTCTCCCTCACCTGGATCTTCCAATGGCGATACACCTTTGGTAATACCTCCATAAAAGGACAATTACCAATGCTCAAACGGCAAGCCCTGGTAAAATGGTGTCCTCAGTTTGACCATTCAAGGGCCAGTCTTGAATAGGTTTCGCTTTGGTTCAAACAGCATCCAACCTTCACCAAAGTCGTAGACCCAGAAGCCTGCAAATTCCTTAATCAAAGATCACAAGTGTTATCAGCCCTGACATCTTCTTCCTCTTAGGAGAAGTTTACTGAAAACATAAAAATGATCTTTAATCTTTTGGAAAAGGAGAATCAAGACGCCTGCTCCTCATCTAAAAACCCTACTGAAGCTTCTTCAGAATCGTCGGATGATTTCTATCAGAATGAAGATGATTGTTTCGGCATCAATCTTGGGGATGACTGAAGAACTCAGTATCATCCAGCTTAAGGGAAAGTGGTGAAAGCTCCTTTAGCATCTTCAATCTCAGCATCAACATCTGAAGGGAAAGTGGTTAAAGCTCTTTCAGACTAAGCAATCTACAATCCCAGTATCAACATTGGAAGGGAAAGTGGTGAAAGCTCCTACAGATGAAAACTGACATCATCATGACATCATTATTTCCTGCGGCAGACTACTGTTCAGCACTGTTCACTATAGCGGTAGGTTTTCTGGTCTTGTTTACTGGAACTGTAGAAACAAGAATTTTTGAGTCTATAAAAGGGCTACGTCCCTCAATCTCAAAATAGGTTCCATTAGAAGTTCTATTTTTCAAGTGTTGTACAATTCAGAGTGTTCCCCTTAGGTAACTCTGAGTTTAATCCCTTGTAATCTTTAATCTTTTTGAGAAATAAACATTTGTTTTCTCATCTTTGCATTGCATGTTTATTTTTGTATAATTGAATATTTCTCTTCTCATCCACTCCCTCTCATCTCGTTGGCTCTACCACACTTGAGAGTATAATTTTATGCTTTAAATTTATATTTATTGTCCTTATTATTGTTCATAGCCATGTGAATTCCGTATTCTATTCCTGTTTTCCATATGCATTGTTTGTTCTGATTTCTTTCTCTTAGTCCTTGCTTCCACCACATATATATCTTAAGCATATTCTCTTTAACATGTTTTAGACTATGACAAACTAAAATAAAAATAGATTTATGTTTTCATGTCATATTTTTATAAAAACATATCTTTTTCAAGTTTTAATTTTTTAAAATAATAAAATTATTACTCTTCTAAGAATAATTTGTTTTGTGCATATTACATGAAGATGCACTAGATATTTATATTTAAATTTAAAGTATGCACTTTTATATGAATGATGTTTATATTTTTTATATTAAAACATCCTCTTTTTTTTTTTTTTAAATTTTGAAACTACAAAAAAACATTTTAAAACTATTATATAATCTATTTATGTTACGATTATCCATATTTGTGTTCATCTATTACACGAGTAATTATACTTTAACAAATTCATTGAGATTATTAATTTTTTATAATCATTTATTTTTTGATGTCAAGTGACTCTAAGATATTCATATTTAAATTTAATGTATATCACTTTTATATGAATGATATTTACATTTCTTTTTATATCAAAACATACATCATTTTTTAATTTAAAAGTATAAAAATAATATATTTTAAACAATTATATATTTATGTTGCATTACTCCATATTTATATCCATATGTTACACAAGTAATCATACTAGGATAAATCCTTTGAAATGATTGATTTTATTTTATAATCATCAATTTTTTTGTGTTTATAGCAATACTATTAAATATTTATATTTAAATTTAATACATACAACTTTTATACTTTTATGTTAATGATGTTTACTTTTCTTTTATATCAAAATATCCTTCATTATATAATTTGAAAATATAAACTATATTTTTAAACTATTATATCTTCTATTAATGTTGTGCTAATACATATTTATATTCATTTGTTGCATGAGTATTCATACTAGAGCAAATCCATTTGGGTGGTTTTTTATTATTTTTTTATAATCATTGTTTTTTTAAGAGAATCTTAGGTATTGATATTTAATTTTAATGTACAAATTTCATATTAATGATGTTTATATTTAAAATTTGAAAGTATAAGAAATCATATATTCTATTTATGTTATTCTAATTCATATTTATATCCGTGCGAGTAATCATATTAGAGCAAATTCATTAGGATGATTATTTTTTTTATGATCACCATTTTCTATGTTAAGAGACTTTTAGATATTTATATTTAAATTTATTGTATACAATTTTTATATTAATGATATTTAAATTTATTTTATATGAAATTATCCTTCATTTTAAAATTTGAAAGTGTAAAATTATATTTTTTAACTAGTATATATTCTACATAGGTTACATTAATCTATGTTTATATTTATTTGATTCACAAGTATTCATAATAGAACAAATTTATTTGGGTAATATTTTTTTGACCATTGATTTTTTATGTCAAGATATTCTTAGAATTTATAATTATTTTCATGTATACAACTTTTATATAATAATGTTTAATTTTTTATATAAAATATTATTATTTTTTTAATTTGACAGTGTAAAAATTGTACTTTTTAAATTATTCTATATTCTATTTATATCACATTAATTCATCTTTGTATTCATGCATTGCACGGTTAAAAAAATTGGTGATAAATATATTAATTGATTGATTCATATATATATATATATATATATGTGTGTGTGTGTAATTAATATATTTTTATTAAATAATATTTATATTTATATATCTACTATATATAAAAAAAAGGTTTGATTCTATAGGATGATACCGCATGATAACCTCATATTCATTCCTTCTAAAAATATTAAATAATATTATTTTATTTAATAATTAATTTAAATCAATATTATTCTATTATGTATTATTCATTCTATTAGATCTATATTATTATTCTATTAAATGCAAAAAAAATTATTTTTAAAATTTTTGTTCTTAATCAATTATTTCATTTGTCCTTTAGTAATTTTAATAAAAATTCTAATATTGTTTAATAATATAATATGAAAATGATTGATCAATTTATTTCATTTTTTCTTAGTATTTTTTAGTCAATGATATATATTTTCTAGACAATATGTATTAAGCTATAAATGCAAACTCATGTTTTTTATCATATAATTAAAAATTATAAGAATAAAATATAGAAAGAAAATATTAAATTCATTAACCATATTTAAATATTAATTAATAAAAATATGTTCATAATGAATATTTGAAGTTTCAATAATAACATTCACTCATTGGGAATAAGTTTTTAGTTCAAATCAATTTTTTTTCCTTATTTTAAACTTGATGCATATATATGAAAATACAGTATATAAAATTTTGGTGTGATTTTTATAACAATTAACATTTTATTGTATATTAATATAGTTAATTATTGTGTGTATTTATATATACACTAATATATTTTTAATAATTAAAATATTCTCTTTCTCGACTTATATATAATCACTAAAGTTATCTTGGATGTTGAACTTAAATATAAATAAATTTAATTAATTTTATTTTATTTAATATTATCATTTCTAAAATATCATTTATTTCATACTAGTTTTATTTTCAATCACTTTTTTATTTATTTATGATATTAAATTTCAATGAAAGATATTTTAGAAATAATCTTATTTTCTAATTAAGATTAGTAAAAATAAATGATATCAACTAACTTTTTTAATCAGTGTGAAATTAGTTATTTTTGCTAATATATAAGTCCATAAAATAATAGAAAAATATATTTAAAAAATTATAATATAGAAAAAAATCATAAATTATAAAATAAATACACACAAGACACGAAATAATAAACTAGTTTTAAAGGAATAATGGAGCGTGGGAGCCCACACACAATTGTGGGCGTTTGGTGACTCATTGGTTGCACGGTTTATACTGATTAATTATGACGTGGATATATAATTTGTTTGAGAATAATTAAAAAAGAAAATAATAACATTTTGAATGGAATAATTGCAAAAATTTTATAAATATTATGTTCAAGTAAACAATATATAAAATGTTGAAGAACAACACTAAATTACTTTTATAGTATATATATGAAAGAAATATTTTAGAATAATAGAAATATTTATCTATGCAATAGATAGTTTTAGGCTTAATTATAACTTTTACTACTCAACTTTTATTATTTTACAAATTTTATCATTCAAGTTTTATTTTCACAAATTTTACCATCTAAATTTTCAATTTTTATATATTTTATCACTACTAATATGTCATAAAAAAGTTAAATATAAAACAAAATGAAATTGTTTTGTTACCAATGTGATGAAAAAATGTAAAAAATTTAGATAATTTTTTTTGTAAGATATTGAAAGTTAGATCGTAAAATTTGTGAGAAAAAAAACTTAAAATAATAGAATCTGTGAAATTATAATTATAAAATTTGAGTAATAAAATTTGTGAAAATAAAACTTGAATGATAAAATTAATAAAATAATAAAAATTTAGTGATTAAATTTGTAATTAAACCTTTTTTATGTACCTATCCAATAGATATCACTATGTTTTTATACAAAAAATTAATTTACACATACGATGTTAAATATTTATTCGAGTGAGATAAAAATTAATGCAGTTACATGCATGTAAAGTTTTCATTCCTATAACGTAAATATTTATCCTATGATTTGAATTAATGTAAGGTTTTAATACTCATGAAGCGAAAATAGATACTTGAGATTTAGATATAATACAATTTAGATATAAAAGAGTAACTCTTATTCTAAGGTAAGTCATTTAATTAAAAGTGTTTGATTGACAAATTTATTTTCATACTCATTCCATTTTTTTATAAGATTCTTTTAACCAATTCACACCTTTTAAAAAAATTGATTAATTTAATTAATAAAATTAAATTAAATTGATCAATGATATGTAGTGTTCTTAAGTACTCTTATTTTTTTTTAACCTAATCACAACTCTTTTTCCGCCCAATTGTTTATCACCTAATTGTTACATTCATTTTCTCCAATCCTAATTAAAGAGAGAAAGGGATTATCTCATTAATTTTTAGCATTTATTTTTTTTTTGCTAAAAAATTGTTAATAATTAATTAAGGGTACTGATGAAAAAAAATTATAATAATGAAACAAACAACTAAAAAATATTATAAAAAGGACAAATAGTGTTTTGAAAAAGGTCTTATAGAAAGGGACATGAAAAGTAATTAATAGCTTATTTTTATAAGCTACTTGAACTAACTTAGGAGCTAGTTTATAAACTACTAATTTTCTTGTTTTCTCACTTTTATTCACACTAATATATTTGAAATTCTTTTTTACTTTATTTTTTCAATTTGAAATCTCTTTTGTCTATTTTATTACTCTCACATGCACATAACATTAATCAACTCGTAAATTGTCACTACTGTTGTTGGTTGCTATCTTACTATCCCTTAACACACTTTTAAAATTTATTTTAATTTAATTTTATATTTTATCTCTCGAAGAAAATATTTTAGTTTGATCTCTATTATTTATCATTGACAAAAAATCATTTATTAAAGCTTCATATATTTTTGTTCCTTATTAACATACTAATATTTACTTTATTCCTTTATAAAAAAAATTTATCCTATGTGTCAGAGACTATGGGTGTCCCAAAATCCACTAGCCAATACTAAGTCAGAATACAATAGGACTTTATACCATTGAGCCAACTCTATGGATTTTATTCCTTTATAATTTGAGTTTTTATTTATATTTCTTATTTTTTGTTTTAAAAAAACATATATTTTAAATCTATTATTATAGATCCATTGCATGTTGAAATGTCATGGTGAGCTAAAAAGACATACAAATGAACTTATGAAGATAATACACATAAAAAAAATTAAAAACCAACATGATAATAATTTTTAATTACATACCACATCTTAATTTGAACAAAGGGACATAAAATAAAATTATAATTCCAATTTAGCTATAAAAATAACATAAACAAACATTATTACATGACCATAACTATTATTTAAATTTTGTTGAGTCACTTTTAGTTGTGTGCCTTATGTCTCGATAGGGTTCAGGGGCTGCCTAGTTGTATTGATATAAACATGTTACTAAGTTATTTTAAGAATATGTTAGGTAATTGTTCACATTTTTAGATTAGTGTTTTGGTGTACATCCTATCATGACATCTAGAATTTGTATTTAAAATTTGATATTAAAATTTCAAAATTGAAAACCACAAAATATTAAAACTTATTTAATTTTTTTTAAAAAAATTTGAGAACTTATAATCAGCAACTAAAACATTGCATTTTAATTAAATTATTTAGGTTTACTTTTATGCATACCCATAAATTGTCAATATGGTGTGATATAATTAGTAAATAATTTTATTTCTTAAATATGTGGTCAAGGGTTCAATTCCTTGTCCATGCTTATTAACTTGACTCTAAATCTAGGAATATCCGACTTAAAAAAAATACACCTAAAAGTTTTTGACATATTATGAATGTGGAATAGGACAAACTCCTTAATAAACTCTAAAAAAAAAGAGAGGGAAAGAGATGGGAAAAAACCGCCTAACTTCTATTGCATGCATTTGGCTCTAAACTGAACTCTTCAATACTTGGGTGCCACATAATGTCATTCTCGAAGGTTTTATTAGTGATTGAATTTCATTAATCGTTTTAATATATATGGCCACATTTGTTTATCTTTTCCTCCATAAGAAATCAGCTAGCAAAGGAGACAAGAAATACAAAATTATTGTTGGGAAGAGGGATGATAAAAAGACAACGTAGAGAAATCAAGAAATTGCAAAAGTCACTGTTTGGGAACTTGAACCACTAATTAGCAAGTCTATTTAAACTTTAAATCTTATTGCAGCTCAGCACTTGCTGGACTTGGCTCAATTGTGAGATCCGAGCACTATGCATTCTTGACAGTGCAATCTTGCAAAAATTTCTATATATTTTTACTTAGAGGATCTCCAAAGCTGATTCACCAAAAATGAAGGTAAGAAAAACTTGCTTTCTCTTATGTTCACATTATATTGTTCATTGCCAATTATCATGCATCTCTAAGCAAGGTAGGTGATGTGTCCCTTGCAGATTTTTGAATGGATGCAAAACAGGATCAATGGCAGCAATGGGAAAAAGAAACAAAGTAACTCAATTTCAACTACCAGTAAGCTTTCTATTTTGTATTTCTTTTTCTTTGCTTTCATGACTCTCCAATGAAAGCATAATTTTTGCCACAGTTTTAACATGGTTTAGTATACTCCTCAGGTCTGATTATGACGTTGGCTGGCTATGAGTTTTGTTTTCTAGATGCACATAATGATAAAACACTATTTTTGTACAGAGTTAAGAACACAATAATGCTCACGGCTAAGAACAACAAAACAATGTTCACAGAATTAAGGTTTGGTTGGTGTCTACTGTGTGTTGGGTAACCTTGTTCACTTCTACAGGAAAAGAAACATTCCACTTGAGCTTAATTAGGTAGAGTCAGTGGAGATTTGGGTAGAGGTAGGTTATAGGATTCAATTATTACACTTTTCAATAAAAGAAGGGTAGTACAAGAGAAAGTAACAGTTAAAAAAAATTCAGTTGATATAGTTATAACTTAAACCAACTAGCTTCAATTCTCAAGTACTTGAAACATATATCCATTTCAACTTTGTGTTTGCTATTTTATATCACCTTCTATTCTATCATCTTTGATGATTGATTTTGTTCCATCAGATTACATGAGGCATGAACCTTGCAAGCAAGAGTTCAGTGACTGGCCTCAAGCACTCCTTGCAATCGGAACGTTTGGGGGCAACAGCTTGAAAGAAGATTCGGGTGGAAGGAGTAACAACACCGCAGAGGATTCATCTTCCTTTCAGGATTGCACACAAGAGGTCACTCTTGAAGATGTTGGCAATCTTCAGAATGAGTTCAGCATATTTTTTAAGGGGCCAAATTTGGCAGCTGAACAAGAAGAACACACCAATGATCTGATCAAAGAAAATGACTCTCTTTGTGATGGCTCCAATGTTAGCCATGGTAATTTCTACCCAAGCAATAGTATAATATTCAGCATGGGAAAAGATTGTAGTTTGGATCATAGCAGTAAGAAAGGTGTTGGGAAGAAATCACTTTCTTTTCTTCTTAAGAAGATGCTTGCTTGCAGAGGTGGATTTCAACCTACCCCTTTGTTCAAAGATCCACTTTCCACTGAGTCAAGAATGGAGAAGGTAGATTAGAAACCAAAACCTTGCAAACTTGCTTTCACTTCTCATTTCTTATCCTTTAACTTAACTCCTCCTTCTTTTAAATTACTTTTCTTACTCTTGTTACTTTGCCTGTAATCACAGATTTTGAGGGCAATACTTCACAAAAAGATATATCCCCAAGGTTCATGTTCAACAACACCGTTTGTAAAGAAGTACCTTGAAGCCACACCAATTTCTCAGTTTGATAATGAGGATGATGATGATGACGATGAAGAGGAACTTGCTGCTGCTGCTGCAGAAAATGGAAGTAAATGGGTCAAGACTGATTCTGAATGTAAGTCTACACATTGATTAATTTATTTATATTATATGGTCTATTAATCACATACATTAGTTTGACATAGTGTTTAAGTTCATGTAATCATGTCTGAGTTATTCAATTATTGAAAATGTTTTCCTACTTTTCAATCTAGGAACAAAGTCAATTTCAGCTATTTTTGACAATATATACGTTTTTTATTTTTTAACAGATATTGTTCTTGAGATATAATCGGCTTCTACTCCTGTACAACTGATTATACATGCTCAACTTTGCACATGGAAGATAGTATAGCATAAACAGCATGCAAGATGAAGTAGTGTACCTACTCGTTTGGATGTATGAATCACGCCAAGGAAAAGTTGACAAACTGGAAGAAGAATCCGGAAAAAGTTTTATACTAAAACTTTGTAGCACATGAATGTCAGAGAACATAATTCCAGTTTCTTACAGGAGAGATCTTAACTTCTATATTTGTAATAAAGTGTGATTAATTCAACAATGACAAGCTTTTTTTTTTTCTTTTTCTTTCAAGCTTTGAAGGTTGACTGTATTATGGTGTTAAAGCCTTGTGGACGATAAATTATTACATGATACGACACCACCTTGGATTTATAATATGGACTAATCTTTACTTGATATATATTCGATTAACTGGAAAAAAATTAATAAAAACTTCATACCTGACAAAAATTGGTTGGAACCAAATTAATTTTAGATGATATAATAAAAGTAATTTCTTCGGTTTACATTATTTTACAATCTGGCAGATTGAGAAATGGCAGATTGAGAAATAAGGCTAACATTAATGTTTTATAACGCTGGCTGATCAGGTCGGAATCTGAGTTACATTTTATTGCATTTTTTGCACAAATCAGTCCAGATAACTAGATTTTGATATAAAACTAATTGAAGTAAAGTAACTTAACTAATTTCCTAACAAAAGACACAAAACACCAAACAAATATTTTTGTATGACATAATTTATATTTACACAATAAACAGAGAAAGTTTACGGCCCTCTATCAGGACTATCAATGACTACGTGGCCTGTAGTTATTTCCATAGTAGCTATTTTTCGTAGTTATTTCCATATATGTGTAAAATAATGAGTTCTTACTATTTTCTTTCTTTCCTTTATTAGAAAGAAAGAAAATCAGTTCGTACTATTTTTCATAGTTAGTTAATTTTATATTTACGTAAAATAATCAAAAGATTAATTATAGTTAAAAATTAATTGAAATAAGTTATCAAACATAATCATAATAATTTATGGTGAAATAATAATAATAATTATTTTATATTATTAATGTATAACTTATTTCCTCTCTAGGATATTGAAAAGTACATAAATTTATTTCTTTCAATTCCAATGGAAAGGGATCACCTCTCTTCTTTTAACATTTTGAAAGGTTGGTAAGAAATAAGTGAGAGAAAAAAAAAACTAAGAAAGAGAAAAATGCATTATTTTTAGTAGTTTGATTGAGTGGAAAGAGAGGGAGGATTTTAAATTTTTTGTGGACCCATAGCTACCAATTTCCTCTCTTAAGTGAGCGAATTTGGGTAGAAATTGGCACTGTGCACTTTGCTTTTACCTTGTTGCCCTCCTCACAATTATGCAAGTTGTTGCTCTTGTTCTTCGTCCGTCATCCCGTTCCAATCGGTATTCTTCATCATTGGCATTGTACACTATGCTTTCATTTTTTATTCTCTTATATATATATATATATATATATATATATATATATATATATATAAGAGAATAAAAAATGAAAGCATAGTGTACAATGCCAATGATGAAGAATACCGATTGGAACGGGATGACGGACGAAGAACAAGAGCAACAACTTGCATAATTGTGAGGAGGGCAACAAGGTAAAAGCAAAGTGCACAGTGCCAATTTCTACCCAAATTCGCTCACTTAAGAGAGGAAATTGGTAGCTATGGGTCCACAAAAAATTTAAAATCCTCCCTCTCTTTCCACTCAATCAAACTACTAAAAATAATGCATTTTTCTCTTTCTTAGTTTTTTTTTTCTCTCACTTATTTCTTACCAACCTTTCAAAATGTTAAAAGAAGAGAGGTGATCCCTTTCCATTGGAATTGAAAGAAATAAATTTATGTACTTTTCAATATCCTAGAGAGGAAATAAGTTATACATTAATAATATAAAATAATTATTATTATTATTTCACCATAAATTATTATGATTATGTTTGATAACTTATTTCAATTAATTTTTAACTATAATTAATCTTTTGATTATTTTACGTAAATATAAAATTAACTAACTATGAAAAATAGTACGAACTGATTTTCTTTCTTTCTAATAAAGGAAAGAAAGAAAATAGTAAGAACTCATTATTTTACACATATATGGAAATAACTACGAAAAATAGCTACTATGGAAATAACTACAGGCCACGTAGTCATTGATAGTCCTGATAGAGGGCCGTAAACTTTCTCTGTTTATTGTGTAAATATAAATTATGTCATACAAAAATATTTGTTTGGTGTTTTGTGTCTTTTGTTAGGAAATTAGTTAAGTTACTTTACTTCAATTAGTTTTATATCAAAATCTAGTTATCTGGACTGATTTGTGCAAAAAATGCAATAAAATGTAACTCAGATTCCGACCTGATCAGCCAGCGTTATAAAACATTAATGTTAGCCTTATTTCTCAATCTGCCATTTCTCAATCTGCCAGATTGTAAAATAATGTAAACCGAAGAAATTACTTTTATTATATCATCTAAAATTAATTTGGTTCCAACCAATTTTTGTCAGGTATGAAGTTTTTATTAATTTTTTTCCAGTTAATCGAATATATATCAAGTAAAGATTAGTCCATATTATAAATCCAAGGTGGTGTCGTATCATGTAATAATTTATCGTCCACAAGGCTTTAACACCATAATACAGTCAACCTTCAAAGCTTGAAAGAAAAAGAAAAAAAAAAAGCTTGTCATTGTTGAATTAATCACACTTTATTACAAATATAGAAGTTAAGATCTCTCCTGTAAGAAACTGGAATTATGTTCTCTGACATTCATGTGCTACAAAGTTTTAGTATAAAACTTTTTCCGGATTCTTCTTCCAGTTTGTCAACTTTTCCTTGGCGTGATTCATACATCCAAACGAGTAGGTACACTACTTCATCTTGCATGCTGTTTATGCTATACTATCTTCCATGTGCAAAGTTGAGCATGTATAATCAGTTGTACAGGAGTAGAAGCCGATTATATCTCAAGAACAATATCTGTTAAAAAATAAAAAACGTATATATTGTCAAAAATAGCTGAAATTGACTTTGTTCCTAGATTGAAAAGTAGGAAAACATTTTCAATAATTGAATAACTCAGACATGATTACATGAACTTAAACACTATGTCAAACTAATGTATGTGATTAATAGACCATATAATATAAATAAATTAATCAATGTGTAGACTTACATTCAGAATCAGTCTTGACCCATTTACTTCCATTTTCTGCAGCAGCAGCAGCAAGTTCCTCTTCATCGTCATCATCATCATCCTCATTATCAAACTGAGAAATTGGTGTGGCTTCAAGGTACTTCTTTACAAACGGTGTTGTTGAACATGAACCTTGGGGATATATCTTTTTGTGAAGTATTGCCCTCAAAATCTGTGATTACAGGCAAAGTAACAAGAGTAAGAAAAGTAATTTAAAAGAAGGAGGAGTTAAGTTAAAGGATAAGAAATGAGAAGTGAAAGCAAGTTTGCAAGGTTTTGGTTTCTAATCTACCTTCTCCATTCTTGACTCAGTGGAAAGTGGATCTTTGAACAAAGGGGTAGGTTGAAATCCACCTCTGCAAGCAAGCATCTTCTTAAGAAGAAAAGAAAGTGATTTCTTCCCAACACCTTTCTTACTGCTATGATCCAAACTACAATCTTTTCCCATGCTGAATATTATACTATTGCTTGGGTAGAAATTACCATGGCTAACATTGGAGCCATCACAAAGAGAGTCATTTTCTTTGATCAGATCATTGGTGTGTTCTTCTTGTTCAGCTGCCAAATTTGGCCCCTTAAAAAATATGCTGAACTCATTCTGAAGATTGCCAACATCTTCAAGAGTGACCTCTTGTGTGCAATCCTGAAAGGAAGATGAATCCTCTGCGGTGTTGTTACTCCTTCCACCCGAATCTTCTTTCAAGCTGTTGCCCCCAAACGTTCCGATTGCAAGGAGTGCTTGAGGCCAGTCACTGAACTCTTGCTTGCAAGGTTCATGCCTCATGTAATCTGATGGAACAAAATCAATCATCAAAGATGATAGAATAGAAGGTGATATAAAATAGCAAACACAAAGTTGAAATGGATATATGTTTCAAGTACTTGAGAATTGAAGCTAGTTGGTTTAAGTTATAACTATATCAACTGAATTTTTTTTAACTGTTACTTTCTCTTGTACTACCCTTCTTTTATTGAAAAGTGTAATAATTGAATCCTATAACCTACCTCTACCCAAATCTCCACTGACTCTACCTAATTAAGCTCAAGTGGAATGTTTCTTTTCCTGTAGAAGTGAACAAGGTTACCCAACACACAGTAGACACCAACCAAACCTTAATTCTGTGAACATTGTTTTGTTGTTCTTAGCCGTGAGCATTATTGTGTTCTTAACTCTGTACAAAAATAGTGTTTTATCATTATGTGCATCTAGAAAACAAAACTCATAGCCAGCCAACGTCATAATCAGACCTGAGGAGTATACTAAACCATGTTAAAACTGTGGCAAAAATTATGCTTTCATTGGAGAGTCATGAAAGCAAAGAAAAAGAAATACAAAATAGAAAGCTTACTGGTAGTTGAAATTGAGTTACTTTGTTTCTTTTTCCCATTGCTGCCATTGATCCTGTTTTGCATCCATTCAAAAATCTGCAAGGGACACATCACCTACCTTGCTTAGAGATGCATGATAATTGGCAATGAACAATATAATGTGAACATAAGAGAAAGCAAGTTTTTCTTACCTTCATTTTTGGTGAATCAGCTTTGGAGATCCTCTAAGTAAAAATATATAGAAATTTTTGCAAGATTGCACTGTCAAGAATGCATAGTGCTCGGATCTCACAATTGAGCCAAGTCCAGCAAGTGCTGAGCTGCAATAAGATTTAAAGTTTAAATAGACTTGCTAATTAGTGGTTCAAGTTCCCAAACAGTGACTTTTGCAATTTCTTGATTTCTCTACGTTGTCTTTTTATCATCCCTCTTCCCAACAATAATTTTGTATTTCTTGTCTCCTTTGCTAGCTGATTTCTTATGGAGGAAAAGATAAACAAATGTGGCCATATATATTAAAACGATTAATGAAATTCAATCACTAATAAAACCTTCGAGAATGACATTATGTGGCACCCAAGTATTGAAGAGTTCAGTTTAGAGCCAAATGCATGCAATAGAAGTTAGGCGGTTTTTTCCCATCTCTTTCCCTCTCTTTTTTTTTAGAGTTTATTAAGGAGTTTGTCCTATTCCACATTCATAATATGTCAAAAACTTTTAGGTGTATTTTTTTTAAGTCGGATATTCCTAGATTTAGAGTCAAGTTAATAAGCATGGACAAGGAATTGAACCCTTGACCACATATTTAAGAAATAAAATTATTTACTAATTATATCACACCATATTGACAATTTATGGGTATGCATAAAAGTAAACCTAAATAATTTAATTAAAATGCAATGTTTTAGTTGCTGATTATAAGTTCTCAAATTTTTTTAAAAAAAATTAAATAAGTTTTAATATTTTGTGGTTTTCAATTTTGAAATTTTAATATCAAATTTTAAATACAAATTCTAGATGTCATGATAGGATGTACACCAAAACACTAATCTAAAAATGTGAACAATTACCTAACATATTCTTAAAATAACTTAGTAACATGTTTATATCAATACAACTAGGCAGCCCCTGAACCCTATCGAGACATAAGGCACACAACTAAAAGTGACTCAACAAAATTTAAATAATAGTTATGGTCATGTAATAATGTTTGTTTATGTTATTTTTATAGCTAAATTGGAATTATAATTTTATTTTATGTCCCTTTGTTCAAATTAAGATGTGGTATGTAATTAAAAATTATTATCATGTTGGTTTTTAATTTTTTTTATGTGTATTATCTTCATAAGTTCATTTGTATGTCTTTTTAGCTCACCATGACATTTCAACATGCAATGGATCTATAATAATAGATTTAAAATATATGTTTTTTTAAAACAAAAAATAAGAAATATAAATAAAAACTCAAATTATAAAGGAATAAAATCCATAGAGTTGGCTCAATGGTATAAAGTCCTATTGTATTCTGACTTAGTATTGGCTAGTGGATTTTGGGACACCCATAGTCTCTGACACATAGGATAAATTTTTTTTATAAAGGAATAAAGTAAATATTAGTATGTTAATAAGGAACAAAAATATATGAAGCTTTAATAAATGATTTTTTGTCAATGATAAATAATAGAGATCAAACTAAAATATTTTCTTCGAGAGATAAAATATAAAATTAAATTAAAATAAATTTTAAAAGTGTGTTAAGGGATAGTAAGATAGCAACCAACAACAGTAGTGACAATTTACGAGTTGATTAATGTTATGTGCATGTGAGAGTAATAAAATAGACAAAAGAGATTTCAAATTGAAAAAATAAAGTAAAAAAGAATTTCAAATATATTAGTGTGAATAAAAGTGAGAAAACAAGAAAATTAGTAGTTTATAAACTAGCTCCTAAGTTAGTTCAAGTAGCTTATAAAAATAAGCTATTAATTACTTTTCATGTCCCTTTCTATAAGACCTTTTTCAAAACACTATTTGTCCTTTTTATAATATTTTTTAGTTGTTTGTTTCATTATTATAATTTTTTTTCATCAGTACCCTTAATTAATTATTAACAATTTTTTAGCAAAAAAAAAATAAATGCTAAAAATTAATGAGATAATCCCTTTCTCTCTTTAATTAGGATTGGAGAAAATGAATGTAACAATTAGGTGATAAACAATTGGGCGGAAAAAGAGTTGTGATTAGGTTAAAAAAAAATAAGAGTACTTAAGAACACTACATATCATTGATCAATTTAATTTAATTTTATTAATTAAATTAATCAATTTTTTTAAAAGGTGTGAATTGGTTAAAAGAATCTTATAAAAAAATGGAATGAGTATGAAAATAAATTTGTCAATCAAACACTTTTAATTAAATGACTTACCTTAGAATAAGAGTTACTCTTTTATATCTAAATTGTATTATATCTAAATCTCAAGTATCTATTTTCGCTTCATGAGTATTAAAACCTTACATTAATTCAAATCATAGGATAAATATTTACGTTATAGGAATGAAAACTTTACATGCATGTAACTGCATTAATTTTTATCTCACTCGAATAAATATTTAACATCGTATGTGTAAATTAATTTTTTGTATAAAAACATAGTGATATCTATTGGATAGGTACATAAAAAAGGTTTAATTACAAATTTAATCACTAAATTTTTATTATTTTATTAATTTTATCATTCAAGTTTTATTTTCACAAATTTTATTACTCAAATTTTATAATTATAATTTCACAGATTCTATTATTTTAAGTTTTTTTTCTCACAAATTTTACGATCTAACTTTCAATATCTTACAAAAAAAATTATCTAAATTTTTTACATTTTTTCATCACATTGGTAACAAAACAATTTCATTTTGTTTTATATTTAACTTTTTTATGACATATTAGTAGTGATAAAATATATAAAAATTGAAAATTTAGATGGTAAAATTTGTGAAAATAAAACTTGAATGATAAAATTTGTAAAATAATAAAAGTTGAGTAGTAAAAGTTATAATTAAGCCTAAAACTATCTATTGCATAGATAAATATTTCTATTATTCTAAAATATTTCTTTCATATATATACTATAAAAGTAATTTAGTGTTGTTCTTCAACATTTTATATATTGTTTACTTGAACATAATATTTATAAAATTTTTGCAATTATTCCATTCAAAATGTTATTATTTTCTTTTTTAATTATTCTCAAACAAATTATATATCCACGTCATAATTAATCAGTATAAACCGTGCAACCAATGAGTCACCAAACGCCCACAATTGTGTGTGGGCTCCCACGCTCCATTATTCCTTTAAAACTAGTTTATTATTTCGTGTCTTGTGTGTATTTATTTTATAATTTATGATTTTTTTCTATATTATAATTTTTTAAATATATTTTTCTATTATTTTATGGACTTATATATTAGCAAAAATAACTAATTTCACACTGATTAAAAAAGTTAGTTGATATCATTTATTTTTACTAATCTTAATTAGAAAATAAGATTATTTCTAAAATATCTTTCATTGAAATTTAATATCATAAATAAATAAAAAAGTGATTGAAAATAAAACTAGTATGAAATAAATGATATTTTAGAAATGATAATATTAAATAAAATAAAATTAATTAAATTTATTTATATTTAAGTTCAACATCCAAGATAACTTTAGTGATTATATATAAGTCGAGAAAGAGAATATTTTAATTATTAAAAATATATTAGTGTATATATAAATACACACAATAATTAACTATATTAATATACAATAAAATGTTAATTGTTATAAAAATCACACCAAAATTTTATATACTGTATTTTCATATATATGCATCAAGTTTAAAATAAGGAAAAAAAATTGATTTGAACTAAAAACTTATTCCCAATGAGTGAATGTTATTATTGAAACTTCAAATATTCATTATGAACATATTTTTATTAATTAATATTTAAATATGGTTAATGAATTTAATATTTTCTTTCTATATTTTATTCTTATAATTTTTAATTATATGATAAAAAACATGAGTTTGCATTTATAGCTTAATACATATTGTCTAGAAAATATATATCATTGACTAAAAAATACTAAGAAAAAATGAAATAAATTGATCAATCATTTTCATATTATATTATTAAACAATATTAGAATTTTTATTAAAATTACTAAAGGACAAATGAAATAATTGATTAAGAACAAAAATTTTAAAAATAATTTTTTTTGCATTTAATAGAATAATAATATAGATCTAATAGAATGAATAATACATAATAGAATAATATTGATTTAAATTAATTATTAAATAAAATAATATTATTTAATATTTTTAGAAGGAATGAATATGAGGTTATCATGCGGTATCATCCTATAGAATCAAACCTTTTTTTTATATATAGTAGATATATAAATATAAATATTATTTAATAAAAATATATTAATTACACACACACACATATATATATATATATATATATGAATCAATCAATTAATATATTTATCACCAATTTTTTTAACCGTGCAATGCATGAATACAAAGATGAATTAATGTGATATAAATAGAATATAGAATAATTTAAAAAGTACAATTTTTACACTGTCAAATTAAAAAAATAATAATATTTTATATAAAAAATTAAACATTATTATATAAAAGTTGTATACATGAAAATAATTATAAATTCTAAGAATATCTTGACATAAAAAATCAATGGTCAAAAAAATATTACCCAAATAAATTTGTTCTATTATGAATACTTGTGAATCAAATAAATATAAACATAGATTAATGTAACCTATGTAGAATATATACTAGTTAAAAAATATAATTTTACACTTTCAAATTTTAAAATGAAGGATAATTTCATATAAAATAAATTTAAATATCATTAATATAAAAATTGTATACAATAAATTTAAATATAAATATCTAAAAGTCTCTTAACATAGAAAATGGTGATCATAAAAAAAATAATCATCCTAATGAATTTGCTCTAATATGATTACTCGCACGGATATAAATATGAATTAGAATAACATAAATAGAATATATGATTTCTTATACTTTCAAATTTTAAATATAAACATCATTAATATGAAATTTGTACATTAAAATTAAATATCAATACCTAAGATTCTCTTAAAAAAACAATGATTATAAAAAAATAATAAAAAACCACCCAAATGGATTTGCTCTAGTATGAATACTCATGCAACAAATGAATATAAATATGTATTAGCACAACATTAATAGAAGATATAATAGTTTAAAAATATAGTTTATATTTTCAAATTATATAATGAAGGATATTTTGATATAAAAGAAAAGTAAACATCATTAACATAAAAGTATAAAAGTTGTATGTATTAAATTTAAATATAAATATTTAATAGTATTGCTATAAACACAAAAAAATTGATGATTATAAAATAAAATCAATCATTTCAAAGGATTTATCCTAGTATGATTACTTGTGTAACATATGGATATAAATATGGAGTAATGCAACATAAATATATAATTGTTTAAAATATATTATTTTTATACTTTTAAATTAAAAAATGATGTATGTTTTGATATAAAAAGAAATGTAAATATCATTCATATAAAAGTGATATACATTAAATTTAAATATGAATATCTTAGAGTCACTTGACATCAAAAAATAAATGATTATAAAAAATTAATAATCTCAATGAATTTGTTAAAGTATAATTACTCGTGTAATAGATGAACACAAATATGGATAATCGTAACATAAATAGATTATATAATAGTTTTAAAATGTTTTTTTGTAGTTTCAAAATTTAAAAAAAAAAAAAAGAGGATGTTTTAATATAAAAAATATAAACATCATTCATATAAAAGTGCATACTTTAAATTTAAATATAAATATCTAGTGCATCTTCATGTAATATGCACAAAACAAATTATTCTTAGAAGAGTAATAATTTTATTATTTTAAAAAATTAAAACTTGAAAAAGATATGTTTTTATAAAAATATGACATGAAAACATAAATCTATTTTTATTTTAGTTTGTCATAGTCTAAAACATGTTAAAGAGAATATGCTTAAGATATATATGTGGTGGAAGCAAGGACTAAGAGAAAGAAATCAGAACAAACAATGCATATGGAAAACAGGAATAGAATACGGAATTCACATGGCTATGAACAATAATAAGGACAATAAATATAAATTTAAAGCATAAAATTATACTCTCAAGTGTGGTAGAGCCAACGAGATGAGAGGGAGTGGATGAGAAGAGAAATATTCAATTATACAAAAATAAACATGCAATGCAAAGATGAGAAAACAAATGTTTATTTCTCAAAAAGATTAAAGATTACAAGGGATTAAACTCAGAGTTACCTAAGGGGAACACTCTGAATTGTACAACACTTGAAAAATAGAACTTCTAATGGAACCTATTTTGAGATTGAGGGACGTAGCCCTTTTATAGACTCAAAAATTCTTGTTTCTACAGTTCCAGTAAACAAGACCAGAAAACCTACCGCTATAGTGAACAGTGCTGAACAGTAGTCTGCCGCAGGAAATAATGATGTCATGATGATGTCAGTTTTCATCTGTAGGAGCTTTCACCACTTTCCCTTCCAATGTTGATACTGGGATTGTAGATTGCTTAGTCTGAAAGAGCTTTAACCACTTTCCCTTCAGATGTTGATGCTGAGATTGAAGATGCTAAAGGAGCTTTCACCACTTTCCCTTAAGCTGGATGATACTGAGTTCTTCAGTCATCCCCAAGATTGATGCCGAAACAATCATCTTCATTCTGATAGAAATCATCCGACGATTCTGAAGAAGCTTCAGTAGGGTTTTTAGATGAGGAGCAGGCGTCTTGATTCTCCTTTTCCAAAAGATTAAAGATCATTTTTATGTTTTCAGTAAACTTCTCCTAAGAGGAAGAAGATGTCAGGGCTGATAACACTTGTGATCTTTGATTAAGGAATTTGCAGGCTTCTGGGTCTACGACTTTGGTGAAGGTTGGATGCTGTTTGAACCAAAGCGAAACCTATTCAAGACTGGCCCTTGAATGGTCAAACTGAGGACACCATTTTACCAGGGCTTGCCGTTTGAGCATTGGTAATTGTCCTTTTATGGAGGTATTACCAAAGGTGTATCGCCATTGGAAGATCCAGGTGAGGGAGAGTTTGCTGAAGAAGTGAAGATCTACTGGGAACAGATCGTTAGTTGGATGTTCAAACTTCTTTGTGAAAGTTGTTAAGCCAGATACCACCTCAGAAGGGAGTATCTCAAGGATTGGTCCATAGAAATTCCACCACTGCAGGAACCACTGTGGGAACTTATATTGGACATTTTGTTTAAAATAAATAAGCTAGGAATGCATAAAATCCTTATTTTGAAAATAAAAAACATTATTCCAGGCAGTTTGATAATTCCAATATGAAAACCCAATGGGATCATAGTTTTGAGAAAAGCGTTTTATCTTATTCATATCTCCAAATTCCCTAAGTGTCAGTACATTAAGAATTTGCAGAGTTGAATAAGCAATTTGCTCAGAATCTTTGTTTTTATGATGTTTAATCTGGACTGAATTAGTATCAACTAGAATAAACTCATAAAAATGCCTTGTCTTAAGCACAGAGGTTGGCATGTAATGAAATTGGTTTCCCTGTATGTCATTTGGAAAGATTTTTAGGGAAACTTTGTTTGGCTTGGAGTCCCAAAATTCAGGTTCTATCTGAATGACATCCTGACATTTGTTTTTTGGGACATATTGTGTTTGGGGTTTTGGCTTTTGGATTGCCAATGGTTCAGGTTGTTGAACTATGGCTTTGCCTTTTGGTTTGTGAAGAGTTATAGGGGTTTGAGACATGGTTTTCATCATGTCTAATATGGTTTCATTTCCTTCTTCTTCAGAAGTAATGTCAGCCCATGTTTTGGACGGAAGGCCTTTTGGAAGATGAGAAAGACCTTATTCATGGAGGGCCAAAAGGGTTTGGATTGGCATGGCATAATCTGCCTTTGTTTGGGATTGGGGTTTAGGTTTCTGAGTCAAAGACTCAGTGATGGATGGTGGCAATACCCGGGTAGATGACCCAGACTGGGTTGATGACCCAGATTTTGATTGTTTCTTGGAATCTTCTTCCGGATTGGATGAAGATCCAACCCCTGTAGATGCTGCATGGGAGATTAAACCAGCAACAGCTAGTCTAGGTTTGATGCCTTTTCCTCTCCCTCTTGCTCGTGAGGAGGAAGATTTAACTGAATTGGGCATTTGCTCACGGTTCTCTCCCCTGTAAGTATTCATGAGTAAGCTAATCAGGTAAGGAGTTTAAAGTACCTTTGAGAAATTTAATTTCAAAATCAAAAATACTTAGAATAGCTTGCCATCGGGTGAAAATTTGTTTTGATGCAAGGTTTTTGACATCCTTTTGTAAAATCTCTTTTGCAGATTTACAATCAACACGCATTAAAAACCTTTGATTAAGTAAATCTGATTGAAATTTAGAGATGCATAAAACAATTGCTAAAACTTCCTTTTTAACTGTGGAATAATTCTGCTGAGCAGGGTTCCAATGCTTAGAAGTGAATGCAATTATTTGTTCTTTGCCATTAGCAGACTGCTTGAGAATGCCACCATAACCTATGTCAGAGGCATCAGTTTCAACAATCTTTTTGGCTGAGGGACTGGAAAGATATAGACAAGGAAGATTTTGAACTTGGGATTTAATTTGTTTGACGATGTCTGAATGAAAATTTGTCCAAGGAGGAGGAGTCTTCTTGAGACAGTCATATAGAGGTTTCGCCAAATTACTTACCTGAGGGAAGAAGTCAGCCACATAATTTAGACAACCGAGAAAACGCTGAAGTTGGATTTTTTCGATAATCTGATTTGGGAATTTGTTGGAAAATTCAATGGCACGATTGTTGGGAGTGATAGTTCCTTGATGGATGTTGTGACCAAGGAAACAGATCTTTGTTTGAAAAAGATTGATTTTAGGTTTAGATAAAGCAAGACCATTTTTCTTGATTACCTGAATGAAAATGTTTATGTGTTTAAAATGTTGGTCAACAGATTGGGAAAACACAAGAACATCATCAATATAAACAATAATAAAAGAAGAGTATGGACTAAAAATGTCATTCATAATTTTTTGGAATTCTGAAGGAACATTTTTTAATCCAAAAGGCATAACTCTTCATTCATATTGTCCTAAAGGAACTGTAAAAGCCGTTTTATAACAATCGCTTTCACTAATTTGAATTTTCCAAAATCCAGATTTCATGTCAAATTTTGAAAAGATTATAGCGGAAAAAAGATGATTAAGAAGATCCTTCTTGTTAGGAATCGGATAGCGAATCCACTGAAGGGCTTGGTTGAGGGGTTTATAGTTGATGACCAGACGGGGAGATCCACGCTCAATCTCGGCTAGTTTGTTGACATAGAATGCTGAACAAGACCAATGACTCTTACTTTTCCTGATTAGCCCTTTTTGCAGAAGATCTTGAATTTCCTTTTGGCAATGAACAAGGAGTTCTTGGCTCATCTGGATCGGTCTGGCTTTGGTCGGGATTTGTCGATCATTAAAATCCTTTTCATAAGGAAGATCAACGATATGTTGTTTGCGTTGCCAAAAAGCGTTAGGAAGATCGACACATATGGAGTTTTGGATTTGATTGGACAAAAACTTGATTTTATTAATAATAATTGGTTGGTTAAGCAAATCATCAATTTTCTTGTAAGAAATCTCTTCTTTAAGATAATTAATTTGGTTTTGCTTAAAAATGATTGGGTTTAAATTTGTAACAATTGGGGTTTTAAGAAACCTAAAAGTGATAGATTTGTTTAGATAAGTTGTACAAATGCCTTTATCAGAAATGGTTATAGGAAAGATTGATTTGATAAAAGGCATTCCTACAATAACAGCATTTTTCAGATTTTTAACCAAAAGGAAAGAGGTTTTAATTTTCAAATCTTCCTTTTCAATTAATGCATCTGAAAGCTTGTAATTGACCCAAAGTTTAGAACCACTAGCGGTACTAAGGCATTCAGAGGTTTTTTCAAAATACTTGGTTGGAATTAATCTTTCTTGAATGCAGTTTGAATCTGCCCCTGTGTCAAATAGAGCTTCAGTTTCAAGGATAAATGTTCCAACAATAATTTTGATTTTTATAAAAAACTTTTGGATTGTTAATTAATTAATTAACTCGAAAATGTTTGGAGGAACTACAGGAGTAACTGAATCATTTGGGGATTCATTATCAAAGGCATTGTTATTCTGATCATGATTCTCCTCATTAGTTTGATCACCAGATTGCAGAACAGTCAGAATATTCTGATGAACACTCTGTTGTTCTTTAATGAGGCAAATTTCAGCTTTTAGTTGATTAACTTCATGTTGAAGATCCTGTAGGGTTACTGGTTTAACAACACTCTTTTCAAATTTTTTAAGGGTATTATTAAGATTAAATTTGTTAGTAATTAACAAATTGTTAGTTTTTGAAGAAGAAGAAGATGGTTCATTTAAAGATTGTTTAAGTTTTAATAAAAGATTTTTCTTCTCTTTAGGGTCCGAAATAGAATTAATCGCCTAAAAAAGAAGATCTTGCTCCTGGGTAAGGACATTGATTTGAGAAGAAGAAGGACAGTCTTCATCAATCGAAGATAGATCATCCTCTTGAATTTGATTCAGATTTTTTAAAGATTGACCCTCAGAAGTTTCTTTATCGGATTCATTCTCAGAGGAAGATTCTACTAGGATCTGATTAATATGTTCTTCATCAGCTGGTTCTAAGTTAAGATTCCTAAGCTTTTTCTTAAGCCTGCAATACTGACTTTTATGGCCAGGTTTGCCACAAGTCCAACAAACTACTGGTTTCTTAGGGATATTGACCTTATCAAAGGGAGGTTTGGTCTGGAACTCTCTTCTAAACTTTCTAGGTGGGGTTCCTGACTTGTGACGATAGTAAACAGACTTCTTGGGTTTCTGTTTCTCTGGATTATGGGTATGTTTCTTGGACTTCCTAGGCTTGGAACAGGGAAGGCCAAACTGCTCACAGAAATTTCCCAAGTCTCTGCGATTTTGAGCCTTTTCTTTGGCAAGCTGATGCTGGATTTTATCATCTTGACAAATCTTTAAGGCTACCTTTTGGATGTAAGCAATAAGTTGTCCATAACTTAATTGCTTGTAAGGGATTTCATTGTTAGGGTGCTGACTACGGATCTTGTCCCTAACCTTATCCCCTAAGGATTTTGGAAGACCAGCAAGGAACTTTTCTTTCAAGAAAGCTTCCCAAGTTGCTGCCAAACCTTTAGGGATCGAAGGACTAAACACCTCAATTCTTCTGTGTTTAAGACACTCCCGACATAATCAGTTTACCGACTCCATCTTAGGCACCGTAGAGACCAGCCTTAGCAATGGACCAATCTATTTCAATTACTATCCTGATAGGACTGTCAGCCTTGAGGATGCAAACATCCTAGATATCTTGACCTTAGACGTCCAGCTTCATGGTCTTGATATGAAAGTTGGATCTATCTCGGTCAATATCATCTACCGAGTTCAATACAAGGTAATGAACTCATGTGTATCCAGAGTCCTCAAACCCAAGAAGACTGGAGAAATTACTTTGTTTCTCACGGATACAACCAAAGCCAAGGTTGTTATCCCTAAACTCATCAAGTGGGAAGACATTAATTTCCCACAGACTTGGGCCATGGACAGGGTTGCTCTGGCTAAACCCCAAACCACACCTAGTTTTGAGTCTGTTAAGTAGTATGACTAGGAAGAGTAGAGATCACCTTCAATAGGTCCAACTCCTTCAACAAGAAGACTCCTCCTCCTTGGACAAATGTTCATTCAGACATCGTCAAACAAATTAAATCCCAAGTTCAAAATCTTCCTTGTCTATATCTTCCCAATCCCTCAGCCAAAAAGATTGGTGAAACTGATGCCTCTGACATAGGTTATGGTGGCATTCTCAAGCAGTCTGCTAATGGAAAAGAACAAATAATTGCATTCACTTCTAAGCATTGGAACCCTGCTCAGCAGAATTATTCCACAGTTAAAAAGGAAGTTTTAGCAATTGTTTTATGCATCTCTAAATTTCAATCAGATTTGCTTAATCAAAGATTTTTAATCCGTGTTGATTGTAAATCTGCAAAAGAGATTTTACAAAAGGATGTCAAAAACCTTGCATCAAAAAAAATTTTCGCCCGATGGCAAGCTATTCTAAGTATTTTTTATTTTGAAATTGAATTTCTCAAAGGTACTTTAAACTCCTTACCTGATTATCTTACTCGTGAATACTTACAGGGGAGAGATCGGTGAGAAAATGCCCAATTCAGTTAAATCTTCCTCCTCACAAGGAAGAGAGAGAGAAAAAGGCACCAACCCTAGACTAGTTGTTGCTGGTTTAATCTCCCATGCAGCATCTGCAGGGGTTGGATCTTCATCCAATCAAGAAGAAGATTCCAAGAAACAATCAAAATCTGGGTCATGAACCCAGTCTGGGTCATCTACCCGAGTGTTGCCACCATCCATCACTGAGTCTTTGACTCAGAAACCTAAACCACAATCCCAAACAAAGGCGGATTATGTCATGCTAATCCAAACCCTTTTGGCCCTCCATGAACAAGGTCTTTCTCATCTTCCAAAAGGCCTTCCATCCAAAACATGGGCCGACATTACTTCTGAAGAAGAAGGAAATGAAACCATATTAGACATGATCAAAACCGTATCTCAAACCCCTATAACTCTTCACAAACCTATACACACACACACACACGCATATAAAGTTACAGTCAATTTTAACTATATCTAAATATTTTTAGTCAAAATTATAAACTTTTATAATCAACTTATATGTTATAAATAGGGGTATTTATGGGTACAGGTTATCCATAAACCTGAATTGATCCAAACTAATCCGAACAGTTTAGATTTGGTCATTTATGTAGTTTGGTCAAAACCAAATCGAACCGATCAAAATCGTTCATGTATGAGTTGAGTCACGGGTTTAGATCTATAGGTCTGATCAAAACCGAACTGAACCAATCAAAATCGATAAAAAAATTTAGAGTTATTTGGTTTGGCTTTAAATAATGCTAATATTGAGACTCTAAGTGTTGAAACTACAAATGTTTATAATATTAATAGATAATATTTTGTTCATTTGTTTTGGCAAATTTGGTTGTAACAAATTTGGTCGCACCAAAGTTTATTGCAAGAAATTAGTTTGTAGGAAATAGTTGTTATTCAGACTATTATAGTAAATCTTGTTGAATGATATTTTGTCTTAATTTGTATTAGTCTATTTTAGAATATTATATTGATGGTATTAGATGAATCAATTTTACTACTTTCAGACATTTGATGATATTGTGTTAGGGTAAATAGTTATTTTCATCCCTAAATGTGCAAAACATTGACAAATTCGTCCCAAAAAGATAGAAATTCAAATTTTAGTCTCCAAAAGTAAAACAAGTGCGACAAATTCGTTCATCCGTTAACTTTCATCTGTTACTCTTAATGAAAGAGTCTATGTGACACAAAGGAATGAAAATGTCACAAAAATGATTGTCAGCATGACTATTGAATAGATTTGACCAAAATGTTAGTAAGTTTTCAAAGGGACCAAAATGTCAGTAAGTTTTCATTGAACTAATTTGTCAGACCCCAAATTTCATTTTATTTAAGGATAAAATATAATTTAATCTTCATCTTTCCCTTTTTTTTGTTCTAACCTGTAAAATATAATTTAATTCTTTCATTGGACCAACACACTTAATTTTTTTCTAACCTGTAATTCAAGACCAACACGTTTGATTTTGTTCTAACCTATAATTATGAAAGTTTCTTTTAAAAAATGGTCTTACCAGCTCAAAGGACAACAACCAAATAAGTGCATGTCTGACATTGTCAAGTGTCAACTTCTCTCTCAAATAGGACTGGGTGTAACACAAGGATTTTTTAAACCCACTAAACAAAAGAGACACAAAACAAAACCAACATTGATAATAATTCCAACATAGAGAGAAAGAATAGAATAGAACAGATCACTCTTAAAAAATCAATGCCGGCCCAGCAACCTTAAACGTTGCTTCAACTTCTGCATGCATTTTGAATGGTATTAGGGAGTTTGGTAATATGGAAACGAGTAAAGAATGTGTTTTTGGTAAAAACACCAAACTGACAACAACTTTTACAACATGAAAAAAAAAACCCAATAAAAGGATATGTAGAGAGAGAAAAAAATACAAATGAATATCCTATGATACTATTATGTTCCAACAATGTGCCAATGATCTCAGTAACTGAGAAGACAAGTAAATAGTTGTATCAAATTTGTAATGCATGTAAATGAATATACTAAAATTTGAATTTTCATCTCTAAGAACAAATTTGTCAGCGCTTTACACATTTAGGTACGAAAATAACTATTTGGGATTTGACAAATTAGTCCAATGAAAACTTATTGACATTGTGGTCCAATAGAAATTTACTAACATTTTGATCCAATCTATTATGCAGCCATGTTGACAATCATTTTTGTGACATTTTCATATCTTTGTGTCACGTAGTCTCTTTCATTAACAATAACAGACGAAAGTTAACAGATGAATGAATTTGTCATACTTTTTTCACTTTCGAGGACTAAAATTTGAATTTTTATCTTTTGGAAACGAATTTGTCAGGTCTCTATATATTCTGGGACGAAAATGACTATTTACCTTATTGTGTTAGCTATATTGGATATTTGCGTGAATCATGATATAAAATAGTTCTAAGAAAAAAAAAAGATCAAATTGAAATGGGTAATCCATTGGTCAGAACCAAACCGTCCATGAATGGATTGAGTTGGATTGGATTTCAATTTTTTTTTGTGAAAACCGAACTGAACCGATCAAATTTGATTGGGTTGGGTCTTAAATTTGACCATAATCAGCCTAAACCAACCTGCAAACACCCCCTAATTATAAAATCAATTAATATAGTTATTTGAATTTTTTTATAATCATTTTTAATTTTAAATCAAATTAAATAATTAATTGTAATCATAAAAAAAAAGCACCAATATATATAAGAGTAAATTACACTCGCACCCCCTGTGTTTTGCTCAAATTTCATCTGATATCCCTCCCTTTTTGCACATTACTTTTACCTTCCTCTATTAACGCTGTTAACTAACGTCAATTGAAATATGTGAGCAGACAAAATTGTCCTTATATTTTAATTGTAAAACCTAAATTATGTCTTCTCAATTAGTTTTAGAATTTATGATTCACGTTTCATCCCTCTTCACCATTAGTAAGTACTATTTATCTTCCTCTTGTTGGCGAGTTCTTCTTCAGCGTCCAGGGGGTGCGAGTTTCTCTTTTTCTCACAACATTCATATTTCATTCCTCTTCACCGTTCGCAAGTTCTTCATCGTCCTTGTTCCAGTTCGCGAATTTCCCATTGTTCCTCTTCTAGTTCGCAACGTTCATGAACGCCTTCATTTGTCTTCCTCTTCGACGTTCCCAAACACTCTGTTTTTCTTTTTGTTCCACAATTTCTGTTCACGCTAGGTTATGCTTATAAGTGACCATTGGACCTTGTATATAGGTTACTTTTTAAGATTATTTATTTAATTTTGATTGTTTATTGTTACCTATTTCTGAATGGGGTTTCAATGGGAGACCAGTTGGGATCACTTGTGATTTTTAAAATCATTTGTTTATTATTGTTGATTATAATAGTATTGATATTTTTGGGACAACAGAAAATACAATGGATGAATCATTTGTTTATTATTGTTGATTAAAATAGTGTTGATATTTGGGACTACAGGAATATAATATAAAAATGTTTGTTGAGAATCAAAATTTAGTTCATATGTATCTTAGTAGAACAAAGGATGAGAGGAAATATGTTAGCACTATGCATCAACAAAGTGGGTTCAAAGTTGGGTTTACATAAAAAAAACAAAAAAGAAGCGAGAGGAAGAAGATGAGAGTATTTTAAACATAAATTTTCATTAAAAGTCATGTTATCAGCATGTGCCTAATTTCTGTTAGATTATTAAACAGTGTTTAGAAATGAGAGAGTTTAAGTGTAATGTGAACTAAACAATTAATAGATTTTTTTTAGGGTGTAAAAAGGGAAGAGTATCAGGTGAAATTTGAGTGAAACACAGGAGGTGAGAGTATAATTTACTCTATATATAAAGTTAATGACTGTTTTTCTTTCCGTATGAAATTAATTTACACTATTCTTTTCTATATGGCACACCCATTTACAATATATTTATATAATTTCATATCTTAAGAAGCTAGATTGCGTTTTATTTGGTTAATCATGATAATTGACTTTCTAAATTTTAAAAAATATATTATATATTAACTTGATAAGTTGTTTCTTTTTGTTTCATCATTTTACACTTTACTATATCATTCATATATCTCATAATTTACTTAATTTATTTTTCAAAATTTTCATTATTAATATGTAATTCACTTGTACTAAAATTTAAATTTAATTCCTTTAAACATATTGATCAAGTTAGAATTTTTTAATTTATATAGAAAAAATATAAACGAATTTAATTCCTTTTTATAAGTTTTTGAACCATTTGAAAATTTATAAATGAATTTATAAACTATTTTCAAAATTAAAAAATAGGTCATTAAGGTTAGTTCATATATATATATATATATATATATATATATATATATATATATATATATATCTAATAAGATAATATGACAATTCAATATGTTTAATTTTGTACATTACACAATTTCGTATTGCAATAGTATACAAAACTTTGATTATTATATACACACATAAAAAAAGTATATGTTAAAAATATTATGCAAGTGCAAACAAACACAAATTGAAAAAAGCCAAAGAAAATATATCATTTATCTACAGTTATAATCACTTTGTAATCCTAAAAATCACCCTTAAGTGCAAGACTAAACAATAATTATATTTTAGGATGATTCTTAGCTTCCTTGAAATTTATGAAAATAAATGATGATTTTGTTTGTAGATATCAATGAAAAAGGTTAATTTCATATTAATTTGGAGAAGATTTGGAGAATAAGGACATGTATTACTAAAAAAATAAATTTATTGAAATTCATAAAAAAAAACATATACTAATGTTAACAGATCATTCAAATATAGACTATCAATTAATGTTAATAGTTAATTTAATGTAAATTGTCAATTAATATTTCAATTTCATGTTTTGTAAAATAATTTAAAAATTAATTTTAAATGACATTTTATAGAGGAATTCATGTTATAAAAAAGTTACATTCTGAATCTAACAAATTTTGTTTTACTTGGCTTTTCCTTTTCAGCTTATATACTTACCTAGTCTCTGAAAGCAATTTAATTAGAATATATAAATCAAGTTTAATAATGTATATATTTCATTATTTATTTCATAAAAAAAGATTCATTATTCATGATCTCAAGCTCACCATTGTCACTCTATTTGATTTCTCTATATAACTTTAAGAAAATTCTCCATTATCATTAAAAATATAAAAATATCTCTATTCTTAATTTACTTCAAGGAAATTCAATTATTATTAAAAAAAATCAATTATTCAACCAACCAATGACTAATTAAAAAATAAAATAAAAATAACTACACGAAAGATATTTTAAATCTTAGTTTACCACTAATTCAAAAATTGCTAGAACTTTTTCCATTGAAAATATAAGCAAAGTAAAGAAATAAAAATACATAAGTATTTTTTTGACAAAAAATTGATTTTAAATTGAAATTAGGAGGAAAAAACAATGAGTGTGGATTAAGCGATTTTGACACGTAAAAATGATTAAGGAATTTCAGATTGAAAATCAAATTCAATTGTTATGCTTTAATAACAAAATAAATTAAAAAGTAACTTTGATTAATATGAAGAAAAGTAAACAGAGAGTTGATGAGATAAACAAAATAGATGAAGAAAAAGATAACAAAATAGATAAAGAAAAAAAACATAAAACATAAGAAATAGTATGATGTCATGTAACCGTAAATATTGTTCTCATGTTATTACTTATAATAAAAAAATACATAAAAAATAATTTAAAAAGACTTAAAGCATGCATGTAAGAGAAAAAAAAAAAGACAAAAAAATTATAAAAAAACATTAAGAAAAAGAAAAGAAACACATTAAAAAAACAATATGGTTTTTCTCTTCACCTACCTTTTTCCTTCTCTATTTATATCAAAGCATCAAAATTTCCTCTTTAATTTCTTTTTCTTTTTTGAAATTAGTAAACAATACTCAATGTTCAAAGGAAAACATGGAACCAACTTGCTTCCTTTGCAGAGGGATATGTAACACTGATTATTTGAAGAAGAAAAAAGTTATATGAGATAAGGCAGTTACTTAACTTTAAATATAAAGGTGATTACTCAATTTCTTTCACAACCTAAGAATCCTCTTTCTTAATTTAAATATGTATCTACACACACACAAAACTATGCTTTTGTGAGATAAATATATGCAAATTCATGTAAGAAAAATTCATCAAGAGAAAGGAAAAAAAAATATTACGATATTTCCCACCTAAAGAATCCACTTTCCCAACTCAAATATGTGTATGCAAATAAAACAAAATAATATTAGTATGCTTTAGTGAGATTAAAAAAACCATGTAGATTCAAATGAAGAAAATTCAAAGAAAAACGAATCAGAAGCAATTGAAATTTACTGAGTGAGAAAATGATAAATGGGAGAAACTAACTTCAAATGAATGGTGGTAATTTATAATAAATTATTCACCAATTCAAATAATATATTCATTAATTGTATACGTACAAATGCTAATAAAGAATATATTTATTAATTTTCTTTCAATTTGCTTTTCAAATTAGTGATTGAATACATAAATATTAATTTGTTTATTTTGATTAAGAAACACAAATAAAAATATAATCTGATTAAGATCCTTTATTATTTTCCTTTTATATTATTAGTTAATTAGTTAATTGAATACATATTTATTACTTTCCTTTTAATTTGATTTGATTTTAATTTTTTTAATGTCATTTCAAATTATCTTACCCGAATTTGAGTTAATCCAATTTTTTTCTTCTTCCAATTATCTGTGTAATTGATCCACAAAACGCTCCTAATTGTAACATAACATTTATTTATATTTATATTTATGAACAAAATTATTTATTGATTCAAATTATTCATTTATTATTATCCTTTTATATTATTAGTTAATTATGCATAAATGATAATTGAAAATATATTTATTACTTTCCTTTATTAAATTCTGATATATAAAATTATTAGTATATCATTTTATTAAAAACAATTTTTATTTACTTCAATTTAGATATGACTTTTTAAATAAAAAATTAATTTTTAAAATAAAAATATAACATTTTAAATATAAAATTACTTCAACAATTACAATTTTATCTTTAAAAAGAAAAGAAAATTTAAAATTATTATTTTAGCCTTAAAATTATGAGCTGAAAAATATTTCCTTTTTTGAATAAAAAATTATATAAAATTATTACTCTTTTATCCTTAAAAAGAGCGGGAAAATTGAAGTTACATATATACCCTCATTTCTACAAGATATCAATTAATTTAAGATTTACTGAAATTATTAAGAGAATGATAAATAAATCTTTAGTTATTAATTAGTTTTAATTAATCAATCAATTAATATATATCATAAAAATTAATTTAAGATTTAGTAGAATGATTAAATCAATTTAATAGAATAAATATAAAATTTAAATTAATTAATTGAATTATTTTAAAAAAATGAGTATAAAATTCTGTGACATCATCTTATAGAATAAATTTATATATATCATTTTTATAATACATACACCAAATATTTTTCAATAAGAATTTACACATGACATTCTCAAGAGTTCTAAGCAACAAATTCATTTGATTATTTTTGAAAGAGAATTATTTTAAATAATATAATAATTGTAATGATAATTGATATATATATATATATATATATATATATATATATATATATATATATATA
>CM023955.1:18868950-18895225 GCA_013407115.1 Glycine latifolia
AGATTTTAAATCGAGAATACTTAACTTACGTGATTTAACTTATGGATGTTGGCCAAAAGAAAGAGTATATATTGGTAAATAGAAGGATGTAAACCCATCATAAATTAAAAAGCAAACTATGTAAAACAATGCACTTCATGCTGTGTGGCATCAGCATGAACATTGAGGGTGCTGTGCCATTCCCATTTAATAATGAGGATATACTTAATTATGTTTTGCTTACCTTGACTACGGGTGTAACTGGATTCCACCAAGTTGAATTTAATCTAATCTAATTAAATTTTTTAAATTAGATCAGATCATTATATTGATTTTAATTTAATAAATTTACTTAAAATTAAATTAAATGATGAGTTTCGAGTTTTGAATTTGACTGAAATCTAACCCAACTTATATATAATTCAATTATTAATATAGAAATCTTAAATTAAGTATAACTTATTCTCACATTAATGCATTATTTATCTTAAGGTAATATATTGCCTTAAAGTTTTTTTTAATATATTTTAAGGTAATAAATTTTTTTAAGAATGATATTGTGAACATATATTTATAATTTATTTTTTTACTATTACCATGTTTTATGAATATTAATTTTTAAAAATATTCTTACTAAAATATACTTATTAGTGTTTAGTTTGCGAATTTTTCTTAATATTTTTTCAAGACTTAAAGATGAAATAATTTTTTATGATTTAATCAGATAATCAATATAATTCAATCTTGGATTGACAAAAAAAAAACTCAATTTAATCCGAATTATTTATATTCCTATTTTTTATATTTTTTAAATCAGATTAGGGAAAGATAATACACCTCCTTAAGGAAATGAAAAAAAATTATAATAAAATTTACAAATTGTCTATCAATAGAAAAAAAAAATCCGATAATTGAACGTAATATAGCAAGTTCTATTGATTGACTAACCAATTATCTGAAAAGAGAAACGTGATGAAAAAATAAAAAGGAGGTGAAACATATTGTTACAAGTTAAAGTTATACATTCACAGTTAATTTCTGGCAGTTCGACATGCTAAATTAAATCACGGGGAAGATATATTTTAAAAATCTTTTTCTAGCACTGTAAGAAGACAGGTGTAAAAATATTGGAAATTTGGAAGCAGAGTAGATTTGATGAGGCCAAAGTTCCCGTTGGCTGTCCCTTACTAACCGAACCACTAAGTCTGCTGCATGTCATTCCCATCGCCATATCTCCACCATGCATTTCATTGGGCAGTTTCTCCTAGACACTACCAAATTCCACTACCCTCAGCATTTTATATCTATTTTTATATCATGATCTTATATTTATTTTCCATTTTTTTACATTATTGGGTATCGTACATGCATGTGTTCATTGATAATATTTGCATAATTAAATTTTATTCTTTCAAATAATTTATGTATATTTTAAGGCAGAATTATTAATTTACACTAAAAAAGTTATTCTGAAACTAACCAATGTACTTTTTTAATGGCTTTAATCAAAGTTAATGTGAATTTACAATAATTCATATATTCTTCAATCAACTGAGCTATTCATACTAAATTACAACATGAATGAAATTTAATAAAAGTAAAAAAATATCAATAACATTTTGTTCAACATCAGCTCTAGGCAAAGAATATTCAAGACAAATTTTGGAATCAAAGTTGCTTTTTTATAAGCCAAGTTTTGATAGGATATATGCAAAGGTTTCAATGTTGAAGTCAGTGTTGTATGAGATAATGGAGTGTATAAAATTAAAGAGTGTTCTTTACTTTATACTTAGTTATAGACTTATAGGATTCTTTTTAAGTCAAAGTGATCACAGATGAGGCACAAGAGACATCTTTAAAGTGAATCCCTTGATTTGTGATGTTTGTTATTAATAAATTGTATTTGACTCTGTACTCCACTTTTACATGTGTCTTAGTATTTTTTTGTATTGGTATGAATCGAAAATATGTATTAATTAGAGATTTTCAAATCATGAAAGGTATTAGACTTTAGTTAAATAATTGGGTGTGATAGCATGGAGACAATGTGTTTTATTTATTCATTACATAAGCCTAAGTAGTCTTAATCAGGAAAGTTTAAAACACATTTAAAATTAACCCAATTAAGATTATTTGAAATACCAGTAACATGTCAAATATTATTTGCTAGCTATTACATATATTGGGTTTTTTGGGTATACAAAATTGGGTGAAAAGGAAACAAAGAGCGGAAAGAAAGGATAGGTACCTTGTGCCGTATAGAAAAAAAATGATAGTTACATGAAAGGAATTTTTGTAAGAGCTTCCTCCACATCTTTCCTTCTATTTTTATTTTTATTTTCTTATTTCATTTTCACTTTTGATAGTGAACAACTAAACATGCTCTAGCCTCTAAGAGATGTGAAAGCAATATGGCTTGATGGCCGCCCCCGAACTTGCGGCTTTTCAAAATGGTTTTTGTTCCCTGCCTCGTTGGATTCACTAGTCTAAAGGCCTATGAAGACTAATAATTTTGGTTGATACATAGAAAATTTTCATCTTCTCATTGATTTTTTTGGATTGAGCTCGAGCAAATGAGGTAGGCCACCTCTTGGAATTTGAAAATCTGATCGAATTTGGATAATTGACACTGACTAATAATATAGTTAGGATGGAACCAGCTCAAAGTCACGTTTGTGAATAGTTTGATTATAGAAATAATAGTATTTAAGTCTTATTATTTATCTATTTTTATTTTTTTACAAAATATTATGTTCCCTTTTATAGTATATATTCATCGTGAAAATAATGACAATTTTTCTCCTTCTAGACGAATGTTTTTTTTTTAAGTCTTCATTTTAACAAAAAAATACATTTAATGTAGATTTTTTTAAATTATAATTCATTGACGGTTAATATATTTGTACCTAGTAACGAATCCAGAAAATTAATAAAGGAAGACACTCAATAAATTTTAACACACAAACACTTCTTAAGATACTTCAATTATCCAATTTACATGATTTTATCGGTGTGAATACTATAGTTTTAACAACACCTATCTACCAGAACTAGATGTTTAATAACATCATTAAGTTGAAATTTACTACTTATTTAATCTCAAGCTTAAGCTTCTGCCTATCATTAAATCCACATTATTAAAGGAAAATTATAAATGGAATTTGGCTTCTTTACTAAAGACATGCCATTACATGACAGTTTCAAGTATACCAGATCAAATACACATGAACACGCAAATTAACATGTAAAAAAGATAGAAGATATGTTACACAGTACATACCTGCTTTTTCCTCTACCTTCTCATCTCAGCCTGCATTCAAGACCCAAGATTTCAAAATTTGATAAAAAAAAACCAGATTCCAGAAACAAAATGTAAAAATCTTCAACCAGCAAAAAAAAGAGTTGCAACAAAAGATGTGACTCAAATTGACTACCCACAAACAAAATTGCATTAACCAACTAAAGGAAGTTTTAAACTTTCATCATCAGTCAAATACCAGCAATGAGACAATTTTACAGAACGCCAAATCATGCAATCCACAAGTGCACTCAAATGATACCCATTGAAGAGAATTTTTCCAATGGAGCCAATCATATGCTTTCAACCATTAATTCCTCCAACACAAACCACAAGGCCAAACAAGCAAAATTACAACCCCATCAACTAACACCATTGATTCCCAACCCAACAATAACATTAAAGTCTCACCTCTTCATTTAATAACTACACATTTGCTTGCTCTAGCTGGTGAACCAGATACTCAAGCTCAGATGTGTGAGCTAGTAAAGCAAACAACACCCCACCAATAAGCTCCAGAAGAAAATCCAATAAAACAAAAATTAAAAACACTAAATGAACCATAAACCTTAGATACAATTCCTTAAATACTTTCAGCATTTGTCTCCAATCAAAATTGAAGTTTCACCTCAATAATCTTAAGTTAACATTAATAAAACACGAATTACCGAGGTAAAAGTCTAATTTTGATTTTAGAACAACACTAAGTGCACCTAGAAACCACACCCCAGAAAATTAAAAATGCTAACTTTAACCCAACTGATTCCCCTATCAACTAAAAACTGAGCAACAATAGGAAACATATTTATGAGGCAAACAGAAGCCATAATCAATTGAAGCATTCTTACATGCATTATTGGAATTTCTAATATGTTCATCTGAACAATCATCAATTCATCATACATATCAGTTTTACCCCTCTTTCTAACAAAAAATCCAAAATGGTAATCTAATTTATTACCACTTACAAATTCTGTCTGTCACAATTTGCAAATGACATGATTAGGGTAAAAAAGCACTAAATAAAACATAAATCTTATGGAAAAAGAAAAAAAATAATAATAATAAAAGAAAAAAAATTGATGTGTACCTGTTGAGTAAAAGATTGGTGCACGAAGTGGAGGCCTGGAGAGTGTAGAGGCCCAGCCGCCCAGAAATGCCACCGCTGCAGGCTGCAAAGTGTAGCCCCGGTGAAGAACGATGCCAGAACCCAAAAGCCCAGAAACGGAAGCGTGGGAACGCAACTCAGAGTCGGAGCCTCGAAGGTGTTGCGTGTTACAACTTGCGCGAGGAGGCTCTGGCCCCTGGAGATAGGCGGTGGCCAACAGTGGCGATTCTGGCGGAGGAGGAGCAGAACGTGTGGTCTAGGGCAAGAGGAAGGAGAGAAGAAGGACTGAGTGGTGGGCGCGTGGTCTCGTGGTCTATCACTCTATTCGATATTTTGTGAAAATATTTAAAAATAAGGGTATATTAGTAATTTCATGTAAAAATTTAAGGGAGGCACTTGCCCCCCTTCTCTTATACGTAGGTTCGCCCGTGTTTGTACCCCTAGTTTCTATATTTGGATCCATCCCCATTATATGTGTCTTTTCTTTTATTTGTGCAAATCAAGGTATCACTACAAGAAAATTGTCAATTGGTGGCACTAGGTTAATGACGGTTCCACTTAAACTGTCGTCGCTTGATTATTGCGACTGTTTAAATAAGAGTAGCGGGATTAAGGGATTAATCTCTCTCATGAACTCTTAATGACGGTTCCAAACATAAACTCTAGGTATTGAGATCCCTTAATGAACAAGTAATGGGATTAAGGGATTAATCACTTAAACTCTCTTCTTCCAAACATAAACTCTAGGTATTGAGATCTATTTAAGGGATTAATCTCTCTCAAAAGATATTTTTTCATATGCACAAGTTAGAGATTGAATCCAAGACTACATGTTTAAGGGTCAAGGTTATCTAATTCATGTCACAACATGTTTATGTTGTGAGAGAGAATCCTTTCTTTTCTTTCTATTCCAGCCTTCATTTAATGCATGGAGAGGTTGTTACGTTATTGCTTTGCTTTTTACATGTCCGCTTATTGGGATATTGACAAGAGTACCATATCGCTCAAGTAACGGTGATATGTAAGTATCATCTCTATAGGAACTTGTGCGATACTTGGATAGTAATAGTAAAATTATAGACTATGAAGTTTAAGGTATTGTAAATAAAGATAATTGCAAGAAATTAAATAGATTAAAGAGAAGAAATTTGGTTGTGGAATTTAGTCTAACACTTGCTATGCACAAAAAACAAAAGTTTATATCAATAGAAGAAATCGTTGGGATTTAACTTCATTAGACGTCCCTCACATGAAATCACTTACTATTTCTACTCAATTAACATTTAATTATCATTAATCCAAAAAATTACTCAAGCCTTAATGCATTAAGTGAAAGAACTAAGTCGCTTGATTCCAATATCAATCCCTTAAATTACTATAACCAAGGTACTTGCATTAAGAAAAAGTGTTTTAATGACTATCAATTCTCTTTACCCTATCCCTAGGCATAAAAAAATTGGTTTGTCTTCTTCAGTTCGCAATTCAAAAGAATTTTCCAATTACAATTGAAATTACAGAATCATGCAATCGGTTGATCAGACCAAACACAAGCATTTAATCATAGAATAAGAACAATAACAATCTTTATTGAATAGAAATAAAATGCAATTGCATGAGTAATAGTCTAATTACATTAAACCCTAACAAAAGATGAATTTACCTACTCATAGCCATGGGAGAGGTAAAATTTGTTGATGAAGAAGATAGAGAAGATTCCTTAGGCATAGACTCTACCACAAGCTTTTCTCTCTTAAAAAATACACTAGAATCAACCTCCCCTACAAAAGCTAAACCTAAATTATTTATAGGCTTAATGGGCTTGCTGAGTCGCAAGGGTATGCAAGGGATTGTGCATATTATGCATGGGGATGTGCATAATTTCCAAAGTAGAGACTAATTTGCACACCGCATGCATGGAGTTATGCATATGGTTGTGCATAATTTTTGAAGTGGAGATTGATTTGCATGCCATATGCATGAGGTTGTGCTTATTTTACTAGAACTAAATTCAACATTTTTAAGCTCTTTTTCTGCTCCTTTGAATCCTTCAAGATCCTTTGTTTTTTCCTCTAATGTCATTGATAGAGCTCCGAGTTCTTGTACAAAACTTGCTTCAAAACTTGATGTAGGCTAAGCACGGCAAGCACACCGCTTTGTCAAGTAGTAACTCGGTACGTTCGAGGTCGATTTCCATAGGGAACTTGCTTGTACTCAGAGTTAATATATGTCTAAGTTTAAGCGAACAAGAATTGAATTTGAAGTTTTCTAATCTAATTGCAGAAATGTAAAGTGCGATATAAGTAAAGATAGTTGAGCAGGGGCACAATAAATGGGTAGAAACACAAACTTGGGGGTGAAATGACGGTTGATGCGGAAGATGGTCACATGTTGGAGTTCAACGAACCGAAACTACCATTGATATAATATTAAAGATATTTCTTTATTCAGCGATTAAATTCGCTCATCCTCATCTACTAATTTGTTCTAACCTTGATTCCTTAAGCCTTAGAACCCTAAATCACTTGATTTCACTCTTGATCCCTCTTGATCCTTACAAATATGGAAGGAAAGAATAAGAGTGAAAGAGGAAAGAAGGAAATGGAGGAAGAGAACTCCAAAATGAGTGGGATCCTCCCTTCTCTTGTGCCCTAGCTCTGCCTCAGCCTCCCCAGGTCTCCATGAAGTAGATAAGCAAAAATCTCCTCATTTCGTTCCCTAGTTTTACTTTTATAGTGGCCCAGAATTGCATTGCTCGTTGAGCGGGAAAAGTGGCGTGCTAAGCGCGCACTCCTTTGTCCAACTGGATAAATGGGAATGTACTGGGCGAGCAGCTTCAGACCTTTAATTCTCCTCTTCTTTTCTTGCAGTGAAATCTCTACAAAAATACAACCAACACCTCATAACTTAACTAAACTTAGCATCCACTGGACAAAAGCTCGAATAAAGCTAATTCTTATATTTTATTTACAAAAAGAAGCATTAAAATAAGAAAAGAATAGATAATTGCTAAGTAATTAATATATAGTTTTACGTATGCTTAGCAGTTATCAAAACCTACAAAAAATAAACAAGATCAAGTGTAGAAGGAAATAAATTAAAAGTCAAACTATGGAAAACATTTATTCAAAACTTAACTAAAAATTAACACAAACAAAATCCAAAACCATAAGAAATATCTCATAATTGCACCAAAATGACTATAAAAATGTAGGAATATATGACAACTATCACTACTTTTGCAAAGGAAAGAGAATGACCGGGTAAGTGTGATTTCTTTCCAAAAAGATATTGACATTCACTAAAAGTGTGTTCTACTTTTGTGTGCACTTCTACTTTTGTCTTCTTTTGAAGAGTAACATGCTTTTTATTAGAAATTGTATTTATACTTAGAAATTTATATTTTTTAGTTAGAGCATATTCGAAAAACACAAGAAATAACAGCACAAGGTTATAAAAATATAAGCTCAGTCAACCTAAGCTAATTAGCATTCAAACTTTATAGAATAAAGAGCTCTAGCACATGTTTGCTTTGGATGAAAAAAATTTAAGTGAATATAGAAACCATAGTGCAAGTTTTCTTAATAACATTGGACAAAAACAACACATTGATGGTGAATAGTTTATGGAAGCTTTTAAACGTGTCTATTTCATTAGTGCTTTGGATGCATAACTTGTTACAGCAACCACTATAAGAAATATGACCTATGCCTACGGACAAAAACCATCACTATATAGTAAAAATGCCTAGGTAAATATATTAAAGACTTTGTCCTACGGACATTTTGAACCTCAACTTTGAGGGGGTGTATAGTGATGGATTATAGTCTTAGTATAGGTTTTACCTACAGATTTACTTTCACCTACAATTACATTTGATTGTCACTATGTGTGATTCCTATAATTCACAATGTGTGTATGTAAAAGTCATTAACTTATATCTACAACCTCTAACTATAGGTAAAAACATTAACTTGTACCTACAACCTCCAACTGTAGGTAAAAGTCATTAACTTATGCCTACCATTGAAAGATTTGTAGATACAAACCATTAACTTATACTTATAGACTTTAACCGTAGGTAAATGTCACATAGTAAAAAAATCACGCTGCCCATTATCTATTGGGATGCTTTACGTTTCCAAATCATCGTATAAGTTTTCTACAAGTTCAAAGAACTAATCTATGCAATAAAGTAATTGCCTTACTTAAAAAAGATGTTCCAGTAGTTTTGAAACATTGGAGCACACATTGAAAATTGACAAACACGAACTAATTAAACTCCTCTCTTTGAGGGATGAAGCGGACAAAGGTCTATTTCCCATGGAAGTCACATAATCACACAAACAAACAAGAGTATTTATGTATCCCAAAATACCTAACAAAGATGAGATGATATCTAGCATCCACAATAACCAAAAGAATAGTTACATCCAAGTAAAATTACATAATCACAAAAACAAACAAAATTATTTTCTAATGGTCTACCTCAAGGATTTAAAACACTTGCATTTTCCACAAAACATGAATCATTATTTCGAGAAGATCGATTAAAACGAGTCTCCACCCTAGATAGATATCTTGAACAAAATATCAAACATTCATGAGCTAAATATCCTTTTGAAATAGATCCTCCTGGATGTGCTCGATAACAAACAAATGAATTTAGAGTCAAAGGGAACCTAAATAGAAAGTTTTAGGTTACAAATTAAGATAACATCATTTTACTTTATAACTCTAGAATATTTTAAAATGATTAAAAATTATTCATACCTTTCAATAGGATACATCCATCAGTAATGTACAAAATGTCCAACTCTTGCTTCATGTGCCAAATGGATGACCAAATATACCATTACGGTGAAAAAAGATGAAGGAAAAATACTTTTTACTTGACATAATGTTTGAGCTACTTGATGCTCTAAGTGCTCTAAATCACGCACATTAAGTACTCTGCCACACAACTTCTTGAAGAAACGACAAAAATCGGATATAGCTAAACTCACTTGGTCTTACAAACAACCTTTCACAATCATAGGAAGAAAATCTTGCATTAAAAGATGACAATCATAACTTTTGAGACCAAATATTTTGTGCTCCTTCACTTGCACACATCTTGAAATATTAGACAAATATTTATCTGGAACTTTTATTGTATTAAGAACTTCCAAAAATGTTTCTTTCTCCTTTGAAGTCATTTGGTAACAAGCTCTAGGAAAATATTGTTTGCCTTTACTAGGATGCATCTTTGGATGTAATTGGCTTCTAATATTCGTATCAACAAGATCATAATATGCCATATCATTGTCTTTTGACTTACCTTCTAATTGTAACAACATCCCAATAATGTGAATGCATCATGAACCAATGTATCCATATCATGATCAAACTCCCCTTTGTACTTGAGATGTACCCAAAGAACTAGATGAGCCAACTTATTCACCGTGAAAGATCCAAGTAACATATCCTTTTAGAAACTCATTACTAATGATGTGCTCATAAACATCCATCCAAGAGTGCCACTTGCAATTGACACATTTGATACAAGGGCATAAAATTTTTTCATCCTTGGACGATTTTGCCAATTGCAAAATCAAGAAAATTTAAAGTCCCTCTAATATGCTTCTCTTTATTAAGAGAGTTGTAATCTATCCAACTCTTATCCATTCGATAAAATAAACTAAAAAGTAGAAGGAAATAGACATAATAAATTAGTGTTTAGTATAACTAAAGTATCCATGTACAGGAACTATAACAAAAATAATGTTAACGGTGAAAAGAGAAAATTATTTTAATTGACCAACTGACATACCTTCCTGATGGAAGAAAATCTCCAAAAGCAAAAACCAAACCAAAGACTGCAACAACTACCCTACTCCAATCTGCATTATGATGGTTACATTATATGCATACAATTTTTTTTATATTAAATAGGACATGCATTTTATGGAAGAATTGTACCTTAGTACCAAGGCCAATTGTCTTATTGTCGGAAGAAATTAATTTCAAAAGGAGCTACAATTAACAACTCAAGTGAGTTAAGGAGCTACGAGGAATAAAACCTTCATCTAAAATGTACTTATTTCATGAATACTACCGTTATAAGGAAATATGAGTAACCTTCCTATTGTAATATGCTATCTATGAGTATATATTTTATTCCTTATATGAAATATGTTAGGTTAAATATTTTATTCCCTATATTTAATAGTTTCTATTTTTAGGCCATTTCTTGTCCACTGGTTGGAGTTAGGGCTTGATGGGTCAAAATTTTTTGTTTGAGTTAAGAGTTTGGGCTTATACTTCTCTTTCTTCTTGCACAGGATTTTGCTTTCCTATAAAAAAAAATAGTTTGGCTAAAGTATACAGTACAATTTATGCTTTTGTTGTAACTAGTTTTGCCAATAATTTGCATAAGATAATTTGACCTTATGGCATATGGCATTTAACAAGAGTTTCTTAAAAATATATATTAGAAAAGTAAACTTTATTATAAATTGTGTTATTTTTCATTTAAAAAAATACATTTTTTTAACTATCATTCACTAGAACTTGATAACAAACATAAAAAAGAGAATGACTTTATTAAATGAAGAGTATTTTAAAAATAATTCCATTAAATAAGACATAGATAATTAAATTTTTTATATTTAAGATAAAAAAACAAAAAAAAAACTCATGTTGCTTATATTAGATACCAGTACTAATTTTCATATCACAAGTTTCTTGATTTTATTAGTCGTATCAACTATAATAATTGTTGAATGATTGATAACATGACTTGGAAAATTAGAATTCATCTAATCAGGAGCCAGTCTAATAAAAATCTACAAAATAATTTCAAAAATTGTGAGATCAATAAAACCGGATAAGCACATTGAGTTGTCATATTGTGGTTGTGAGGCATTCAAGTTGTTGGCTAGGAGTTATCTCAACATTGAATCTCACAATCTGTTTGGCAGAATATGTGCATTACTCAAGGAAACCAAAATCACCCTAGTTGAGGTTGTAGAGCATTTGATGCCTAAGAATGCTTTTAGGGATGTAGAACTTTATTATATACACACAATCCCTCTTCTGTTACACAGGGTTTCCAATTATAAGTTTGCAAAGGAAAATAGACTAGCGGGAAATCATATGTTGTGATAAACTAGCATCTTCTTTTCTAATAAAATGATGACGGCTGCTCATAATGATAAAAACCAGCCATCAATAAAAAAATCAAATTCAGTCTAGAAGCCACGCCATCACCCTTTTTCTTTTAAATGAAAGAAGTGGTACAATATTGGAATGAAAGCCTTAGCTTATACAAAATCTAAATTCATGCTATTTAATTTATCAGTGTATTCTAACATATAGAAAATACCTTTCTTACAATGTAAAAATATTACTTAGAGACTTTTACTTAACCAAGACAGTGTGGCTTGGCCAATAGCTTCTTGACAAGCTAGAACTTATGTAACTATTGCCATAGGGAAAGGAAATTTACTCTGGCAAAACATAAATTACAACATCGCAAACAATCAAGCTTAATTTTCACTGTTTATCCCTTAGATCTATGCACACAACAAGAAGATTCAAAACCCAAAAACCCAAACAATCGGCAATATCAATTACAGGTTCAAATCCAAACGAACACACTTAGAAGTAGTTAATAAATCAACTGAAATATAAAAAAGTAAAGCAAGTAAGGAGGGGTGGGGGAATCTTACCTCCTTTCGGTCACATCTCCTTCTCACCTCATGAAATATTTCTATGAACCTTCAACATTAAAAAAAGTCTCAAAGATGCCATAAACACATGTCTTTTCAAGAAATCCTAAATGATAATGAGACACAAATAAAGAGTTGAAGCCATTAGTTAAGACACACATGAGCAAGAGCTTGAGAGTTGAGATACCATCAAACACTAATAATAACTATGGATTATTATATTTAACTACTATAGCTAATTTCTCCTCACATAAACAAAACCCTACAAAGGTAGTTTTTATATCGTTGAAACATTAATACACAGTATCCTTGTTCCTATTTACTAAAATAAATCCCTCATCCTCACACTAGTATGGATTCCGGTTTTCATTTTGCAATATATAGACTAATTGTGATTCATGGACAGAACCATATACATAACAAAAATTTTAAAAATGTTTATATTTATTAACTTAAAAGACAAGTGAAACATATCATGCAGCCTAGTGATTTTGACATGACTAAACAAGTTGAAACAAGAAAGGTAATTACAACATCTCCTTCTTCACAACATCAATATCTTTCAAATAATTTGCAAGCTAAAACAAGGAAAATATATTAAATCACTACCAATTTCCATTGTGTTTTTAGGCAAGACAAATGCATATCGTGGTGGCCGGAAATGGCTTTGATGGTTGCAACTTGGATTGGGAAAAAAATTTTGGGGGCTTTTATAAAGATTGGTGAGAGGAGAGATTCTATCGATTTAAAATCAGAAGACAAGGCCTATGGTGGCCGGAATCAACCTCGATGGCGGCAGAGAAAAGGTAGGGCTGGAGAGGGAGATCGGGTGTTTTGAGAGAGTGAGATAGCAAGGTTGAGTGCCAATGGTCCGAGAGTGAAAGTGAGAGCGATATGATACCACTGAAGCAGTGGAACCCAAAACACAAAAATCTAAAAGTCATAAATAATATTTAATTTGAATTTTAATATAACTAAATTGTTTGAGTCATGTATTTTACTAAATTGTTTGATGATGATGAAACTTATTATACGATTGTATAACATTTGGTGGTGTATAATTATTTTAGTTTTACCTACACCAAATAAATGTAGGTGTAAGACTTTGAAGTTATACCTACATCAACCAAATGTAGGTACAAGTTTTATGAAGTTTCATCTACATTATGTTGTTGTAGGTATATATTTTTTAGAATTTTTCCTACACTAGTTTTTTGTAGGTAATAATCATTTTGAATTTTATCTACACTAATCGATCGTAGGCACAAATTATGGAGTTTTACCTACACAAAGTAATTATAAGTAGAAGTCTCTTTTTTAGTTTTAATGAATTTACCTACACCAAATAATGGTAGATACAAGTAATTGAATTTTACCTACATTAATCAATTGAAGGTAGAAGTATTTTTGAGTTTTACCTACACTAATTTATGTCTATAGACAAAAAGCACTCGTAGACATAAACCATTTTTCTTGTAGAGAGCATTGAATGAAAATCCAAATTAGCGTGTTGGATGCTATCTATTTAAAACAAATTTTTCGTGTCTAACGTAAAAATGATTTTACCCATATCAGTATTAGACACATTTTTTTCCCTACATAGCTCAATAAATTTTATTAATATATCAAAGTTTAAAATCTTTTGTAATCATTAAAACTATCAGATTAAATTGTAAGGGTTAAACATTTTTCCTGTCTTTGGTTTCAACAAAATTGTAAAATCTTTTACACTGAAAATACATATCCATTAAATTCAATGAACTAATAATTTTTTTAATCTATGCATTCTAATTTGATTTAAGTTTTATTCAATTAATCTGTTTGACCCTTTAATTTTCAGGTTTTGATTTCATAATAATTCCAATATCTTACCTTACAATTAGGCTCATGTTCAAATAGGAATTAATTTCGAAATATGCAAATAAAGCATACCACTGCGTCCGCATGCCAAATTACTTTTCAACAGTGTATGTTCATTCCTCATATTACTAGAGCAAGAACAGTAGCAAGTTGCATATATGTTATATTTTATTTATCAGCCAAACCAACTAACAAGTATATTAAGATTGGGTACAAGGGGTACCCTCCCCATATATATATATATACAGCAAAGAGAGAGCCAAGTTACATGACAGTGAAAGAAAATACAAATTGCATAAACTTTTCACTGCATAATTAAGTCCTATTCACTTCTAAGAACATTAAACCTTTCTCTGCATAACCCGTATACAAAAAACGTGTTTGCTCAACATAGAGTCTTCCAACTAGACATCATCTAACCCACTTACTATACAGATATCCCCGTCTTGTTGTCAGTTGTACACCAAAAAATCCTAATACGTACCCTATAGTTGCATGTTATGTAGTTACGTATTATTATTATTATTATTATTTTTTTTTTTTTAAAAGGTATTATTATTGTAAGAAATTAACTTTAAAAATAACAAAAAATATTATTACAGTCAAACAATTTGAATAATTAACTTTAACAAGTCTAGGTTAATAGATTAGTCAGATGAAAATTCCAAAGCTCGAACTTTTATCCTTAAGTTTATCCTAAAGATGTATACATTATAATTCAATAGTAAATAGATAAAATATAATAATTTCCATATATTAGTGTTTTAAAAAGGTTATAATGAATTTTCGTCTTCTTTTGTTTCTCTCCTTCTAATAATCAAGTCTACAAGGAAATCATTACGATGAGGCTTAGCCACAACATATGTCTCCCGCGTGAGATTCGGGCCAAAGTCGGCGACCCTTGTGACATTATCCTTCCATGCACATAGTCTAGTTACCATCGCAAAGATTGATAGGGATTTCTAATTACATGATAGTAGCAACGAAAGTGACATTTTGACAAAATTAGTTATCATACCCTTATTATATATGTTAATGGTATAATCCTTGTTTCTCTTGTGTTGTATGTATACTCCTTTCATTTGTGGGTATATTGCTATTTTTTTCGAAATGTTCCTTTTTTTTTTCTCTACACAGCACGTTTTTGTCCTTGTTTTTTTTTCATAGCACCTACACCATTGATTGCCCTACTATTTTAACTTTAACAATTATAATGTCATTGACTAGGAAGACAAATGATTTTTTTATTACGAAATATGTATCTCATATGATCATAATGCGTTAATGAAAACTAATTTAAGCACATGATTGATAAATTTTATATTTCAAGAAGATATTTGTTCTAGATCTCATCTAGAAGGCTTAATTAGGTACACGTAAATTAACAAAGTCAATACACTAACTCAATACTATTAGTTCAATCGCGTATGTTGATCCAATACTCTATGAATTGAGAATCTTTAAACCCTATATTGACGTTCATGCAGTCGTGAAGAATAAAATCTGACATTATAATTAAAATGTTAGCAGTAAACAATGAACATCATGAGATTGGCTCCTAGATATACTTTTCACATCTCATCACATCACGTGAGAATCACTACTATAATCTAAGACAAGTGATATAAATAGATCATAAAGGCCTTGGGTTAGGTATAATCTCTAGCTTTTGCACTTTTAACCTCCACATACAAATACCAACTTGAGCGTTGTCTTTGTTTATACTGATATACACCTCTATAGATCAGTTCAAGTTGTGTGGAACAACAAAGATTTTGATAAAATATTTCTTCTCTTGGACTGGTTCTAAACACAATTAGTTTTAAATTCTCTATCAGAAAGATAAGAAAAAGAAAACAATTATATCTCAAAATAAACTAAATGAAATACATATTAATTGATAAAGTGCACATTCAAAAGTATCTTCAAAGCAATTTCTATAGTTTTATACCATTGAAGAATTAATGACAATTTATTTATTTTGAGATAGTTAATTACTTTAGCTTTGCAAACCGAGGATATTGGAAAATTAAGGAAGGATTGGGGATTGTGAATCAATCTAGTGTCACCACATATAAAAAGATGTGGAACGGGCAAGCAGTTACGCCGAAGGGATCAGTGTGTTGTATCTAACTAAAGAAATATTTAAGGTTTGTTAATATCATTGCATACACAAACAGTACGACTTCGAATAAAAAAAAAAAACAAGGATACAAAGACGGTTCCAGGATAATAATCGTCTTCGAATACGACATGGTTGTCCATAACAACTGTCTTAGAATGATGTAAAAAAAAAAAAAAAAAAACAAGGATTCTAAGACGATTCTAGGATAACAACCGTATTCGAATACGATTTTCTAAGACGATTTTCCTTAAAAACTTTCTTAAAATGATGTAAAAAAAAAAACAAAGATTCTAAAACGGTTCTAGGCTAATAACCGTATTTGAATATGACTTTTTAAGATGGTTCAACAACCGATGTCGAAAGTCTTACTTTTCAACGATACATATTACAAAAACGATTGTTAAACCAACGTTGTATGGGATATATAACCGACATAGAAAATGTTGTTTGTACTAGTGAGTGTGATTGTGGCTGTAATGCCTAACTTGTAAGGGTAAAACAACTCCTTTAAATTAAAAATGTACCCTTTTTAATATTACAGCCTAACTTGTAAGGGTAAAACAACTTCCTTTAAATTAAAAATGTACCCTTTTTAATATTAGAAAATTGTCAAATGGAGTGGAATAACACATAATCTCTCACCTGATAAGTCGTAGATTTGAGTCTCTACTTGTCTTTTTAAAGTGGGGTGAATCTAACTAACTCTTTAAATACTCTCTAATAATGAAGACTTTTTTTAACTTTGGCCTAGGATGTGATCATTCCTTTCCCTAAATCAAAATATAGATAAAAATATGTTCCTTCCTAACTAAATAAATTCTTCAAGTGGAACATTTTTGTTCTGTACGGAACAAAACATAAGCATGTGAAATAGAAACTAGTTGGCATGGGTTTTGGATTATAATCGTGTGTCTGTCTGCCCCCAAATGAAAGTCTTGCCCTTAATGGAAAGTATGTAGCTCGCATAGCAAGGAAATACTAAGTCACCAATGATCTTTACAGCTTTCCGTGTTTTGATTGGCCTCAAAATTCTCAAATAGGGACGTTTAATACAGATGGATACGGTTTGAAAAAGATAAATTCCACCAATAATGATTTTGAAGGGTACAAAATATAGCTATGATTTCTCCGGTGAAAATTAACCGAAAAGAGTGTGGTTACTGGGATTCAGTACTATAGGTCTAGATTACTTACGTGTGGAACTTGATATCCCCTCCCAATAAGTTATCAAAGCTAAAATAGTGACATTCACCCACATTTTCGAACTTAAAACGGGATTGTAGTTCAAAGCAGCTGCAGATCCAAGTAAAAGTTAAATATTAATGAGAAAAGTAATGATGATAACAAATTCTTTATAGTATTTTTCTAAATACACTTTTTATTTTTAAATTGTGTAAAAACATTTTATACTGTGTATAATTATTATTCTCGTAATTTTAAAAATGAAAGAACATTGAAAAATATAGATTTCTGAATTATAACCGTTAAGAAAACAAATTAAAATTGAAGGATACAAAAATGTAGGATCCATTTGTTAGACCTGGCAAGGATTTCATAATGAAGCTACACGTGTCCTTTAGTAAGGTGACATAGCAAAACGTGTCAATTCGTAGCGCAAAAGTGTAAAGATACCTTGTTAGACATGGCACGGATATGCATGGTTGTTACTTGTTTTGTTGCACTTGCAACATTTTGTGAAGAGGTTTCGAATTTGACTTTACTGGGACACAGTTGTTTCTTTTTCTGACTTGTTTAGCTTCATGAATTCCCTTCTTTATGTGGTAATTGATTCTTTGTTCGTGTTTTTTTATTGGGTTAATTGAACTCCATTTGTTACCCTTAGTGCATGAACTTCAAATTTGTTCATTTTATATTAGCAGAGTATAAATGTAAAATATTCCTTTTGTATAATGTTGTTCCGGTAACAACATGCTAGAAAGTGTAGGCACGTGTGTTTTCGTAGCACAATGGTATGGTATTGATAAATAATATTCATGATGTGGTATTGACTTAATTCTAATGAACATGAACGATGGAAGCATTGATGAATGTGAAATGAAGATAATTAACCTTTGAATGGTTGTTATTATGAAATTGAACCTTACTCATCTATCTTGTATTGATGAATGTTGCATTTTGCTTGCTTTGGTTTGATAATGATCATTCACACCAATAGGATAATTTGCCATACATGCATCTTGACTTGCAAAAATTCTGAAGTGTTTGGAGAGAAAGATGCATGAAGAATGGCATCAAATCACTTCTCAAACTTTGAAGGAACATACAAAAATCTTCGCCCACCTGCTCTCATAATTGCCGGGTGTTCTGTGCTTGTAGCTCTAGTGCTCTCCATTCTTCTCATTCTGCAACATCTTCGATCATATACCAATCCTGCAGTGAGTTATTTTTCTCATAGCTATTGAATCACCGAAGTTGCTTCTTTTCTTTTCCTTGGCCTTTTTATATGCAATGAGGTGTTGTTAGTGAGTTCTATGGTTTTTGGTCATTGAAGTTTTATTCAATGAAATAGCTATTGAATCACTAAAGTTGCTGTTTTTTTCTCTTTTTCTTGACCTTTTTATATGCCATGAGCAGTTGTTAGTGAGTTCTATGGTTGTTGGTCATTGAAGTTTTATTCAATGAAATAGCTATTGAATCACTGAAGTTGCTGTTTTTTTTTTCTTGGCCTTTTTATATGCCATGAGGTGTTAGTGAGTTCTATGGTTCTTAATCATTGGAATTATACTCAATGAAGCTAGTGTTTCAAAATGTAGTGCCTTCAATTATCACTTCTTCTTGTCTGAGAAAAAAAAAAAAAGAGGAGAAAATAACAAGTGATACATTTTCACACATTTCGGCTAACCTGAAATTGGTTTACATTCAGGAGCAGAAGTGGATTGTTGCCGTTATTTCAATGGTCCCTATCTATGCTACCGAGTCTGTAAGATTCTATTACTCTGTAACATTACTATTGGTGTTCTTTGGCCAGCTTTTGCATCAATCATGACTAAGTCACTTAGTAGGGAATTTTAAGGGTGCACTGCTTCAACTTGACGTATTTACTAGGCAACTTTAGGGAATTAATTAAATGTAATGTTACTCACACTTGCGTACCTATTAAATTACATCACCTCTGATTAACCAACTAGCAATCCTGTTAACCTTACTAGTTTCACTAATTCTATAAAAAAACTAAAAGATCATAAATGAGGTCATTCATATTGGAATATAATTTCTTTTAGAGGAAAATAGTTATGCATTGACAATGTAAAATTGATTTACACTGACATCCAATCGCAAACCACCATGTATGGTAAGATTGTTGACTTTTAAGATAATCACTTTAAAAGTCATATCTATGATGACTTGTGATTGAATCACAGTGTAAAATTACTTTTAAGATAGGTATCAATTCATTACTATAATCCCTTAAGATCACTGATAAGGTTGTTTGCACAGCTCAGTACAGCATGATAATTACTTTTAAGTTTGGTTATAACTCGTTTGTGGTAGCTTGTTCAGGCTTAATTATTCCTGTAATGCTTCCATAAAAAGGAGTCCCTTTAAGGAACTAGATAGTCAAGACCCCTTGATTATTCCTTATCTTAGGGACAACACAATTGTAGAAAAAGCTTATCAAATGCTGACATTGAGATTGAGGGACAGCATATTAGAAGAATTGAAACAATATTTATAGAAGGATCAAGTCAAAATGAAGGAACAAGCAAATAAAGATAGAAGGGAAGTTGAATTCGATGTCAATGATATGATGTATTAAGCTCAACCCTATTAATTGAGGTCCTTCAGTAAAAGTTTTTATGGGCTATTCAAGAAAGATTTTGGACAGAATAGGCTTAGTGGCTTATATAGGCTCCAATTAACAAAAACCTCAAGGTTGCATCCTACTGTCCATGCTTCACAGCTTAAAAAAGCCCTCCTAGCTAGTCAACCTAGCCAGGCAATTCCACCATTCCTAGCAGAAGATTGAGAGTTTCTAGTGGAACTTGAGGTAGTGTTGGCAGAGAGGAAAGTTAATAGTGTTAGGAAGTCTCACATCACCTGTCTCAACTCTCGGGGTGCAACTTATGTATCTGTTGAGAACTTCACTTAATGCCAATTGATTTTAAGATGAAATCTAACAAATAAGTCTATGGAGGTCATTTTAAAATAGGCTCACTACAAGAATTCCACTTTGAGGACATGGTGCAGCTCGGGGGGAAGGGCATTCCTCTCTTTCATTGGGGGGGGGAGTTTAGGAAACCACCTACATTGCAAACTTTAAGCTCATGGTTTACTTCTGTACCTATAAAGCCATGAAATTGCATGTTAAATCACACTGGTGCATGTTCTCATCTTTTCAATCCGAGTTACATCTCCCTTGTTAAACTAAGTGAAAAGCATATTTGATGCCGATGTCTTGATCAAATTTCTATATCTAAAGAGTTATAAAGTAGCGACACGACATCAACATAACTCAGCTTTTGTTTTCTCTCTCCTTGCCATTCCAGATTATTTCTTTGTGGAATCCAAGATTATCTCTAGCATGTGACATTTTAAGAAACTACTATGAAGCCTTTGCTCTGTATTCTTTTGGCAGATACCTGATTGCTTGTCTTGGTGAGTTACTTGCAGTAACCTCAATGTATTAAGAATACAGCTAGGGATGCATTAATATCATGCATATCTAGTCTTCTCCTCAGCTAAAATTGGCTATTTGTGAAATCAGGAAGTAAAAGTACAAATTACATGTGTTATGCTACTGAAAGCCATTCATGAAGGTATTGGTCCAGTGGCACTGGAAATAAAAAGGTTTTTAGAAACACTTCTGCTTCTCAAGTCAATTGCTTATATATTTGATGTTAAACTGAATTCTATGCAATCGTATCACCCCAAACCCCTAGTATAATATGTTGTGTGTCAATGTTACTTCAGACACCTAATATTTTAAATTTCTATAGCATTTTTTGGCTCATATTCTCTCTTCGTTTTACTGGGCATGCAATCTTGTTTTAGAGAAGCCACACCTCATGATACTAAATGCCATATCTATGAAAATATTTCGCTTATCTCTAATTTTTCAAATACAATCTGCTAGGTGGTGAAGGAAAGGTTGTAGAAGTACTTGAAGATGAATCTGCAGAACAACTTAATAAATCCTTGTTGGATGGTTCAGATGAGAATCACGGCATAGAAAATAGATCATTTTTCAACTTCTTTTGGCATCCATCCAAGCTTGGAAAAGATCTTCTCACAACAGAAAAATTTGGTCTTGTTCAATATGTAAGTCACTGAAGTTTCCCTAAATATGAGTTCATTTTAGTTCTAAACCGACTCTAATGTCACTCAGATATAGAACAGATGATCCTGAAGACTGTTTGTGCATTGTTAGCATTTATATTGGAATTGGCTGGTGTTTATGGTGATGGGGAATTCAAGTGGTACTACGGGTATGTTTTTCATACAAAGGTGGAATCCAAGATCTGGTTTATCATTGTCTCACATCATAAACTGATATATCCCGCGAATTTTTTGACCATGCATTTTTCTTTTCTGTGAAATTGTACACACTGATTAATATTAAGCAAAGGAATCTTCAACTTTGTTCAATAATAAACATGGTCTTCCACATTTTGCAGGTATCCATATATAGCAGTGGTATTGAACTTCAGCCAGATGTGGGCATTGTACTGCCTTGTTCAGTTCTATAATGTTACTCATGAGAGACTTCAACCAATAAAGCCACTTGCAAAGTTCATCAGCTTCAAGGCTATTGTGTTTGCTACTTGGTGGCAAGGTGTAGGTATTGCGGTATTGTGTACATTTGGAGTGCTACCCAATGAAGGAAAATTCCAAACTGGACTGCAAGATTTCTTAATTTCAATAGAGGTAGTTCCTCTATATACTATATAGTATTGTAGTCTTTTTCATAACCCCTTTAAGATACAACATTAACACTTCAAGAAACTAAATTTGATGGGTATTTTTCTATTTATCTAAACGAAGGGATAGTGATCCATTTTGTTAGCTCTTTGAACTTTGCAAGGTTTATCTCCATTTTCTGTGTGCAATCCTGGAAAAATGGGATGAGTGAATGAAAAATCACGGTTGATTCTTGTCAATATATTTATTTTAGGGTGAAAGGTTTAAGCCTACATGTACAGAAGTGATATTTGGGTTACTGAATTCTGCGAATCATCGTAATCAAATTTCTTTTACTTTTCAGAAATTAGTCCTAAATGAACACAGGTTAAAATATTTTCAATTTTCTTTCATCCAAGACTACTTTCATGTCCATGGTAATGCAGATGGCCATTGCAGCTGTTGCTCATGTGTTTGTATTTTCTGCAAAACCATATCATTTTCTTCCTCCTCCTGCATACGGAAAAGTCTCAAAGGAAACAATAGGAGCAGCCTTGGAGATAGATGAAGGGAACAAGCAGAAATCAGCTGTGCTTAAAGAGACAACAACTCAAGTTGAGGCTCCAACAACTAGCGTCACAGAGAGCGTCCAGGATATTGTTGTCGAAGGTGGTCAACGAGTAAGTTCATTGCATAATAAAAACAAAAATTGTATTAATTATCATATCACTGTTAACCCCATCCTATCTATCATGCATAATGAGGATCATTAATTTTGTATATCAACAAAAAAACTAGGTTGTCAAGGATGTTGTACTCACAATAAATCAAGCAATAGGGCCTGTGGAAAAGGGAGTGACGAAAATTCAACAAACCTTCCATCACAAAACGGTGGTTTCATCAGATGAAGAAGAAGAAGAAGAAGAAGAATCAGATATACAAATTGAGAAAGATGTCACAAAATCTTAGCGGTAAAGGAAATGAAATTACAATGGTGTACGTCACAAATGTTAGTACTTGCTAGAATAGATAGTATAAATATTATTTGTAACTAACAAAAGGATTAGATGACAATAGATTTCCTTTCAATTTGTTTATTTTAAACAATGAACATCCTTTGGGATAATGTGTCTATTATTCACGTAATAAGCAAAGAGAACTGCAATATTTGTCAGAAAGTTGTTTCTTTTCTGAAGCAAAACATTGAAAATTGACTTTCTATTGCAAAATTAACCATGCCGGACTACATACTCTTGGAAATTTTAGACTACCCAATTTTGGCAAGAAAATGAACTATAAAACGAAATTGATGACTTCAGCATATACATTTCCAAAACAACCACCCAGTAAACAGAAATTTCTATGTTGTATACAACAACCATACAACATATGTTGAGGTTTCAGTTTTCATTTCCAGAACAGCATATATCTGCACAACAGTTGAAGCAGCTGAAGCATCCTAGGCCAACGCAAAGTTGAGTTAATGCAATTGCACATTGGTTGTTTATCCGGGTACAGGCCTGGACGCAGCACATGCAACAGCAGTAATTGCAGCAGGTGCCACAACAATTTGTGGCTGCCTTAACAAAGATTTCAGCCCCATCAGGCCCTTTTGTTTCTTCAGATCCTGGTTGAATGTTTTCAGCAGTTGCAGTGAAGTTGCCAAATCCTATACCTAAGGGAGGGGGCAAAATAATTCTCTGCCCTTGTTCTTTTGCTCCACTCTGAGGATGGCTCTTTTTTGACACCTTTTTGCCATGATTTAGAAGAAAGGAAGTGAGATTTTATCCATTTAAAAGAACTATGTAAAACCACAATAGAATATTGAATTAAGACTTATGAGCATTCAATTAAAACAGGCATAGCAACAGACTAAACTTTAGTTTTTTCTGTCATGTTACCATACATCTAATACAGAAAGGGATACATTTCAAATTAAGAAATGACAAAAAATAGGTTTACATAAAATGACATTTATTTAATTAGGAAAAAGAACCTCAAAACTTTTGATACATACTTCTTTCTTTCCATCTGATTCCTTGATTTTCTTTCGATCATTCTCAAGAATTGTCATTCGCGTGTACTCCGATATAAAGCCAGTTTGTAAGCTTAGTTTTGCAACCTGCCAATTTAAATGATGTGGCACAAGAAAAAAAATCTTAGAGAAAAGAATTGGCCGAATATTGAATAGAGGATCCATTACAACTCAGATGAAAATTCAACTCGTGCATTTGAGTACGTGGAGTGGTAGCACAGAAAACTAATAACAAACCTTTTGTTCTAATTTTTCATCTTTTGAGAGCCATGCTTGAGCAGTTAGATACTCTATTTGATCTCTTGCACAAATCTGTTGAAAGGAAAGGTAGTCGGCAGAATATCAATTAACAGTAAAGGAAATGAAACAAAATAACAAACATTGTGCATATTTAGAAAAATAAAGACGAAGCAAACCAGAACTTTTGGTACATGCACACTTTAGAAAAATAAAGAAGGCATGGTTCTTTTATGTACCCACAGAAAATCATAAGGATGATATGAAAAAAAAGGTCATTATGATTAGTTTGTCTATCTCCCAATTCAATATATCTTCTTAAAATGCTAAAATATACTCATATATTACTCGGCTTCATGAATTAAACAGATCCTTCAAAGTTCAAAAAGGATGGCAGAGTACCAAAAAAATTCGTAGCACTCGTAAACAAAATGTGGAACATCCTCTCCAGAAACTTTAGATATAATATAAGATAAAAAAGACAAACAAACTTGAATTGTAAATAGGCAAGGTGGTGCAGAGAATATTACCCTTTGTACAGGTATGTCCTTAGCGTCTTGTATCTTCATATCTATCACAAAATTACTGAAATCATGCAAGACACCTTTAATTTCAAGATCTTTGGAAAAACTTCCCGTATATCTTCCAGATAAAAGCAATGGACCATCTGAGGAAAGATCTGGAGTGTGAGAGGGGCACACCTATCATAAAATATTCCAAATAATACCATTAGAGTGAACCACAAATTCAAAGGAAGAGTGAGACAAAAAAAAAAAAGGCAACATATAATAGCACACATGTTATAGAAACATAATTGCGTGGTTGACACAGGACATGTGAATCCCATCATGACATCATTTATTAGTCTTCACTCTTTAATATTTCTCTAAAGAAGATATAAACAGGGCAAAGAAAACATGAAGAAAAAGTATCATTTAATGGCCCAACACCCAAGGAATCAAGTGGCCCAGACCTTTTTAGTAAAGAGCAATACTTGTTAGTAAAGCCGTTAGAGTTAGTTAATCTTAGAGTTAGTTAATTGATTAGCCTGAAGCAAATGAATAAAAGTCATGAAAGCATTTAGTGAAAAGGGAAAAAGCAAAACATGGGTGACATTTTTTATATCCCTTCTATCAAGCCAGGTACCAGTAAAACGTTTACCTCAACTTCATCCACATCAGTGAATATGTCCATTGTAATATTTGCAAGAACAAGGGATGAAGCTTTGTCAAACAATTTCAGCATCTGAGGCTCGATCAACTCTGGCAATAAATAATTCAAATAGGTCATAAAGCCACTGAAATAACTTGTCTTCTCGAACACCAAAAGTAATTTTGAAAAGGTTGACAAAAATTGCTCACTCAGCCCACCTACTAGTAGGTAGCCAAATAACAATTTCACTCTACTTCTGTTCTACATATTCACGCATCGCTTGCAATTAAACAAGAAGAAGAGTGCCTTTCTATAAACATTGTGAAACTTATATGCAAAACCAGTGTAGGGCCTCTTATTTTTATGGCTAGTTAACCCAATCAGGTGCTACAAATGGAATGCATGGAATATGCAACCAACCTTTAGATAATTTGTTAGGTATACGTTCATTAACATGGTTCGAAGATAAATTTTTTACTAGAATCCAACATTGTCACTTGGCTCATAACAAAAGAAAATGATAAACAATGATAATGATATTTACTTTCTGAAGTTAAAATTCAGAACTTGCCTACATCCAATGCTGAAAAATGCTGGCCCCGACCAATCATAGAAAGCATCCGCAAGAAATAGTGATTGCAGAATGAACCTGGGATTGAATGAGGTTTTACAATTAACATTAGGAAATAAACTAATAACAAAATTTCACAATTAATGAAAAAGCATAACAATCTTTAATTTTTAATAGGAAAAGAATGTAATAATGTTAAAATTCCAATCCTAGCTTGAAATACTGGAAAGAAGAAATCATACCTATGCCAAAAGTGTAAATTCGGGGGGATATTGACTCTCCATTGGTCATATGATTTTTTATCATATCACAAATTTGTCTCTCATCTTCAACAGTTCCATC
>CM023955.1:18897412-18907678 GCA_013407115.1 Glycine latifolia
TATATACACATGAATTTTCATTACAAATTACAAATATTAAAGACTACAAAAGAAAATACATAATAATTATTAATATAATAAAAAATTATAGAAAAACATAACAAATATTAAATACTACAACTTAACTCTACAAAAATAACTCAACAAAAATAATTATATATATACACATGAATTTTCATTACAAATTACAAATATTAAAGACTACAAAAGAAAATACATAATAATTATTAATATAATAAAAAAATTATAGAACAAATATAACAATTATTAAATACTACATAATAACTCTACAAAACAATCATAATATAAATTACAGAAATATATTAAATTACAAATATTAAAGACTACAAAATAAATAAAAAATTATTAGTACAATAATTATTATTACAAAAAATAACTCAACACTAAAACCTCAACAAAATTAATTATATATATATATATATATATGTGGATTATAATAATAAATTCCAAATATTGAGGACTACAAAATACAATTTTTAATAATTATTACTACAAAAATAAATAATAGAAAAGCTATTTTTTAACTACAAATCCTCTAACCTAATGTTTCAAACCTACTACCTATATAAATACATTCAAATAAAATACAATAAATAAATAATATAACCACATATTTTAATTATAATTAACAAACAATTATAAAATAAAATAACTGTCTATCGTACAAATTAACAATCCTAAATTTTAACTACATATCCTCTAACCTAATGTTTCAAACATAATACATATATATTAATAAAATAAATACATTACAATAAATTTTAATAAATAAATCATACAAAATATAATATATCAAATACAACAACAAAAATTTCATTTTCCTAAAAATTAACAATCCTAATTTTAAACTACATATCTTCTAACCTAATGTTTTAAACCTAATACCTATAATAAAATAAATACAATAAAATAAATAACAAACAATATATTAAAAAATGAGAACTTACTTGTAACAGAACCAAAACTTACAGAGGCGCTTCCAAAATTTTAGAGTGAAAAGGAAAGAACGAATAGAAGGAGTGAAAGTGAAAAAATGAGAGGGGGAAGAGATTTTAAAACGCGTAACATACACATATTTTGCTAGGTGGCATAGCAAAATAGGCTACGTATTTTGCTGTCAACCATAGCAAAATAGGCGGGTTGTTGACACGTGGCCTGCACTGACTGACGCTCCTCTGACGCTTTGACTGCGTATTTTGCTTGGTAAGGTAGCAAAATATGTGGCCACTGGTAGCATGCCACGTAGGCATACCTATTTCGTTGGGGGCCATAGCAAAATTGTACGCGTGGCAGTCTGGTAAATACTTTTCTGGGTGTGGCATTCAGGTAAATTTTTTTTCCAAACGTGGTAGTTTGGTCAAAGTCTCCAAATGCTCCTGCGATCTACTCATAAAACAAAGAACCCAAAAATTGTATATAAAATAGTAAATCCAACTATATTTCTTGTGGCAAAAGCATCATCCTAGTTAACTTGTATAAAACTTCTAGGGAGATCACTTGAACCACCGAAATCAGTAGCTTGTAAATATACCACGCCACCACCAAAGTCCAAAACCTGGTATCAACTTAAATCAGAACAGATCAAACTTGAGAGCAATTTATATTCAAGGCACACTTGTATCTTGATTCCAAGTTCACATAATATTTCTTAATCCAAAAGTGTTCGATCTTGTGTATTAAAACTTTTTTTTGTTAGACCTTGGAGTTGATAAGTGCATTTATCAGCACGATTGAGATTACATGGTGAGATGGAACCGCCTAACCCATTTTCAATTATCATGAATTGCCTTTCGGATGAATGAATCGATAACATATGTTCTTATCAAAATCTGGAAATTTCACGTATAAGGTAGGCGTGACCAATGTGAACTTCAAATTCTGCACGTTGGACGGTGAGTTGGCCTTGTTTAGAGGAGGAACTTGCAAAACAAAGGAAAAACACTCCGACGCTCAAGTAAGTACATCAATTATAAGAGAATAACTGAGTGTTATTTCATAAAAATAAGAGTGTGAGTATTCGAGTGTGTACTCAAGTCTCAATGGAGTTGTTTTTTAGAGAGAACCTGTAAGGCTGTATTTATAATGTGGAGTGTGGGCTTTGGACCTTTATTTATTGATAATCTGTTGATAAAATAATAACAGATAATAGCATATAGTTATCTAATGTAAACATAAGATAATGTGTATCTTATTAATATGCTATTACTTATAGATAAGTAACAGCTTATAAATAATTTGTGAAGATATGATAAGATAAGGTAGTTGCACTAATTTGAATATCCAAGCATAGTTGATATGTTGTTAGTAAGGAGATATGCACAGTACGCGTTCGTGCTCCTGTAGAAGGTCAACGTCCGCGCTTCTGTAGCAGTGCTGACGAGGAGGGCGGATACGTGTATCCAGGTTGACACTTGGAGAGTGAATAAGCACTATTAATATGACAGAGCTGACGTGGAGGGTGTCCACGTGTACGGTGATCTTGCAGTGATGACCACGTGTAATTTTACCATATTTGGATGGTACAACATAGTATTTGTGTAGATCGATTTTCGAAAATACAAATCCAGAACAAGTTTTGTATATTATGGATTAATCCAAAAAATATTAACACCTCCGTCCATATATATAAAATTCTTTCAGCTAACTCATCCTGTAAAAAAAGTAGTTAATTTAGTTAATTTCATTAAATTTGTCAATAATTTATACTACTCTTTTATGATTATCCTCATTTATCTTTTCACTTAATTGCTTCTCACCTAATTAATTAATGTGATTTTTTTCTATTCTCCCATCCTAATAAGAGGGAAAGAGTAATTGATTAAGGGTATTATAGGAAACAAATATTTAGTGCACCAATAATTAAAAAATGATTTTATAAAAAAGAATAAGTAATAAAGTAAAAAGAATCTTATATAAAATGAGAATGATAGTAAATGTTTTCCAAATTACTTAATCTAGAATACTAATACATAACTTAAGGATTAAAAGTCCATGGCCATCAAACATTAGCATATATATCTTTCAGCATTTGTAAATGTAGAATTAGTTTTTGCTAATTCCCGTTGAGTGATTCGAAATTAACAAAAATTAATTCCGAATTTGTGAATGTGGAAAGGTATGTCAATGTTTGTATCATGGATTGGGACTTCTGGGAAAAAATACCAAAACCAGCCGCCGGATAATTTTGAAATTTTGTAAAAAATTTGAAGTTAAAGGAAATGCTGAAGCAATTTTGGGAGGTGCAGGAAGCAATTGCCCAAGCTATGGTGATGATAAAAAACAAAGAGTGCAACTTTGTTATGACTTTGGGACATGTTTAGATCTAAATGTTTTTAGAAGTATTTCTAAACGAAGAAAGTAAAAATAAAAAAAATAAAATGAGTCTTGCTATAAGTTAAAATGAGTTTTTCATAAATTTATTTTTAGATATCATCTCATCTTTTAGAGAAACTATATTGGTGAGCTTCTAAAAATTACCTAATTGAGAACTTATTTTTCCTTATAAAAAATTTATCTCATTTTTGTTTTTTAAAAAAAATACTTATAAAGAAGCTTAGTATGAACAACACGTCTACACAGTACACGAAAAACTACACCAATCTAACCGAAAAATGCCCATTGTGCTGTTTCCTTTCCACTGACCCTGCCCTCAAACCCCAATATATATTCCTCTTGCTCTTTCCTCGTGCCACATAAAACATCTGAATCGTATGCTTTTGGATTTGACCGTGGATGCAAATCAGGTATTATTCTAAGATGTAGTAAATCATCTTATCTCACTAACTCCTCTCCTTGTTCTAGATATCAAGTTCCTGGTTTGTGAACTCTATGATTTCTCCACTTTATTTCTAACTTTATTTTTCCTTCCAGTTACCTTATAGCTCATACATATTCGGGTGAGGAGGCAAAGAAAGATCCTGTTTGCACTTGTTTCAATTCAACACCAAACATTTGGAGTTACAAAAACGCATTTGCTGAGCATGAAAGGAAATCTAAGACCAAGTTGCAGATCTGGATACATGCTTGGAATGAATCTGCTGGTTTATCTAGAATTGACCCATCAAAATTTTGGAAAGCTCTTCTTCCCCCTTAAATGTTCAATATAAACATGAAACATTTATTTCTTTTAATTTGAATGTCTTTAACCAAAGTGATCATCAAAAGGAGATCCATGACCTATAAAAAAAGGGTGGTTAATTATGGCAAATATATTCCATTAGCTCTTTTAAGTTTGACTATTGGGTTGAATGTGCAAATCAGCGTGATAAAATTTGCAAACAAGTACCTATGTACACCAAATCAGAATGATGTTGAAAATTACAATGATTATGATTATAATCATTCTTATCAAGCTGTCTGCGTGTGTCCAGGAAGCTGTGTTCCATAGTGGTTGGAGTATAGACAACAAAGGATTATATAATTATTGATTTCTTTTCTGTGACACCTTCTTCCCTGTTGGGCTTCAATTCCTGCTTCGTCCTTGGTACGCACGCCACAAGACACAGAAATTATAGGAAGATTTGAAGTAAACATCACTTGGGTGATGTAAAAAGGACAGCGTCAGGATGCACATAGATTATTGGGGTTGCACAATTGAATCAGGTCTAGTGGTGTGTGATGTAAGACCTAAAAAAGCCAAAAATCAAACAAGTTTCAGAATTGAGGTTGCATTGAAGGTGCAAATCTACAGCATAGAAACTCATACACCGGCACAAATGTTTAAAGGATTTGAAATCAGCCAAATATGCACCTTGGCATATATTTTCATTCAACAAATGGAAGTGCACAACTCAATTTCATTAAACAAATGGAATTGGGTTGTGCTTCATATTATCCCAGGTATTTCCTTCCTATGGTTTACAGCAAAATCTTTGATTTAGAAGAATGAGTATCATTTCATGTTATAAGAACATAATTAATTACAACATTCAAGTCATTAATGTATACATTAGTTTTAATTAAAAAAAAGTTATTCTATGCATCTACCAACTTCTTAAACAAACAACACTTTCCTGAGGAGAGATAACTCTTAATCAAAATACTTGAGCCTTATCATATTTAAATTGTAATTTATAAAGTATAGATCCTCATGAATCATATCTATTAGCAAAAATGATTCTAATACAAGTAATCGTTTGTATCTATCTGCGCAAGTGGACTGTGTGTTAAGAGTTTCAGAAAAGTACGAGGAAGGATGATGTAGAATGTATTTTATCTTTATTTTCTTTTCCTGATTTCCTCAACCGAAACACCAAGTAGTTAAACAATTTCTGCTGGTTGATACTATAAGAATGTAGCACGTCCGGCGCTAGATCCCTTCTGATTGGTTTTGTTTTCTTATTCTTTGTATTTGCTCTTCTTTCATTGCTATTCCAAAGAAAATTTGTGCTCCTATCCTTTTGCGGTTAATATTCATTGATGCCAATTATACAAAATAATAACAATAATAAAAGGGGGATTTGGAAATGGGGCATTTCATAAAGCAACTGGTATCCATGGCTAATATATATACAATAATAACTTTACATGTTGAATGGGGAGTGAGCTAGAAAATAGAATCAATCTCTTGTATATGATACACATAGTAAGACGAAAACTAGAAAAATCCTTGTAGTATTAACTTTTAACCTTTCAAAGTAAGTTTCTACAAATTTGAAGGATGCTGTCCGAAAATGGTTTTCTTTTGAGAGTTGCATATACTTGGCAAGGGCTATGAAGTTAAACCTGTACTTTTTGACAATGAGAAATGCTCCAAGCTTTGAAATTCCGAAACAACATATCACCATTTTCCAATCTTTCTCCCTTTCTACCCTGCTATCTTCCTCCATTCTTCTCTGTTCCGTTCTGTTGTTATCTCTTGCACAAAATCACTCTTAGTGCTTACTACTTTGCTTTCACAAGATCATTAATGAAAATGTCCGAGAGTTGGATCAAGATGCAGCAAGATATAATATTTCCAAAGGTCCTGCAATTCTGACCTACAAAAGAAACTTGAACTAATCTAGCTTAATTACTGACACAACTTTTAAACCTGTACCTCCTCTATCCTTCTAACAGCTTCCTTCATGTTTAGTCTTTGTTCAGGGTTGCTCTCAGCGCAACAAGCCCCAATGTGTAGAAGATGCAGTATGTTCTTGCGCGAATTCGCGTCGTTTGGTAACTCCGAATCGATCAACTCCGCTTCTGTTCCCTCAGAAATTGCGGTGAAGGCCCATTGCACAACATCAGTGCCACCCTTGCCATTGCTGTGATACTGGGCAGGGAACTTCCCTGTGATGATCTCAAGAATGATGACACCAAGGCAGTAAACATCGGTCTTCTGCGAAACCTTCTGATTCTGAACAAAATCTGGGGATTTGAAGGCAAACAATGCCTGCACCGAGACGTTGGGGTTGATCAATGGCTGAAAGGCGTAGTCACTCAAGAGAGGCTCGTAATCATCAGTTAGAAGAACGTTGCTGGACTTGAGGTTCCCGTGGGGCAGGTCGTAGGTGGAAAATTCAGAGTAAAGGAATTTCAACCCTCTTGCAATTCCCTTAACTATGTTCAAACGTGTAGGCCAAGTTAACTCAGAATGGGATATTCCTCTGTCACCTGAGAAAATGTAATGTCACAAATATATCAGATATTGCACTTGCACCCTATCAGTAACACTAGAGGGAGGAATGGACATATGAAACGGACACCCCAAATAGAATTGTTTTCAGGTACAGTATCATGATTTTAGAATCGCTGGGTAAAGGTGTTTAGAAGCTATTAACAATTTGGTTGAATGAATAAGACACTGTAAAATAATGAGGTCATTTAACTATCTTTTCGGTTTCTCCAATGTGTGAGATTGGCAATTATTCGCATTATTCCTTGAAATGCAGGACTTGTTGTATTAGTTTCTAAATGGCTGAAACTACGCTCAATGTCCTTCAATGGCATTTTTCCAATCAAATTATTTATCAAGTCACGAATTTCGTAGACTAATTTGGTGATCTGTACTTAGGGAAAGGACTTCTAGAATTGAAATTATATCTTTTAAGAACCAATTGCATCATTTACTCGTGAAATTGATTTACGGTATGCTATTTTTCTCACAAAGAGATAACCGACTAAAATGGAAAATTCAGAGACATAAAGAATAGTTCTAATTCTTTTAGGTTTCAATTTTTACATTGACTTTACACTTTTTTCATTTTTATTGGGTACAATGATGTTTGAACTTAATACATCATGCAAATTCTCAAACTCTTCACTATTAAGCAGACCTTTTAGTAGGTTTTTTTTTTCATTGTATTACATTTACATCTTTTGCTTCTTTTTTTATCTTTTCTATTTTTTTAATTCTCTTATTATCCCTCTTCCATCATTTCATGGGTGAGTAACAAATATTAGTGTATAAAAAAGCTGTTTTTTATTATTAAATTAAGAAAAATATTATTAGACGGGAATGGAATAACAAAAATTTATTTTTAAGCTTAAATATATTTTTGATTTATGTAAATTCATACATTTTTAATTTTGGTCCCTTTAAATTTTTGTTTATTTTTAATCTATGTAAGTTTGCACTATTTCAATTTTGATCCTTGTAAATGCGAACTTAGGGGAATTATAAATAATAAAAAAACAGAATCTTAAATGGATTAAAATTAAAAAAGTAAAAATTTACATAGATTAAAATTTAACAAAAAAACTTATAGGGATCAAAATCGAAAAAGTGTCAACTTACATAGATTAAAACTAGAAAAATGAATTTACATGAATAAAAAAGAAAAAAGTGCTAACTTACATAACCAAAAATATATTTAAGCTTAATTTATATGATAGATTTTCAACTCTTACATCTATATAAGCCATAGAGTAATAGTGTGTTTGAATCACACATTAAAGCTGGTAAAATGGACGAGTTGGTTTGGCCCTACCCGATCCATCAAGCCAAACGTGATGCAATTGGTTCTTAAAAGATATAATTTCAATTCTATATTTTATATGAAATTTATGTTTTAAAGTTTGCCAAAGCCAGTTGCCTATCAGGTTAGCCCACATTGGTCCATTTTATTTTTTTTTGTCTAAATTTATATATATTCTAAAAAAAAAATATCATGCTAAATTACGTCTGATTGAAGTCAGACCTATATCTTGATAGACTAATCAAGCCAATCCAAATTAGTCCATATGGACCAATATTTTTTTAGTCCAGTTTGACATGCAAAAGGACCAGTTTTGTCACATCAGCACACATAATCGATTCTACTATACAAAATCACGATGAAACCATGAAAAAGGTAAAGGCAATTATTTATTGATACATCATCACCATTAAAAAAATTATATTTTTACCATAAATCTATTCCGAACCTAATAGAAGAGAAAATTATATTTTAAAGGAGTTTTAGCGTGAAATTATTAATTTAGATTGAAATAAATAAAGTGCATGTAATACAATAATGGGTCTCGTACATACCATGCAAGGCATACAACAAGCTTCCCTTGGGCATGTACTCATTAATAAAGAGCTTCTCCTCCCTCCGGTAATGGTAAGCGAGCGGTGTCATGACATTCCTGTGTCGTATCCTCCCAAACTGCCTCATTTCAACATCAAACACGTCCTTCCCGATCTTATTCATCTCCCTCATCCTCTTTACCACCACGCACAACCCTGTCCCCATCACTGCCTTGTACATTGATCCCAAAACCCCATTCCCTAGCACCTCCGCTGACGCCTTCATCAAATCCTGAAGCCCAAATACGCCCCTCTCCTCGTTCACCATCACAATCTCCCCTTTTTTATTCCTCTCCTTCTTCTTATCACCTACCACTGCCCTCACACTAGGTACCTACACAATAGATATAAGATTGGCCGAGTGATTAAGAAAGAGTGAAGGAGAAATGAGGGGGGAGGTCATGAGTTCGAATCCTCCCAACTAACATTTTTAACAAAAGTAAAAAATTAACATTTCCCGATAAAAAAAATTATAGGTACCTGCACCGTCAGCACCTCCTCCGTGCTGTTGCTCCTGCTCACCACCCTGAACTCCCCAGCCCCCCTCCGACTCCTCCTCACGAAGAGAAATATCATTGCCGCCACCACTGCTATAACCAATATAACAATCACCTTCATCGCCCAACTCGGATCGTATGTGTCCTCGTTAACATTACTTAGAAATGAAAAATAAGCAGAGGCATCATCATCACCACAAGTCTTCTCCAAGGGCTTACCGCAGAGACCTTCGTTTCCGGCAAAAGAATTAGGGTCAAACCTTGCCAAGCTTACAGGAATTGCACCTTGGAGTTTGTTGTTGGACAGATCCAACGACATCAAATCTTGGTTGAAGTTTGGTATCTGGCCTGAGAACGAGTTGTATTCGAGGTGGAGTTCTTTCAGGAGTTCGAGTTGTGTTAGGGATTGTGGGATTTCACCGGAGAAGTTGTTGCCAGAGAGCCAGAGTTTCTTGAGGGAGTTTAAGGTGGAGAAGAAATCGGTGGGGATTGTGCCAGAGAAGCGGTTTTGGGTGAGGAGGAGGGACTTGATGGAGCCGAGTTTGTTGAAGTTTGGAATGGGGCCCGAGAAGGAGTTGTTGATGAAGCTAAGGGTGCGGAGGCTACGGATCTCACCGAGGGCATCGACGTCGATCGAGCCAGAGAGGCCAAGGTCGGAGAGGTGCAGGCCTGTGATGGTGTTGTCAAAGCAGACGACGCCGAGCCACGTGCCAGAGCATGGGGAGACGTTCGGGATCCAAGAGGAGAGGGAGCGGTCAGAGTTTATGAGGGATTGCTTGAGGTGGAGGAGGGATTCAGTTTCGGTCCCGAAAGAGAAAGAGATGAAGAATAAAAACAAGAAAAGGAATGAGAGGAGGCGGTGGTGGATGCCAACAGCAGCGGCCATTGCGTGGTTGGAAGAAGAATGAACCGCTGCTCGAAGAAACTAAGGTTGTTGGTGGTGGTGGTGTTTTTCTGTGGGAGTTGGTTTTTTTGGTTTTGGGTATGGGAAGAGAAAGACAAAGTGGGGAGGTGTGTCATGTTGGAGGTGATTTTGTTTGGGTTAGTGTGGATTTTTTTGTTGAGTTTGTGTGTGAGAAAGGGGGGATGGGTGATGAGGGTGTGTTTTGCCAGAAATGAATTATGGGTTCTAAGAATAGAAGGAGGTTGCACTCGACATGGTTTTCCTTTGGTTCATTCCGATAGATTTGGAGCTGATTTAGGTAAGAAAAAAGATAAACACCTGAACAATGCTATAGCCCCCCCCCCCCCAACTGA
>CM023955.1:18907778-18929972 GCA_013407115.1 Glycine latifolia
TTGATGCTCTTTAATCTATTTTACATTACTTGTTATCAATTCTGTTAGTTTATGCATTAATCTTTAATCGTAGTTTGTGTTTTTGCAATTTTCATTTAGCGCATACAAACTGTTTGATAAAATTCCCCCTTATTATTACCAATGATTTGAAACTAGAACCATATTGATCGTGTCTCTGAGTCGACCTAGGTTAACCCTGTGCTGCAGAGTTAGCTTAGTTAAATTGTTTTGAAGCCACACGACAAACGCCTATCACTCAGCACCCTCTTCGGTAAAAGTCTGACAACAATTGGTCAGCACCGAACATACCCAAAGAATAAGGAAATGATGTTGAACTCTCTATGCGCACGATGATCGGCATAGGGAGTCCAACAAACATCGTCCATAAGCAACCTGTCTAGTCGCCTCCGATAGGTGCTGCACGGTAATGCCTAGGCAGGCTTCCAGCGAGAAGCACGTGGTTGTGTCTCCAAGTAACTCTCCTGAGCAGTGACATTTCCAACGGATGAGAAATGTTCATAGATCCAAGCCTACACCATAATGAGCAACATAAATTTCATATATTGAACCAATGTTAACACAATTAAACATTTAATTTAGTATCAAAAGACTCGAAATCATTACCTGCAACAAGGTAATATAACCGGCAAGATATTTATCGTGGTGCTGACATGCATAGTTCAAATTAGCATACATGTGAACCATTGCTGCCACACCCCAAGCATATCGCCCTGCATCTTCCACATCGCGGAATGCCTCCAAGAACACCGCACTGATGTGTGTGGCACTCTTGCTGGCAAAGAGTGTGCACCCGACCAAATGAAGTAGGTACGCTCTGGCTGCTACAATCCACCTCGACTGCTAACATTTCACAGCATATATGTCTCGCAGCCAAGGCAAGCACACATATGCCCCATGGCAATGCTCCATCTCCGCTCCAGCTTCTTCCGCAGATACCTCAAGAATATGAACAGTCAAACGAACTGCCTATCCAACATCAAGAGCCTCGTACGATAACAATACTCCTTCGATGGGGATATGCAACACCGAAGCCACATCATCCAGAGTGATCGTCAGCTCCCCAACAGGCAGATGAAAGCTGCTGGTCTCGGAGTGCCACCTCTCTACAAAAGCTGAGAGCAAACCGCTGTCACCGATCTCGACTGAGCATGCAATCAACGGGGCTAAGCCGCTAGCAGCAACGAATCCTTCTATCTCGAGTGCAGGCCGCCCAAATTTATGAACCTTTCTTCCGTGCGATGCCAATTTCAACTCAGGGCATTCCTGCAAGCATTTTACATCAATGCCAGTCATATACTTCAAAAATCAAACCAATTTCAACAATAAAACTTGTACCTGTCCTTCCCACACTTGAAGAGCCACATGGTCAACATACTCAGTCAATACTGAACAGTCCTGTGGCCCACCTGGAAACGATTCTATTTCATCACCTCTACCCTCCATGGCAGGGATATCAGCCTCCACACATCGGTCCTCAACACGACCATCGTCATCCAAACCAGCCCCCAAGTGTGCATCCCGAATCGGAGGGTCTACAACACCTGCCCCTGGCCTTTGTCTTCTGGCAAATGCCGTAGGCCTACGACGTTGAGGGGCTGGCTCTTCATTCCCACTATCGTCTCTACCAGATCCTCTGCCTCTATCTCGACCTAATGCCTGATGTCCTCCTCGTGTTCTAGCCATAATCTGGTATACAACAAAACCAATCTGGAATTCAGATCTCATTCAAATATAAAGATATGAAATATAATCAACAAAACAATGACAAAGCCAAGCATCATGACAACCACTACCACTTAATTGATGGAATCATGAAGACCAGTACCAAAGGCAACGATAAGTGGTATAATAGCATAAGACCAATAAGCCACAACTAATAAATACATCGAAGCATGAAGACCAGTACCAAAGGCAACCATAAGTGGTATAATACCATAAGAGCAATAAGCCACAACTAATAAATCCATGGAAGCATCATGACCACTACAAAAACCAAACATTACAAGCAAGCATCATTGAAAATCAAAGGCAAACAATCAAACCAAACAACCCAATAAAAAATAACAATATTATGACACAAAAGTTGGTAAAAGGATAATCAACAAACAAAACAATCACAAAGCCAAGCATCATCACCACTACCAAAGGCAACGCAACCATCATGACCACTAACCAAAATATGATTAATCATGTAGCGTATACTCTCCCATCTAACTCCCTTCCCGTGATAGAATCATGATGACCAATACCAAAGGCAACCAAAGTGGTATAATACCATAAGAGCAATAAGCCACAACTAATAAATCCATCGAATCATCATGACCACTACCTAAAACCAACATTACAAGCAAACCAAATATTATCACAGAAAACTACTTCAAACATAATCAATACAAAATCACAAAGCACCACAATTGGATCTATGATGATAACCAAATTAATCAACCAAATATAATGCTTATTCAATCCAATAATCAATATTATCATCATTAAAAAAATCTAATTATGTAATCTAATGTAATTAAATTTGCTAAGGCCTCAAATATGTACAATAACCAATAAAACAGAATTTATTTAATAATTAATTTTAAAAAAATCATTTTAATGCTTCATACGGATTTCTCAATCCGTATGAGGTTCACGGATTACATGATCTGTATACTTCATACGAATTGAGTAATCCGTATATTACTTACGGATTACCAATCCCACTCACTCATACAGATTAATCAATCCGTATGGAGTATACGGATTGACCAATCCGTAGCATCCATTAACAACCCAAAATGAGCACCAACCTCACGCCGGTTGTCGTTGTCTTCCACCTCCCACTGTCAACAGCCAATGTCGCCTGAAATGCGCCTCAGCTCAGCCCAATCGAACACCTGCGCCGGGAAAGGGAACGAAATCACAACAAGGAAGACGAACGTACGCGTGAAAGTGGCGAATGAATAGTTTAAACTTAAGTATATAAGCAGGGGCATTTACGGAAATCCACTATTCTTTCTGGGTGTATTAGTCTTTCTGCTGGTGTATAAAGTTTAACCCTTGGCTCCGGTGACCCTCTCTCCCACATCGGGTCAAACCAAAGCCCACCAGGGTACCCAACATCGGGGCTTCAGGTTCGTAATGTGTGGCACTTTGGGCTCAATGTCAACGCTCCCCGTATTGACCATGTCGGCCCACTTCGGCCTTCCACCCAGCCCATCAAGCCCATTTGCACAACGAACAATGTTGTTAGGTCCGCGAAATACTTTCGCGCACCAGCATCGTACCAAGAAAAGTCTTCGATGTATCCTATTTTTTCAAGCAATTCGGGTACGAGAATTCCAAACACCGCGAGCATTGCCCATCTTGAATGCATTAGTTCTGCTTGAGCGAACCACTTTAGCAACTCCCTGATTGAAACAAAAAAACCACATGGGTTGTTGGTGAACCACAACTAGGCTACAAACTTCCTGCATTTTAATAAATTGCTACTAGCATCCTGTTATATTTTGGAAAGTCCAATGCATAATGTAATTTGACATTTTGAATTGGATGAATGTAATGGAGTGCAGGAAGTAATTTATGGAGCTGCAGGAAGCAATAATCTTGACTATGTACACTTAACCATTTTGAAGTACATGGTAATAGCAAGACTTGTATACCTAATCCAAGAGGGTCAAAACCGAAATCACCAGGAAGACTGAAATGGGCAGAAAATTGAAACAAGTAAGCCAAGTGTTTGATAATAGGCTCTGCTACTTGTACCTAACAATTAAGCACATTTTCCTATGCTCAATTTTTTTGTTTTCTTAAACCATTTTCTATTTATAAAGTTTAATTTTGATACATGCGTGAGGGCAATTACACTATTAATTAACAAGAAATCACTATTTTTTTAATTTAAGGTATCATGGCAATAATAAGATTTGGACTTAAGACCTTGTGCGAATTAGAAATCATTCTAGTCTTTGAATATTACTTTAAAATAATTATAACACAAGTTAATAATTTTTAAGTATATGAAAATTTATAATTACATTATTAAAAATATTTACATTTTGTATATTCTTTTAATATAAATCACATGTATCTGTATTATTTACTGGAAGTAATTTTGTTCAGATATCATAAAACTACTATAGACAGTTTCTCCCATTCAGTGTATTCTAATTGAATTTAAACCTTAGATATATAGATTAAAAGTATAATTTGTGTAACGAAATTAACAGAAAACTTGTTGAAAGTTGAAGAATTTTTGTGACTAATTGAATTTATGGGAAGGATACCTTCCATCAAGCCAGTCAGGAGGTAAGCGACCAGGGAACCACAATGGCCTATCTGGAGGAAGTGGCTCACAGACAGCTGAGGTCAAACTCAAGCATGTGGGTGTTTTTTCTTGGAAACCCTTTTGACGAATTTCTCTGCATAAAAAAAAATAAAGTAAACATACTCAGAGAGTTTAAGAAGCAACATAGAGAGTTTAACTTCCTACACCAGCAGAATTGCTTATACACCCAACAATTTCATGAAATGACAATAATGCCCTTGATGCTTTTTAACATACACCCAACAGCTTTTTTTGAAAGCTTTTTCTTCCATTTCCTTCCATGTGCTTCTTCTCTTCTGCTTCTTTGTTGCCTCTTCGCTATTGCTTCTTGGCTGCGTGTTGGTGCGTGTTGCATTGTTGGTTTGGTTGTGGAGGTCGTGGTTAGCAATTGTGGAGGTTGCATTGGCCGCTGCCGTCGTTGGAGGTAAGTTCTGCAATGTGATCACTGTAGCAGAAATCATACGGGTTGGTAATCCGTATGGATCATACGGATTGCCAATCCGTATGACCCTTACGGATTGTCAATCCGTATGACCCTTATGGATTGCCAATCCGTATGGGTTTTTTTTTTGTTTTTTTTAGTTATTTGTTTTCAATATTTTAAAAGTTTTAATAATTAATGTATTTGTCCTTTTAGGTGATCTATTGATTTTGAATTAAAATAACTGTAAATTTTGTGTAGTTAGTTTTAGGGTTTTTTTTAAAATACATTGTCAAATTAATATTTTTTATAAGATATTTTTGTGAATATGATTATTATGCATATACTTTTTTAATGAAGGTTATCTTTTAATTTGTTTGTTAAGATGGATAACGATAATTGGATGTATGATAATATCATATCTGAAGAAATGAATATGAGTGAAGACAACAGAGGCGAACCATTTGCGTTTGACAATAACAACTCTTCAATTGATTGTTCTGATGCCTTCAATACTTCAAAGGTATTTATATGATGTGATATTTCATAAAAAGCTAGTAAATTAAATATTTAACCACTGTTAAATATGTATTATCAATTTTTGTAGGTGTTTAAGTCTCGTGAGGAGCTATTGGAATGGGCTCGTAGTGTTGCATATGAGATTGGATTTGTAGCTATGATTATGAGGTCTGACACAGCAACTGGAAAAAGGGGAAGAATCTCATTTCTTTTGATAGGTTGTGAAAGGAGTGAAAAGTATAGAGCATTCAGCAAAGATTTAGTACGGACGACCATTAGCACCAGAAAGTGTGGTTGTCCTTTTAAGTTGCGAGGGAAACCTATCGTAGGAGGTGAGGGCTGGATGGTGAAGTTAATATGTGGGTTACATAACCATCGTTTGGCCAAGTCAATGACTGGACATCCATATGCTATCATTTAACTGAGGAAGAGAAGGTAATTGTTGCTGAAATGACAAAGTCAAGGGTTAAACCAAAGAATATTATGCTGACTTTAAAAGGTCGCAATCCCAAAAGTTATACAACAATGAAACAAGTCTACAATGCAAGATATACGTATCATACTTCTGTAAGAGGCAACAATACTGAAATGCAACAGTTAATGAAGCTTTTTGAACGCGATACATATATCCATTGGCATAGAGTGAAGGATGAAGATGTTGTACGAGACATATTCTGGGCACATCCTGATTCAGTGAAATTGATAAATTCATGTAATTTGGTATTCCTCATTGACAGCACATACAAGACGAACAGGTATAGACTCCCTTTGGTTGACATTGTTGGTGTCACACCTACTGGGATGACATTTTCAGCTGCTTTTGCGTATTTGGAGGATGAACGTATCAACAATCTTGTCTGGGCTGTTGAACGATTTAGAGGGCTTTTTTTAAAGAGTGATGTTTTCCCTAAAGTCATTGTCACAGACAGAGATGCAGCACTGATGAATGCCATCCAACAGGTTTTCCCTGACACAACCAACTTGTTGTGTCGGTTCCACATTGACAAGAATGTCAAGGCTAAATGTAAAACGCTTGTGGGACAAAACAATGCATGGGACTATGTCATGGAAGCGTGGGGAAGTCTTGTAGATTGTGATTCTGAAAATGAATAGGATCAGTGTCTGATGAGGTTTGAATGTGTTTGTGCACCGTGGCCAATATTTGTGAAATATGTCAAAGACACGTGGTTGATTCCCCACAAAGAAAGATTTGCCACAGCATGGACTAATAAAGTCATGCATTTTGGCAACACCACTACAAACAGGTAAATCCTTCACAACAAATAGCCCTGGAGTATCATTTCACTGCATGGTTTCATTTTCCTAACTGATGTTATTTGAACCTTTAACTATAGGGTTGAGTCTGCTCATTGGACCTTAAAGCGGCTATTGCAGGATAGCCTTAGAGATCTCTGTAATGTATGGGATGAGATGAACAACATGATCACACTGCAACACAGTGAGATTAACACTTCTTTTGAGACAAGCACACATGTTGTTGGACATATGTTTAAAACTACCTTGTACAAAAGACTCGTAGGCATGGTTTCCAGGTATGCCTTAAATGAAATTGTTGCGGAGTTTGAGTGAGTTAAGCATGTAGGTGTTGATAGTTCTCGTTGTGGATGTGTGTTCAGAAGCACGCATGGTTTGTCTTGTGCATGTGAGTTAGCGAAGTATAATCTTAGCAGCATACCACAAGGTGTCGTACACATGTTTTGGTAGAGGTTGCATTTCTCCGACCGAGGTGTTGATGAGTGCGAAGTCACCATAACGTAAGAGATGGAAGCAATATCGAAGCGATTTGAAATTCTTGGCATCTGTGGCAAAGTTTCTCTAAAGACTAAATTGAAAGAAATTGCATATCCTGATAAAACATCCATGTGTCCTCCTCCTGAAAAGGTGAAGACAAAAGGGGCTCAAAAGAAAAACCTGACTAAGCACCAAAGATCAACCAAGCGGGATCCATCGTACTTTGAGTACGTCGATACGTTACATTCTCAGCATGATAGTTGCTCGTCTGTACCACAGTCTGCTTCAACATCTTCAAGTCCTTTACCAATGGGTAATATTCCAATGCTGGATCAATTCCTTCCATGCAAGAGAAATTACATTGTTGGTGTATGTGATGTTAAAGCCGATGGTAACTGTGGATATCGGGTTATTGCGGGTTTACTGGGTTTTGGTGAAGATGCCTGGGCTATGGTTCGTAACCATTTGCTTAAGGAACTTACCAAATGGTCTGAAGACTATACTGTGTTGTTTGGTGGGTTACAGAGATTTGAGGAGTTAAAGAGGTCACTACTTGTAGACGGATTGTTAATGGTAAAGCTTTTATGTGTTGTTTTGATAAGTTTACCATACTGTTGTGAACCATTATACTTATACTTTGTAAAATGCAGGTAACACAGGATAAATGGATGGATATTACTGACATGGGTTATTTCATTGCTTCATTTTATAACCTTGTTCTTGTTTCTGTTTCTAAGCAACAAAGTATGACATTTTTCCCGCTTAGAAGCCAACCGCCTAGAGATGCTGTTGTACATCGCGTCATTTGTATTGGTCATGTATATGGCAAACATTTTGTTTAGGTATTTCAAATACAATTTCATTTGGTTGCAATGATGTTAAGCAACAACGTGTTGACAAGTTATATTTTGTCCAGGTCACTTTGCGAAACGGATGTCCTATGCCACCAACTGCTTTATTATGGTCAAGACATTGTCATTCTCAAGCACAGCACTGGCCAACAAGTTATATTAGTCGTATGCAAAGATATCAAAGTTTGACAAGATTACCAACAGATTATGTTGATTTGGGAAGTCAAATGTGACTCGCTTGACATTACTTTATTTTGTATTTGAATCATAAATATGAAGAATGATGTAATTACTAGCATAAATTCATGTGTGTTTTGCTTCACAAAGAAAAATATTGTTATAGCTATTAAATGTTTAAACAAATGTATGTTCAGATTGCATAATGTGAACAACAAATCAAATGTCAAACTGTATCATCCTAATGTCCACGTGGACCACTGCTTCGATGTCTAGAACGAACGTAAACTACTCTATCGTCAGTGACACCTCGCGCTAATCTGATACACTGATCAATAATATCAAACGCTTCAGTGCCAACGGTGACCAGGCAAAGATCTATCATGCGTTGCAACTTCTTCGTAATCCTTTCACACATACCCTGCATAGAAAAATGGGGTAGATTCAAAGATAAGGCAACATGTATAACAACTAAGACCAACGTATATAAATTTAGTTTACCACTGCATGTCGAGGCATCAGGTCAGGAACATCATCAGTCGGTACCACATCTGCAACTGGTGGTGGTATAGGCACTGATTGATGCACGGCACGAGAATGGTTACCATCTTCCCCAGGCTGAGGAGGGCTCATGAATAGATGAGAAATGGTAAAAAACCACTCCATGTACTGTGGATGACACTGCCCTGGGGCACTGGCCGTGTCTGCAGTGACAACCAAATGGTCAGCATAATGACTCCACCTATGATCAATCTCCTCTATCGATGGGGGGTAGGGGCAGCTATCAAAGTCAGGTATGCACTGGACGAATCCAAACTGTCTCAGCACCCTCTCCGGCTGGTATCTGACAATGTAGGCCCCAATCTGATATGTCCTGAAAAAAGGGCAATGTCTTCAGCCTCACAGAAAGCACGGTGGTCGGCATACGATGTCCACGTAACACCGTCAGTCGTCAACCTATCTAGTCGTCGCCAATAGGTTGCGACAGGTAATGCCTTCCCTGGCTTCCATCGGCATGCCCGGGGTTGCCTCTCCATGTAGTCCTCGCCCCTAATCGTGCTAGCAAGCCACAGAAAATGCTCATACACCCAACACTGCATTAATAAATTAAGTTAAGACACCAAACACCAAATAAAGTACGATGGAAACATTAAACAACACACACAAGTTAGCTAAAGTGACAAAAATACCTGCAACAAAGTAATGTAACCAGCAAGATGCTTTCTGTGGTGCTGACACGCGTAGTTAAGGTTATCGTACATGTGCTCGAGTGCAGCCGCGCCCCAACTGAATCGACCAGCCTCATGGAGATCACGAAACGCCTCCAAGAACACCACACTGATATGAGAGGCACTCTTGTTGGCGAATATCGTGCAACCAACCAAGTGGAGCAAGTATGCTCTGGCTGCGACTGTCCACTCCATCTCCTGACACTTACTAGCATACAACTCTCATAACTATGAAAGACGAACATATGCACCATGACATTGTTTCGTCTCTGCTTCTGCCTCTGTGGGTGTCACCTCAAGCAACTCCACCATCAATTGAACTGCCTCCTCTACATCCAATACCTCGTACGTCAAGAAGGCACTGATGACTGGTAGATGTAGCAATGATGAGACGTCGTCCATCGTGATCGTCATCTCTCCAATTGGCAAATGAAAACTACTAGTTTCCTTATGCCATCTCTCGACAAAAGCTGATATTAGACCCCGGTCACCTGTCTCCAATGAACAACTGATCAGTGGGCTTAACCCCGTCCCAGCGACCATCTCTTCAATCTTAGGTGCAAGCACACCAAATTTATGCACCTTCCTTCCATGTGATGCCAATTTCAACTCAGGTCGTTCCTGCACGCACATGTTACATATCAGGTACAAAGGGATTCGCAACTAGTTATAAAAGTCAAATGGAATTATGTTTGAATACAATCTTACCTCTCCCGTCCAAACCTTAGCTGCGACATGATCACCATAAAGAGACAAGACTGACGTGTCATGTGGCCCACCAGGGAATCCGTCAACCGCAGCATCCATGCTTCCCTCCACACCAGCTTCAACTCTTCCCTCATCAGGGGAACCAATGTCACCAACGTCCATAATATCCTCAGCAGCCTCATCATCACCAACATGAATACGGATTCTGTGTTGTCTTCTTGTGGATGTTGTCGGCCTCCTCCGTGCAAGGGGTTCTTCTTAAGTGGCTTCTTTGCCTTCCCTAGCCACAGGACGGCGTAATCCTCTCATTTTAACCCTAATCTGAAATTCAAACCAAATTGTTACATTACAAGTTCATATCAATTCATATTTAGGATGAAAAAATTACATAACAAGTAGCAATCATAAACATGTGGATCAACATCAAAAATGGTTCCATAACATTTGACAATATGTTTTCAAATTACTCTTAACCATAACCTAACATTCTTAGAAAGTGTTAAATAACAACTGCAAACCAAAGCCATCCTGATCAAAATCATTACGGGTTCCATAGCATATGACAGGTTTCAAATTAAAATTGCATTGCACATCACTTCATTCATTAACTTTGATATTACTCTTAACCATATCCTGAGAAGGCCTACCAAGATCGCAATAACAAGTTCAAATCATTGCCATCTACAACAACATCAGTAAGCCTACCATAACATTTGACAATATCATTTTAAATTACAATTGAATTCAACTCCACTTCATTCATTCATAAACTTTGAAATTACTCTTTTACTTGCGTTGAACCAATCACTTAATTCATAAACTTTATGATTGACAATTTAACTTTATCAACTACTTACTTATTGGCATCCTAAATATGAAACAAATCTAGTATACCTCACTGGCAAAAAAATCACAGGGCACTTTATTCATCCAATTTTAAAAAAATCACAATAAACCTTACGGATTGCCAATCCGTATGCCCCATACGGATTTCCAACATTTTGCTTCTAACAGATTGGGAATCCGTAGCCATCAACGCCCATTCATATTCCAAATTAACGTAAACGACATGGAAACCAAAAAAATTAAAGCTAGAACTTGAAAATGATATGAATACTTCACACTTAACCAAGAGGGGGGTGAATTGGTTAGACCTTGGTAAATCAAAAATTCTTTAATTCAAATCAGAGTTTCTAAAAGGATCTTTATCACATTTCAAAACCAAGAAACCTTATTCAATCAATCAACTCAACCCCTTAGACTTCAATGAATCAAAACTGATTAATCAAAGCACACAATGAATTAAGAAACAATTAATATGAGAATGAAAGATTCAGAAACAACACATAACCAATTTATACTGGTTCACTTCAAACACTATGAAGCTACATCCAGTTTCTTCCACTCAAAACTAGAGTGAAGTTCCACTATATAATTTCTGTTCTTACAAGCAATCACAATGTCTCCCTTTATCAACCCTAGATAAAGCACAGAAATCTAAAACCCTATTAGATTACAAGAGACAAGAACCTGAGAACACTACTCAGTTCTACCCCTAGAGAACCCCCTTCTCTAGTTGCAAGCAAGAACTCAATTACAATAGCAAATTACAAATCAAATTAACAAAACGAAAATTACACCCAGATTAAGGAGAGAGACAACCTAATGATCCAAGGTATGGAATGCAAATGTGTTTACCAGAACATGTTGAATCTTTAAACCATAAGAAACATATCTTTCCTTAATCTTGAAATGGTTGCATGCTTCGAGAATGACTTAATATCTCATGATCAATGCAACAATTTGTATGATTGAATCAAACTCTCATTAAAGATGTTGTAGAAGCTCAGAAGACTCTTCTTGCTCAGAAAAAATGAATGGGTATATTCCACAAGAGTTATTGAACCAGCTGAGCAAGAGTCTTATTTATAACAAAACATTTTAACCGCATGTAATCGATTAAACTGCACTCATAATCGATTAAAATGCATTGTGTAATCGATTAAAACTATGTTATAATCGATTAAAATGTTCTTAGCTTTTCTGGGTTGGAATTATGATCAAGATAATCGATTATATAGATTGGTAATCGATTATTACAGTCTAAACATATTTTTCCAAAGCTTGTTTAATCGATTACAATCTCTGGTAATCGGTTAAGCCAGTTCAAGTAGATTTTCAAGAAAGCTTAGATAATCGATTACGAACTCTGGTAATCGATTATGCCAGTTCAGTTTGGTTTTTCAAAAACGAAATATAATCGATTACGAATTCTAGTAATCGATTAAGTCAGTTCAATGTGTAAAACAGATATAAGCATGTAATTGATTACAGCTTTAAAAGAATCGATTAAACCAGTTTAACTATGCATTTCATTTAAAACACAGCTTAAATAATCGATTAAAACGATACGGTAATCGATTAAAGTGTTCTAAAAATGTTTTCCAGTTACAACGAAGAACATAATAATCGATTATATGCTTACTGTAATCGATTAATACAGTGAAAACCACTTTTACTGAAAAACCTTTGAATTGTTTAAAGCACTTGGTTGTTTTGAAAAACTTATTGATTTTAGTTTGCTTATTTAGATGATTATGCAGTGAATGAATGTTATGCACTTGGATCACCATGATAGCTTTTCTCTTACACAAGTTTAACACTTAATATATCTTCAAGTTGGCATTTGCATGTTTGAAAGCTCAAAACCAATTCTCTTTAAGCAGCTCCCCCTAAGTCCAACAATCTCCCCCTTTTTGACTTTAAACATGCCAAATCTTCAATTGATTTCCAGTGGGGCTTAAGTGTTTAGTGAGGAAGCAATTTGGTGAAACTTGAGCTTTTAGCAAACCTGAAAACTTTCAAATCTCTTGGCAAGAACAAATGTTAAAAGCATCTGTGATTCATTTAGCATTCATGTACATGATTTTAATGCTTGATGGGTTAGTTTTCAATACTTAACTCCCCCTAAATTGCATGATTCATTCAATACAAGTTTTAGATACAAAGTGAAATGAAAAACAGGGATAAACAGAGTGTAATGCAGAGCATTTTATTTTGCTTTTAATTCAATTTGTTTCTCCCCCTATTTTCCAGTTTGCCTTGATTTAATCCTTAAATCAATTATTTCTCCCCCTATTTGGCTTGTAAAAGGCAAAAACTTAGTAAAGGAAAGATAATAATTTCATTTCATTAATAAGTGCAGTACATAGCAAAAAAAGAAAATAAAAACAGATAAAACATGAAAATTTAAGCTACTACTCTTCAGGACCAGAATAATCTAGTACAATCCTAGCTTCTATGGTTTCAAGCCTTGATTCAATTTGTGCTAGAGAGGTGTTTGTTTCAGCCCTATGCTCATGGTGTAAAGTAAGCAATGCATCCATTTTCTGAATCATTAATGATTCCAATGGGCTGTATGATGGAGTAGCAGGAGCAGCATCTTCATCTTCAGAAGATTCTTCATCAACATCATCTCCTTGCTCAGGAGCAGGCAGTGGTTGATTTGCCATTTGCCATCCAAGAGGGGTCTTGGTCATCCCCAATTTTGTGAGATGCTTTTCCTTTATCAGGCTGTTGCTAGAATTGGTGTCATCTACTACCTCATTAGACACATCAATGTTGAAGTAATCTATGAATCTAGATATAAGAACAGGATAAGGAAATGGATAGTTGACAAGTCTCTTGGATTTCAACATAATTTCCTGAATAACTAGAATCCAGTTCATCTTAATCCCTCTTTTTAAGGCATAGACAAGTTGTAAATCATCATCAGTGGCTTGGGCATGGTTTGTTCCTCTAGGTGTTAGAACATATGTAATGGCGAGTGCGTCTGGGGAGAAGATGAACGGCACGGCTGGGCAGAGGGCGCAGAGAAGAAGAAGTTTTGAGTGCTGGGTGTATAAGAAATTATTCAAACGTCCCTATAACTGACCATTTTAACATGGGCATTTTTGGTATTACACTATTGAGTGCTGGGTGTATAAGCAATTCTGCTGGTGTAGGAAGTTAAAGCCCAACATAGAATGTACAAAATATTGCAGAATAAAAAAAAAGGTACAAATATTGCTAGTGATTGGGCCCAAAGGGAAAGACCTGTTTGGAAGGCTTGACAATGCAGTGGAGGAAAGTGCTAAAGCCATGAACCAGATCATAGAAATTAAGAAGTTGTGGCAGAATGTATTAGGTGGAATGGAACAATATTAAAACCCCGTTTGTGTTTTAATTCTGGCGCTTTATCTGCTGCTATATCCAGATGATGGATAAGCTATGATGTTCTGCTTGAAAAGAAAATATAAAATGAGAGCCAATGGAATATCAAATCCACACGTGGCCTGGATATAGGAGCTTCAGAGGCTCAGAACTAAGATGGATAATCAGATAATAGTAGTAGCATTATTACCCGTGCAACTGGAAAAATTAAATTATAAATACAAATATGTTAAAAATAAAATTTAATAAAAAAATAAAAGTGACTTTTATTTTAATTAAGAGTATATTTAGTGATAGATCTCAAATTGAGATCTTAGATCGCTTTTTAGTATATCCCATAGTACCAAATAGGATTTAAGATCTCTCAATATCTATTTCATTTTGTCCTTTAGTGGTAGATCTCATTTTGAGATCTTAGGAAAAGAGAGTGAAAAAATGTATTTTTTTTTTTAATAATGTACAAATCTTAAGGGTTCTTCTACAATAATTCATTCTTCATGTTGGAGATCTCTCCATCTCCTTTAATGAAAGATATAATAAAAACCAAATCTTAAAGATCAAAATCTTGCACTAAAGTTCCTCTTAAAACTCGGTACAATTTAAAAAATATTATTTTCACTCCCCTTTTATCCCCTTTTATACGTACTAATTTACTACCCTTCTCATTTTTTATACCTAGACTAGACCATCCCACTAAATACACTATCATCATCTCTCTTGTCCGTAAAAATAAAGAAAGAAACACTCCCCTCCGCGACGCTCCAAATATAACAACACATTTTACAAATATGAATGATGTTATTAACTATCCTCTCAATCTCTTTAATTAATAATATGTATGATATTTAAGTATTAACTATTCTCTTATTTACCACCATGCCTGTACTTTTTCCCTCTCACTTTTTTCCTCACTGTATATTTTGTCGCATTCTTTCTTGGAATCTTTTTTTGCACTTTCTGTCCACAAAAATTGGTAAATTCTTGAACCTGTTTACTTTCATGGATGAGAGCATTTTGGTCACTGATCATGTTCAGTATTCCTCAAGTCAATATAGTACACAAAGAAAAACAAAAATTTCTAGCTTATAACTTAAACACTTCCACTTGTGGAGCTGTCAAAATTCCATATCCATTTGGTATATATTGTTGGGAAATGCGATCATAATTTCTGTCCTATGTGAACTCAAAATAGGTACAATGTGGAAGCGTAAAAAAAAATAACACCGTAAAAAAATTTCATGAAAAACTTTTTCAATATGAGTAAGAAAAAAATCACAGAATCCGTAGGCCTCTTAAATCTCCACTATAATAATAGTGAGAATACAAAATAACAATGTATCTCCCATCTGCGAAAACAACTCTCACAAATTGGCTCACTAATTTTTTCTCTCTTAGAAACTCTCTCTAAGGCTCTCTCTCTATTTTGCTCTCACAAATTCTCTCTAAAATGTGAGGTGATAAGCTTTTGTCGTGTGGCTTCAAAACAATTAAACTACACTAATTTTGTAGCACAGGATTAACCTAGGTCGACTCAAAGACACTATCAATATGGTTCTATCTTCAATTCATGTAAAGAGGATTTTTGTTGAACAGTTTGCAGGCGCGAAGTAAAAATTGCAAAAACACAAACTACGATTAAAGATCAATGCAGAAACTAACAGAATTGATAACAAGTAATGTAAAGCAGATTAAAGAGCATCAATCCAATTCACCAAACCAAGCTATTCGAATCATCATTCTCAGAAATTTATCCTAATGTGAAAGTTCATACAATTTCATTAGAAGCAGTTCAATCGAATTAACCCCTAAATTAATTGAAACCACAACCCTAATTGAAATATCATCCAATTAATCCGTGATTTATATTCGAAATTAGGAAATGAATTCATAACCTAATCCGCTTTCAATCCTAAACGCATTCATAATCATGAAAACAGAATAGCAATTGAAGAAGAAAGTAAACATTCACAGAATTCGAAATACCAAACCAGAACTCAAATTCTTCTCTTGCTTGGGTTGGATCCTTGGATTTGATTATTTAGCCTTCCATGATCATTATCAATGAAAGCCCCATGAAATAAGTGCACGAAAATGGAAGAAGGGAAAACGAAAATGAAGAACAATGAAGAACAAGGAAGAACAGTTGAGAGAAAATAAGAGAAATGATTTTGATTCTAAAAACTTAAAAAGAGAAATGTAAAACTGTTTTTTTTTTTTGCAAAATGAAAATGTAAAGTATTAATTCCTCCTAATGTCACTAATATATAGTGACTAAGTCTGAAGAAAAGAATGGGCCATGAACAACCCATCAATTCTAATTATTTATGTTATTTACACCAATAAAAGTCCAACTCGCAGTCCAAAATACAAGTGCAGTGGTTCTGACTTCAAAGCTTAAAATTACCCTCTAAATGGAAGAATTGGCCTTGGCTTATTTCTGTCAAACTTGTAGATCTTTCCGTTATCTTTCCAAGGACTACAAGAACGCTCAATTCGGAGTTCCATAGAGCTTTGTAGGTCCTGTACAAGGAAGATACGTCAAGTGAGCATAAAATCCAAAAATACACAACAAGTAGCAATTAAGCCCACTAACTTGCCTAAGACAAAAACTGAATTAGAATGGGAAAATAAAAGTCCAAGAGAAGTCAAATAAGCTAAGAATGATAGAAAAATATTTAACTAAAGGCACTCCATCATGAGGCTTGCTTCTTGCTTTTGCTTGTGTTTCCATTGCACTTCACATCCTCTATATAGAGGGATTTCACCTATTGCACTTGATAATTTTCAAAGCACCTGTCTAACATTCAATTTTGTCCTCTCAAATTTTTCATTTAAATATTTTTTGTTATTTATTTCACTTTATCCTTCTGTTTAATCTTCCTAATTTGTATCATTCCACATCTAAAAAAAAGAAAAAGAAAAAAGAAAATGGGAAAACAATATTTGGCTTCACAGGGTCTCTTCCCTCTGCCTTGGTTTCAAATCTCTAATGCCAAGGTTTAGCTTAAGCGGCACCTCAAGGTGATAATGGTTACTTACATATTGTAGCTGTATGGTGGATTTGGAAATGGAGAAACAATAATCTTTATGAAGAAGAGAGAACTGGAGTATTCATCATGTCCTGAAGAATATTCAGCTCTTCCATCAAGACCTTCTATCATGCTTGAAACCTCTCAATTTGGATAATTGTTGAATTGTGTAATTTAGGTTTCAAATTATTGTTAGGATTTGTTAGGCTGTTACAATTTATTTTATATATTTGAATAGGAATCAAGATTAGATCAGAAGAACGTCACATTAAAGGAAAAAATGAATAAAAAGAGAATGAAGTTTATTTATAGTTACTAGTGTTTATTTTTTTAACATGGTATCCAAAGAGTCAAGTTTCTAAAACACCCAACCTAAACCACACTATTCTCTTTTGTGTTTTTTTCCAAGCCACTATGGAAAACCCTAACCCAAATTCCTCATCGAATCCTAACTCCATCATCATCCAACAAGATTCTTCCTCCTTCCCTATGACCATCGTTCTGGATGAATCCAACTATTCTCTATGGTACCAACTGAAGGACATGTGAATTGGGGCTCACAACAAATCCGAATATCTCACTGGTACGAATCCAAAATCCCCTCAGATGATCCCATTTTCGCTACTTGGGTCATGGAGAACAAGCGGGTAAAGAGTTGGCTCATCGATTCTATGAGTCCTTCTCTTATGAACTGGTTCTTGCATTTAGAGACCGCATCTGAAATCTGGTAGGCCTGCAAACGAACGTATTATGACGCATCTGACAATATGTATCTCTTTGAGTTGAATCAGAGATCCTTATCCACCAAACAACATGGGTGTCCCATAGCAACATATTACAATGAGCTCTTTGCGATCTTTCAAGAGATTGATCATCGAACAGAATCTCAAGCCTCTACCATTGAAGGAGTCTTTCATCTCCACTCGGCCATGATCCGTTTGAGGGTTCACATTTTTCTTAATGGATTGGACCCTGAGTTTGACCATCTTTGCGGTGAAATACTTCAAAAGGAACCCAAACTTGACCTTGAAGGCTTTTACGTGTTTGTTCGTCGTAAAATCACCCAACGACAGGCCATGGATTCTTCTCATCCTTCACCGGACAACACAACACTGCTAACCTCACCTATTATTGGCCAAGGATCTCTCTCTTTATCTCCTGATATATTCTTGGATTTTGTTTTAGTGGTTTTTTCCTTGGAATTAAATCTCTTATTTGTTTCACAAATTACTATCTCTTTGAACTGTTCTGTTTCTTTTTTGCCTGACTTTTGTATTTTTCAGGACATCTTAACACGGACGAAAATTGGTATGGTGTTAGACATGGAAAATTATACTTCTTGGATCTAAATCAGAGTTCGTCTTCCCCTTCTGTCCAGTCTCTCAATACTGTTATTTTTGATATAGCTTCTGCATCTGTTTGGTTATGGCATCATAGATTAAAGCATCCCCTCTTTACCTATTTAAAAAAATTGTTTCCAAAATTGTTTTCCTATTTGAATAAGACTGGTTTTAAATGTAACACTTGTGAATTGGCCAAAAGCCATTGTGTTTCCTATCTTCCCAGTATCAATAAAAGTAATATTCAATTTTAAGTTATTCATTCAAATATTTGGGGCCCCTCTCGGGAACCCTCCCTATCTCAAGCACATTATTTTGTTATTTTTATTGATGAATGTACTAGGATGACTTGGGTAAATCTTTTAAAACACAAAACTAAAGTCTTTACTTCCTTTAAACATTTCCACTCTCTAATTCTCACTCAATATCAATCTCGAATTCATATTTTACAAACTGACAATGGCACTGAATACACAAATCATACTTTTAATTCATTCTTGAATGATAATGGCATATAACATCCTGCACATATACACCACAATAGAATGGACTAGCTGGAAAAAAAAATAGGCACTTGTTAGAGGTTGTTAGAGCTTCCATACTTGGCATGAATGTCCCCAAATGATTTTGGGGCGAGGTAGTACTTTTTGCTACCTATCTTATTAATAGAACCCCTTCTAGTGTTCTAGGTTTTCAAACCCCTCAAAAAAAACTCGAATCTCACTTCTCTATTCCTCATGTTCCAAATCTGGAACCTCAGATCTTTGGATGTTGTGCCTATGCCCATACTCCCAAAGTCTGGCGTCATAAATTAGATCATTGTGCTACTAAATGTTTTTTTTGTAGGTTACTCTGAATCTCAAAAAGGGTATAGCTGTTTTGATCCAGTCTTTCATAAACTACATGTTACCTTAGATGTTTCTTTACATGAGCAGAAACCTTTCTTTTCAGGGGGAGCTCTCGGTCCTTCTCCTCAAGGGGAGAATTCTTCTGATCAATTTGGAAGAGAAGTACTTCTCGAAATTGTCCCTCATCCTATCTCAAATTCATCGAAAGATGGAGCTAATTCTGATACAGTTCCTACTAACACAGCCCCTCAATACAAAATAATGGACTCACATGCTAAAGACCAACAAATAACTCCAATGACTGAATCTTCATCCAGAGATGATCCTGAACAGCAACATGTTTCCAATACTGAGGTAATTCCTGAACCAAACACGCCTCTTTCTCCTTTGAACATTCCAATCGAACCCTCAAACTTGTATTCTCTAAGACCAACCAAAGGAGTTCCTAGAAAAGTATATGAACCAGATTTGCAAGCTAAGGCTAAATACCCCATAAACAATTATGTATAAACTCATAGATTATCTAACTCATGTTTTATCTATAAATTAGTTATCTACTGTATGAATTCTTAACAATGTGCAGGAAGCACTTGAAGACAGAAAAATGGAAAAATGCAATAAACATTGAAATGGAAGCCTTACAAAAAAATCAACTTGGGAGCTTGTTTATCAACCTGAAGGAAAAAGAACTATTGGATGCAAGTGGGTATATACCGTGAAACTAAGAGCTAATGGGACCATAGATAAGTATAAGGCTCGGCTAGTAGCTAAAGGGTTCACCCAAAAATATGGCATTGACTACCAAGACACTTTCACACCTGTAGCCAAGTTGAACACCATCCACATACTCATTTCTCTTGCAGCAAACACAGATTGGCCACTCAAACAATTTGATGTCAAAAACACATTTCTAAATGGGGATCTCAAGGAAGAGGTGTATATGGATATACCACCTGGAATCAGCATAGAGCCCAGCATTGAAACAAAAGAATGCAAATTAAAAAAGGCATTATATGGCCTTAAGTAATCTACTAAAGCATGGTTTGGGAGATTTTCAACAGCTATGAAGAAGTTTGGATACAGCCAAAGCAATGCTGACCATACTCTATTTATCATGTGGAAAAAGGAAAGGATCATTGCTCTAATAGTTTATGTAGACGACATGGTGCTCACTGGAGATGATTTAGAAGAAATGGAGAAATTGAAAAAATACTTGAGCACTGAATTTGAAATGAAAAACTTGGGAGAACTCAAATACTTCCTAGGGATTGAAATCTCGAGATCAAAAGAAAGAATATCTCTTTGTCAAAGAAAATACATTATGGACCTGTTAACAGAGACAAGGATGTTGAATTGCAACCAACAGGAACTCCTATGAAAATGAATCACATGCTAGGTATTTATCATGACAAAGTAGCTACTGATATTGGAAGGTACCAGAGGTTAGTAGGGAGACTAATCTATCTATCTCACACCCGACCAGATATTACTTATGAAATAAGTGTGGTAAGTAGATTTATTCATTCTCCTAGTGTTGATCATATGGATACAGTATTTCAGATTCTGAGATATTTAAAGGGGACAGTTGGCAGAGGTTTATTATTTGCAAAAACCAATACATCCTCCATTGAAGACTACTGTGATTCGGACTGGGCAATGGATAAAACAATTAGGCAGTCAACCTCAAGATATTTTACATTTGTGGAAGGAAATTTAGTCACTTGGAAGAGTAAGAAACAAAAGGTGGTTGCTAGATCTAGTGCAGAAGCGGAATATAGAGGAATGGCACAAGGCGTATGTGAATTGCTTTGGATAAAAAAGTTCTGCAACATTTGGGTCTGTTCCACAACCAACCCATGAATCTACATTGTGATATCAAGGCTATCATAGAGATTACACACAATCCTATGCAACACGATAGAACCAAACATTTTATAAAGGAAAAACTAGATGAAGGTACAATCCACTTCCCATTCATTAATTCTCATAATCAACTTAATGTGCTAACAGAGGCTGGATCTATCAAAGTGTTTCAAGTAACAATAGACAAGTTGGGCATGATTAACATCTTTGCACCAACTTGAGGGAGAGTGTTGAATTGTATAATTTAAGTTTCAAATTATTGTTAAGATTTGTTAACCTGTTACAATTTATTTTGTATTTAAATAGGAATTAAGATTATATTATATTATTATTGCTTATTATTAGCATATTGTTAAAGTGTTATTATATATATAACAACCTCACCTTTAAGGAAAAATATGAATAAAAAAGAATGAAGTTTATTTATAGTTACTAGTGTTTATTTTTTAACAATAATGTGGCTTCTTTGTCCATTCAAAGGATATTGGTGTTGGTGGGGTGATTAGAGATAAGCAGAGTAATTGGATGACGGGCTTATATTCCTATGATGGGAAAGGTGATGCGTCTAAGGCGGAGATTATGGCGCTTGCTCATGGTCTGAATCTGTCTTGGGATAGAGGTATTAAGCACTGTGTCTGTGACATTGTGGGAGACTTTTTTATATCTGCCACGATTTTTTTTTAAATTTGGCTAAATGCCACGAGGTCGAAACTATTTGTGAAAATGCTACGCGGCCTACATCGCTAGTCAGAGCAGCGAACTAGGGTGATGACGTGTCGCGTTATAGATGGCCCTCTAGTTCGCTATAGACCCCACCGAACTACGTGTCTGCCCCAACGGGCAGTCCAAGTTGGCATTCCAAGTTCGCTACTGACACTAGCGAAGTCAGTGCACGGAAATTCAAAAAAA
>CM023955.1:18935348-18968403 GCA_013407115.1 Glycine latifolia
CGCCGCCATTATGCCCGCATGCCGATCTGAAATAAGACATATTCCATCTTTTTGCGTTACATGAATACGGATAAGTGCCAAAAACCACGACCAGTTGTCAATATCCTCCCTAGAAACAACCGCAAATGCTAGTGGAAGGATGTAATTGTTGCCGTCAATTGATGTTGCAATAAGCAATGTTCCCCGATATTTCCCATACAAATGGGTACCATCGATGCTGATAACGGGCTTGCAGTAATTAAAAGCATCACAACACTGCTTAAATGTCCAAAACACCCTCTTGAATACCCTACGACTTCCGTCCAGTTGTCCTTCAACATAATGCTCCGTCGTTTCCAACTTATAAGCAGACCCTTGAGAAAAATTTAACATATAACCCAACCACCTTGGCAGGAACGCATACGATTCATCCCAATCCCCAAACACCTTAACAATCGCCTTTTGCTTTGCCATCCATGCCTTGCTGTATGATATATGAAATCCTACCGTTGTTGAAATCCTTTCCTGAATTAAGCTAATTTTAACACTAGGGTCCTCCCTAATCATTTCTGTAATTCGTTAGACAAAAACAAGTCAGTAAATTAAGCATGTGCTAAATATACATATTATTGTATAACAATTTAAAGTACCTAGGACCAACGAACATATGAAATTTGCATCGAGCTGTTTGTGATCCTGGGAGAGATGAAGTCTAACGCACGTGTGTTCATTGTTCCATATGCCTACAACCCATTCATTGGAACCCTTCTTTTGGTATGCTCTCATCCTCCATGGAAAACCGTCATTATGATATTCACAAACCATAATAATCCTTTTCGTATCACTTTTTGCAACTACGCTTGTCCAATTGGAGGCCATACAGTATTGCTTTATTGCCATTTGCACATCCATCTTGCTCCCAAACACCTGCCCCTTATATAGCGCTTGACCCATCTCCCAGTTAGGTACCTGTACTCCTTCCATGTCATCTGCCTCCTGATCTGGGTATGCCCAATTGATATTCGTGTAATGGCTTACGTTAGACCAAAAAGGTACATTGCCTTCTCCTATATAATCACACATTGACATTGACTACATTGTTATGCTGAACAAACAATATATTAACAATAACACTACTAACTAACACACAATAATGCGTCTATACCTGCAATCGGAGGCTGATTTTGCATTCCAACAATCCCTGGAGAAGGCATTTCAAAAGCACGATCAAAATCACCGTCTACGTCCGTATCCGATGAGGCACGATCTGGAACAACACCTTCATCATCCTCTTCCTCAGAACTATCCATGGGCCAAGCTGGGTCGTGGGCCGCCGTCATTTCTGTATCTTCATAATCGATTTGCTGGGATGGTTGCGTTGGTGGCGGTGGTTGTGATGATGAGGATATATCTCTATCTTCCGAATTCACCATCGGGTCTAAATTAAGGTCAATGGAGCCAATGTTTGGAATTGATTGTTGACTACTTGACTGTCCACCACAATATATTTCCGCATACAATTCTATAAATCTGGGATTTTCTCCATCGGATGTGCATGCGTCTGTAACTAAAGTTACATCGTCATCATCTACAATATCCACACCAACCCACTGCACCGGGTTACCAGATGCACATCTCACACTCAATCGAGATATAGATTGACCCCCATTGTAACCGCAACTTCTTGTATATCATTTTCATTAAATGATCATAACTGCATCTTGAAGGAATACGAAACATTTTACTTTCTCCTTCAAACACTTGACCATTCGCTCCAACATATCTCCTCCCATTATGATATACAATGGTGATTAAACCATTCCCTCTACCACTCATTTTGAACAAATTCAAAAAAAATTGAATAATATATCACTTCCAAATACTAGCACCGATTAAAAAAAATTTGAGCAAAATACTCTCTCAGCCAACATAGAAATTCGGGGTGGGGGTGGTCTCATTAAATAGGTGGGGTGTGGTTGGAGTTCGCTGGCCTGTTTAGCAAACACCTACTTCGCTTCTCTGACAAGCAAACTAGCAATGGGCCACGTGTCATGCATCTACCAAGTTCGCTACTACCTCCAGCGAACTAGGTAGCCACGTGTCATGCATCTACATAGTTTGCTATGACACCTAGCGAACTACGTACCTACTTCGCTGTCCTTATTAGCGAACTTCTGTGCATCTGCCATGTGTCCTGCCCGGTTCTGATGGGGCACTGGTTCATTGCTCAAAGCAGCGCCAACTCAGTATACCTAGTTCGCTGGTCTGACTAGCGAACTAGCCCGCGTGGCATTTTTACAAATACTTTGGTCCTCGTGACATTTAGCCAAATTTTAAAAAAAAATTGTGGCAGATATAAAAAAGTGTCTCACATTGTGGACCCTCATGCTCCCTTGATTCTGGAAGTGTTGCAGCTCTGTAGTTTACGTGGCTAGAGAAGCTAACTTCATTGTCCATAAATTAGCTAATAGGGTTGTGAAGCAGTCCCAGGCTTTGTGTGTGCTTGGCTTCCCCACCCCCCTCTTTTCTTGCTCAGGCCCTGTGTGTCATAGTCTCTAGTCAGCCTTAGCCTTTGTTCCTTTTTCCCAGTAATAATAATAAAAAAACTATTTGGCAACGTTTTCTTATGCAAGTTCCTATTCAAACATTGTTAATCAAATAACAAAAAGAAAGTATTATTGGCTTAAGTTTTTTTTTCTTTAGAATTCATTAAATAATAATAATAATAGGTTTAAGTTGAAAATAATACTTGATAATTAAATAGTTATAGCTTCATAAATATTAGTAAAGTGAAACTTTGATAGGAAATGGATTGATTGATGGGACATCTTTTTAATTCTTAGATTTTGAGACACAAGTTGTCATAGTTTGGTGTTTTAAAGCCCTTCTATAAAATAAACTATTAAATGAAAATTAAATCTCTACAAGATAAAAATAAAAAAAAAAACAAAAAAAATAAAGCGGTAGTAAATTTTTATATAAGCCCTTACTTTATTAAAATTAATTTTTTTAGGCAGTTTTCTATTTTTTGAGTTTATTTGTCTAAACTATTTTTTACTTTAAAAAATATTTCTATTTATTTTAAGAAGCAAGTCATATTTGTTTCTTAATATACTACACACATAAAAAGAGTTTATTTTAAAGTTTTTTTTATTAAATTTAAACAAAAATATCCTTAATCTTACTTGCAATAACTCCATAATATTCTCGGGAGAAAATATCCAAGTTTTAAAAAATAGATGTTCGGGTATAGGGTGTCGCCAGTTGGGTATTCCTTCGATTGGAAAAGAATATGTTGAGAAACTTTTCTGAAAAGAATTAAGGAAAATGTGTACAATTTTAAAATTTGTATAATTTCATTTTCATTTGACAGATGAAATCAATCCAATCATAAAATAGATTGATTTGAGTTGGATTAAATAGATGAAAATATTTTAAAATTATTTTTTATTTTGTAAAAATTAAAGTTTTTAGCAAAAACATTTTTTTACTTAACTTTATACATATATAATGATTACATAGCCTAGATCAAATTAGAGTTTGTGAAAATCATAATTGAACTTAAAATATGTAACTATCCTCTTTTATTTCATGATCAGTACAATTAAAATTATTAACTAAATTAATAATAGTTAATATATAATAAATTTAGAATCTATTATTTATATTATTTTAGTATCATTATTAATTTTAATATATGATTATAAATATTTTTATGTTATAAATCATATTCTCCTTAAAAGATATTGCTTTTGACAATCTCCTTAGAAGAATTAAATCTTAAAAAATGTGTAACTTGTAAAAGAAATATAGTGTATCTAATGTTAATTGGTCTCCATCACGTGACGCAAATAAATTGCTCTCTAAGAAAATCATGCTACTTTGTCACTTTCACCATTATTATTTCAATACGTTAGAAATGCCGTAGACAGTCACGGTATAGCATCGAATTTTACTACAAGAAAATAATAATTTACTAGTGACTAAATTTAATGACAAATATATAATATTTGTTACTAATATAAGAGTCAATGAAATTTTAATGACAAATTTTTAAAATTTACATGTAAATTGATTCGTGGTTAAAGTTAACTTTTTTAGTGAATTTTCATGGTATAGAAGTAGCAAACACTTATATATATATATAAGGAACTAATTGGTTATGTAGGAAAAAAAAAGGAACTAATTGATGTGTACATAAATTATCAAAATAATTTCCACCAAAGGCACCAACAATATATATTGTTAAGTGTCTTCTATATATAAAACAAGTTGCCAGAGATCTCTTTATTTAAGATTTTTATATTCGTCGTACCAACATATTTATATTAAGTAGTTGTTCCAACGATTACATCACGTAAAACTCGATTGACTTTCAAAATAAAATAAATGATATTTCTTATGAACAAGACATTCATGAATTTGGTGAGCTAACGTCCAGGATAGTAATGTGTTTGGATGAACTTCTCCAATATCCTCCACCTAGAAAGTGGAGAAGATAAGTGATTAAACTAAAAATGATATTTTAACTTGTTTTTCTTTAATTATAAACAAATAACATAATCTTTTGAATAAAATACCTACATCTTTATTGCTAGCTAAATTTGCATTATGATTTCTTACATCTGCATGGTCTTCCAATCATCATTTAAGGGTCTAATTTATTTTCATTTTATCATGTAATGTATATAATTATTTTATGAATAAAATTCCAAGCAGTTACTTCACACTACATAAATTTTGTCAATCATCATATAAAATATTGCAAAGTTAATAATAATTAGGAAAATGAAATTATAAATAAGTTATGTGTTTCCTTAATTTCTTAATTAAATAAACTTTTTATTTTGTAGAAACCAAATCTGTTAAAAAGAAAATACTAAAACTCAACATAAATATTTTTTACAAGAAAGGAAATGAATAATTCATTTTAAGGATTGATAAATGGGTATATCAACTAACATAAAGTTATTTTCGTTTAACTAATATTTTCAAATTCAAGTTTTAATTAAATATAAAGTTATAATAAATATTAAAAAAAAACTCAGGCTAGACGTAGTCTCTAAAAATAATATGAAAAATTAAGAAAAAAAGGCAATAACTATATCTCAAGAGCTTTAAAATTCAACAATGATTAACTCAAACTTTCTACATACTTATATATGCATATGTATCATATTAGATTAGATTACATAAACGAACCCAACAATACAATTATACAAATATGTTGTTAATATAAGTATTGATTATGTGCCATACCATATTGTCGAATTCTAAATTCTCAAGTCTCAACCACCATTGTGAATCGTGGTTGCAAATTGCAATCGTTCCATCATTTTCCTAGAAACAAGATATTTCAGTTCTCGTTCCCTTTCAACCTCACACACCGTGCAGTGCTTGCCTTTGAATACACTCCATCAATCATCACCCAATTCTGATTTCTGACTACTATTACTACCACTTCTCTCACCATTCCCTCCAAAACCAAGTCACGTAAGCAAATAAAAAATAAAAACAACCTCGTCACGTTCTCATTCATCATAGGACGACCGTTTTCGAAGCAACCCACGTAACGTAACCAGTTCCAGGCACGAACGATGGTGGAAAACACAGGACAAGGAGGAGGCATATGGTTCCAGTTGTTCCACCCCAAAACGGCGCCGTTCGCGTCTCACAAGACGCTCTTGGCGTTCCTGTGGGTGGCCACGCTGGCCTCGGTTTTGGTGTGGCAGAGGACCACCATCAGCGGGTTTCTTGTGCTCGGTGGCGTCCCCGTGAGGACGTCGCCGAAGCTAAGGCCGGTGGTGTTCTGTTTGACGGAGTTCGGCGGTGTCGGCGACGGCGTTACTCTCAACACGGAAGCGTTTGAGAGAGGCGTTGGTGCCATTTCCAAGTTGGGGGATAAGGGTGGTGGGCAACTGAATGTGCCACCTGGGCGGTGGCTCACTGCTCCGTTTAATCTCACCAGTCACATGACTCTCTTTCTTGCCAGAGATGCCGTCATACTTGCAGTTCAGGTGATTTTTCTTTCTTTCAAATCTGAATTCTATAGCAACACTAAAAGTGACTTGTACTAGTTAAAGATTGTATAAAGACAAAAATTGTTTTGCAAGAGAAAGTTACAGATTGTGATTGTTCGAAAAAACAACGCATCAATTTTATTTTTTTTCTTAATCTTGTGTGATTTCATGTGCATTAGATAGTTTTCTTAAACATGTTGTCTTAACTAGTAGATAAATTTTTTAAATGTTGTCAGATATTCGATTTATTAAAAACAATAAAACTTACTTATCCATTATGGAGGTGTGTCTGTGAGCCAAATAGGCACGTCCAACTCAACCTACATACTGTAGCTTTTACCATGGGTAAATAATGTAGATCTTTGAAGCAAAATCACACCCATTATTATTTAAGGAATATCCCCCATGAAAATAAAAAACAAAAAATATATTCAAATGTTTATTTTTTGTGTGATTTAAAATGAAAAAAAATTGTCAAAATTTATTAGATTTGTATGTTGGTATTATTTTTAGTTAAAATTAAATTTATCCCAACAATTAATGTCAAGTTTATTGTTAGCGGTGGTCTCTTCTCTTAGAGTCATGTTTATCGTGAAGCTAGTTTAAGTGACTGATGAGCTTGCGAAATATGGTTTGTCCTTAGATGGGAAGGGTAGAATTTAATAAATAGTTTCTTGGGGGCTTTAGTCCCCTTTCTGCACACACGCCAAAAATATTAAAGTTAAATACTAAAAAAATTGTTAGTTTGAATAGAAGTAGACTTTATTATCATAAATATTTTAATTTTTTATGAGAATGATAACTAGGTATTAATTAGGGAATTAAAGGCAATTTTTATAGAAATTATTATATTATATTTTTAATAATACTAACTATAATATTTAATAAAAAAATATTAATCAATTTACTGACTCGTATGTTTGTTAATAAGAGTTTTGTATATCATGAATTTAATTTTTATATATTATTCTACCCTACTGGCCGTACGATCTAGATAGGAACAATGATCAACGTAAATATTTTTATATTATTAATCAATTAAATATTATTATGTGCATGACTTTTAAAATAATTGACATCAAACACAATAATTTTATCTTATATTACAATCTATATTGAGATGATAATGTAAAACTTTTTAAATCTAATCTTACCTTACATTAATCTTGGATGATAATGTAAGAAATTTAGAGTTTAAAATTTATGCATGGCTGATGATCGTTGAAAATAAATTTTTACCTCAACCAATCAAAAATCTTTGTTGCTGTATGAATTTTAAGTAAATTATTATAAAATTATGAAACTTATCATATAAAATAATTTGTAAATAAATAAATTAATAAAAATCCTTTACACCATCAATATATTGTTTACTCAAACTTTAAATCTTACACTTTTACATTGTGAGGCTATCTTAACAAAATTCTTTTATAATTACTTTTTAATTTTTTTCCTTAATCAGGCAGTTTGATAATAATAACCAAATGTCGGTCCCACTATTCCACTCTAATTCTATATTTTTTGCTTTACATCTAACCTAATGTCTCTTTTCACACTCTTGATTAAAACATTTTACTTACTATAAATTTGTTATCCTGTGTGATGATTAACAGGATGAAAAGTATTGGCCACTGATGCCTGCATTGCCTTCATATGGGTATGGAAGGGAGCATCCTGGTCCTCGATATAGCAGTTTAATTCATGGTCAAAATCTTGTAGATGTTGTCATAACAGGTAAGGATAAAAAAAGTCATCATCCTCTCTCGAGGACAACTGTTTTTACTTCAGGATTTAGATAAATTTTTCTTTAAGTATTATAATAGAAAAAATATTGAGTTTTTCCTATAAAGTTAAAATCAATGTATCCATTTAACTTTTATAGAAGTTATTTCATATAACTCTAGCTAAGATGTATAAATTAGGAAAACTCAATTCATTTCAAAACTTCTAATTTTCTTCTCTTATAAATGTTTATGGAGAACAAATTTTAGCATCCAAATATAATTTAATTATTATATTTTGAAGAAAAGAAGGAACATCAACTTATTGTCTCTTGATCCATTGATTTTTATAAAGTCTAAAAGAAAATAATATTGTCCAACTTTAGCCAATGAAACACAATACCACTATTTGATAAGTTTTGCATTTGGACAGTAGTTCATCAATGCAAAACATGTGGCACCTCCAAGGGCGGCTTGTCTTGTTTAATTTATGTTAGGTTAAATTTTCAAGTTTGCGTATTAATATGAACCAATATTGTTTTGATATCAGATGAGAAACCAGTTTATTTGGTGTTTTTAACCCCTTCCTATTATTTTCAGTTGAATAAACTGGCTCGTGCCACCATTCAACAACCTACACGCCCATAAAAGGGAAAGGCCTAAGATAATATAAATCTTTCTTTAATATCATCAATCATCATGAATCTAAAACTGATTGTTTAATCAATCATTCCAAATGCCGTATAATAGTTTAGTTTGAAGTTTACTTGTTTCACATTAGATGAACTACATAAAGTAGCACAGAAATTATAAGCAGGTGAACTAATTAGGAATAAACATGTCACACTTGTTCTATGAACCACAGACACCTCTCTTGTTCAAAATATTACAGGGTCAGACATGTTTCTGATACCAACATACTTAGACACTTGTTTATATTTGTCCGACACTTCTCATTAGATGTCTGATTCAAAAATTACTCTTTTGTTGGCTTAAACACTTTAGCCGTCACTTTTGCACGGCTAATACACTTGAAAAAACATAGAAAAAGTTGGTTTAAAAAGATGAATATATCATCAATTTAGATATTTTATGTTACTCATATTTCATTTGATTAAAATCTCTCTTTATGTATGTGTATGCAGTGTCCCGTATCTTGTATTTTAGACATTAGTTGTGTCAAAGTGTCTATTTCTGTGTTGTTTCCAAAGTCCATGCTTCGTACATTTCTTTGTGCTATACTTTTTCTCTATGTTTCTCTTGTTTACAGGCCACAATGGTACCATAAATGGACAGGGACAAACATGGTGGACAAAGTATCGCCAGAAGCTTCTGAACCACACAAGGGGGCCACTTGTTCAGATATTGTGGTCTAGTAACATTGTGATCTCAAATATTACTCTGCGTGACTCTCCCTTTTGGACACTTCATCCATATGACTGCAAAAATGTTACAGTAAAAAATGTTACTATATTGGCTCCTGTTTCTCATGCTCCAAATACTGATGGCATAGATCCTGGCAAGTATCTTCTACAAAATGCTATATTTTTCATATCTTAATATATGATATGCTGATTATTTCTATCCCCTGCATTAAGTTACTAAGGTAATTGATGAAAGAATCTTTCATCTTGATGACTTCCAAATAAAGAAACTTAGAAGAGGTTACATTACATGATCTGACTCACTATCTTTTCTTCTGTTAATACCTTATGTGTCAAATGTTCCAGTTATTATCATGACAAAATGTTATCTGTAATGCTCTCTGGATAAAATTAGAGAGAATCCTTGTTTGATTACTTTTTAATATTTACTAAAATGTTCTGTAATGTTTACTGCCGGCTTCACCTAATGGGATAAGACTTTCGTTGTTATTGTTGTTCCGGTTGTTTGTTTGTATAAGGAATTTTTACTAGTCTCAATTTCTATGATATGAACAGATTCTTGTGAGGATATGTTGATAGAGGACTGTTACATAAGTGTGGGGGATGATGCAATTGCAATAAAAAGTGGCTGGGATCAATATGGAATTACTTATGGAAGGCCTTCCAAGAATATAGTAATTCGAAACCTTGTTGTTCGCTCTAACGTCAGGTGAAGGGAATTCCTAACTCGAGCCACTTTGTACTTATTGCATGCCTTTCAGCATCTCGTTTATCATGCTTGCTCACAGGCTGCAGCCATATATTGCTGTTTCTCTGTGTACGTTAGAAAATTTAATTACTGATTATGAAACATACTATCATATATTAAGGCATTGGATTTTCCTGAATCTTCATACAGTTTTGAATCACGGAACACAAGCACTGTTTTGTCCATTACCATAAACTCTCTAATCTATACTTTTCTATTTACCAGCACATCCATGTATCCCATACCATAGATGACCATAAGCTTTGAGGCTATTCTACAATACCAAACAAATTCACTGGCATGGAAACGATTTTGGTGTGTAGTGTTGATTTGAATTGTTTCCAGAACCTATCTTTGATGTTGTCCATAGGCTTAAGGTTCTGTTTAGTAAATTTCTCTATAAGTATTTTTAGGAGAACATAAGCTTCATAAGTTAACTTATACACTTTTATTTTTATAGAAACTCTCAGTTAACTTCTCCAAAAAAAATTGAAAGTACATAAGTTAATTTCAATTTATGATAGAAGTTTAATTCATTTACCAATTTATTATCTTCTCTTATAATTTTTATATAATATTCCTAATTAACTGTTCTTTGGAAAAATCAATCCTAGTTAACAACTTCATATTCATTAGTTTGTCTTCCCATGTGCTAAAGTCTTCACATTGTAATAATTTAACATGGGACATTTATTTGTATGAGATGCGACAGTGCTGGCATCTCAATAGGCAGTGAGATGTCTGGTGGGGTATCCAATGTCCTGGTGGAGAACATTCTTGTATGGGAATCAAGGCGTGCCATGAGAATCAAGACTGCTCCGGGAAGAGGCGGATATGTGCGCCAAATAACATACAAAAATCTAATGTTCAAAAATGTGCGCGTTGGAATCGTGATCAAGACAGATTACAATGAACACCCTGGGGCTGGATATGATCCTAGAGCACTTCCAATACTCAGAGACATAAGCTTCATCAATATCCGTGGCCAGGGTGTTCGCGTGCCGGTTCGAATTCAAGGCAGTGAACAGATTCCAGTTAGAAATGTGACTTTCCAGGATATGAAAGTTGGCATAACCTACAAGAAGAAGCATATCTTCCAGTGTGCCTTTGTTCAAGGTCAGGCAATAGGGACCATATTTCCTTCTCCCTGTGACAGTTTTGATCGGTACAATGAGCAAGGACAGCTTGTTAAGCATGCTGCTTCACAGAATGTCACAGATATAGATTATGAAATATGAGGAGTCTTGTTTTCCAAACTTTCTGTGTGTATGTGCGTGTATATAAGTGGCATGCTTAATGCAAGCATGAGAGGAAATAATCTTGCTCATGAAGGATCAAGATTGTTACCTTTCTTAGGGTTATGACTTGTATATAGGTAAAATTTTCTGATGCTTATAAATTTTCCAGGATTACAAAAATGCATAAGCATGCTCATTTCATTTTTAGGATTTGTTGCTAGTGTATTAAGTTGTTATTATTTTTCTGGAAAGGAAGATATATAATACGGTGATCTGAAATTCTTTCCATATTGGACCTTGGACATATCGTAGTTCCAAATCGAATTTCTTTAGAAAGAAAATCTTTTGTCTCATGGTAGCCTGTTCCAGTTCCCTTACGAAACTTTCGTTATTGGATTAGGCACACACTTTACATGTTATAGAAGAAGGGAACTCTTTTGTTTTATTATCCAAAGTTACTTAGAGGTCAATCCAGATCTCTTTAAATAATAGCGAGAAAACTTTTTGAAAATAGCTTAAAGATGGAAGCCTAGTCACTGCTAGACAATTAGTGGATGAAAACCCGTGTTAGATTTAAGTATATTTAGGTATCATAGGCTCTTGTTATACCTATATGATCAAACGATTGTTTATGAAAAAGTTTAATTCATATAGTAATTTCATTATGCTTGATGAATGACTCAATTAGTTTTTCTATAAATATAAGCCGTCTATACCTTGGATCCCGTGGAAAATCCATATAAGCTATATGTTAAACTAGGTGGTACCTTTAGAGAGTTTAACTCATTTGGCTTATCAGAATGAGTGCATGAGTTATTATAAATTCTTTATTACATGTCTTCATATTTGTAAATAAAAAAATAATTGACACAGAGTGATTGTTGTTGTTGATTGAAATGAACTTTGAAACATATTTTCTTCCTTTCAATTCATTCATTGCATGATCATAAGTTCATGACCGATAAGCTCCACTTCTCCAAATATAGCTTGGCGCCATGGCTGATTGATGGTTGATTCTCCAAGAATGTCTACATAAACTATATAAAGTACTCCCTGTTGTTAAGATATGTTGCTTTGTATAAGGAATTGGGTAACTCTTTCGATCTTGAATTGGGCAGTCGCTTCCTGCACCTCTTATAAGTGGAACACCTAATTTAAAATATAAAATTACATTTTAGAAAGGACTCTTTGGAATATAAAAATTTACATTCTGGAAACACCTTTCCAAAATGTAATTTTACATTCTGGAGTAGGTGCAGAAAGCAAAGTGGAGGTGCAAGAAGAACAAGCCCTTGAATTGTCTTTCGGAATTGAGCTAGTGGTTGGACTTTGGAGTAGTTGGCCCAAACAGTATTTAAGAAAAATGTCAAACAAAATTTAAAAAAAAAAAAAACAACTTATTTCATAAAGAAAAATTAAAATAAATTTAGAAAATTAAGTTTTAATAACTTTTGACTTCTATTTTCTTTTTCTTTATTTTAAATCTCAAAATTTAAAAATTCACTAAGAAATTTTGTCTAAAAAAACTTTATGTTTTGTGTTGGTCTAAAACTAAATTTTTTTAACTTTAAAAATTATAGAATTGTCAAATAATTTAAATTTAAATTTAAAGTTTTTTATTTTCAATCTAATATTCAAAGTAATTTTTAATTCTAAAAAATGTGAGAGCAAACATTGCTTTAAGTTACTAGTTAGGCCCAATTCATTCTTAATTTTAATACCGTTCTAGTCAATATGACAATATATTCACTAGTATCTGAGGAAAGTTTATAATGATTCGCATAATAGCAAGAACTAGCTTTTGTTTCTCAAAATACTATTCTTAGTTATATCAATATGACAATATATTCACTAGTATCTACTATCTAGTCACGTTGTGGTGTCTTCATATCTTAAATTAACTGACATATATACAATATATCAAATGATAGTGCCTGTAACAAGATGTCTAGTGGGGTAATGGGGTATCTAATGTCACTTGTAAAGGGACACCTTCAAGTGGAATATCTATGCATGCTTGATATTGTCAATATGCATGCATGGGGATGGATATTTACACAGAAATAGCCTATACGCATCTGCCATTTGATTATGTTCCTGTTCGGATTGTTATCAAGACACTGCAAATGAGCCAACAACACTGCAAAATGTTCCTATTGCTTCCGGTACTTTCTTTTTGTCTTTTAGAATAGAATAGTTAATTCGAAAAGTAAAATTATATTTTAAAATTAATCTTTTTTTAACTTTTAGAATTACCAATTTAAAAGACTAAAAATGTAAAATTATATTTTAAAATGTAATCTCTTTTAACTTTCGAAATGACTAATTCAAAAGACTGAAAAATATTTTTAAAAAAATGCAGGAAGCAACTTGGAAAGCATGAACTTAAGCACGTTTTCAAGTCAAAGAGTTTGTTTTAAGGTATAAATTAATTAATGGGCTGATTTTCCTTGTTGTTTTAAGGCCTAATTTTTGCACATAATTGTTATAAAATGCAGTCAAAGTGAGAGATTATTGGAATTTTGTGTTTAAATAATTAATGTGGACTAATATTTACAACAATTATAATAATTATTTATCATTAATGTTTTTATTTTATATGATCAAACTAAGTAAATCTATTAAACTACTAGATAAGGTGATATTGGCTTAAACGGACATATGTAATTGTTGGTCATTAAGAAACAATGGTAATCATATTAAATTAAAACACTATAAGAAGTCTATGATCTCCAATATATTAAGTTATTACGTATAATTTCTCTTCTTTTTATTTGAAGGGTTATGAAGATCCTATTGTGGAATAAAGAGACTCTGATTAAAAAAAAATCATAAGGTTGTCAACTACATTATTAATCTTTTTTCATGATTTAACGATTGTCGAAGAACGCTTTAATCAAAAATCAAATACGAGTCTAGATATTTTACTCTTGCTTAATAATTAGACATGTTATAGATCTTCGAACTTTTAGTGATTTTTTCTAGTATATGTACTTGTGAATTCTTTTGCATAAAAGATAAGGATTAAAGATTTTCAACAAATAATATCAGAACATGTCCTCGTTACATGGTTATTAGGATTCAAGTTTTCTACTTCTTTGATACTGAATAAAGTTTTCTTGAATGATTTCTTTTATGGTTATTTTTTTTCTTCAGTTTTTTTATTTGAAAACGCTTTGACATTTTGTATGAATGCCTTTAGTAACTCTGTAATTTTAACCATGAATCAAGAAAGAATGAATTTTAAAATAATAAAAATAAAATGTTAATAAAAGATTAAATATTTTACGGCTTTTAATTGTCCGATTCATTCTTTCTTAAAAACATTTGATTGAATTTTTTTATTTGGAATTTAGGATTCAGTGAATAGGCTTATTGATAGCCATTTGATTATCATTCAGATTAAGTATGATTATTTTTTTCATCACACAATTGATTTACAATTTCATTGTGAAATCAATTTTCTTGAGTAATAAAGTTATATACAATATATTAGTGATTCTTATTTTATTGTATTATAAATCTTTGAAGTCTTTTGAAATAATAGATTTCTATTATGGATATGGTGGCTTTATTTTACTGCGTCCCGTGAATAAATTTACTTAAGATAAAGATTTATTAGGTGGATTTCTTTTTTCTATGATTCCATTATTGAGAAATTAACATGAATGAATTGGGATATATCATATTATAATTTATGATAAGGTTATTTGTGATCACGTTAATGATTTTTGAGTGAAATTGAAAATAATTTTTAGATACTTTTCTTACTCAAGGATTAATATGCAGTGATGTGATTGTTATAATATACACGTACAGGTTTTGGGTTTTCCACTTATGCGTGAAACTTATCTAAATCTTAGACCTCCCATTTTAATGAGATAGTTTGGTCTTTTTGGTTAGATTAATTGAAATAACATGTTGTCAAAGTAATATCTGTTGCATGGTTTAATTTGACTGAATTTACATAAAATTTGCATGAAATTATTCATGTGAATTATGTTCAGCCCAAAGAAAGATGCAAATTGGCCAAATAATTACATGCTTGTGATGGAGGATGTGTGGTGATTCTAATGATTGATTATTTCATTCGAATAATGGAGTGTCTAAAAACAATCATTATTTGACAGGAGTTATCATTAGATTAATTTTTTGTGTGAGAAATCGAGTGTCCTAGGACAACCATTGTTTAACAGAATTTATCACCAATGTTTGATCATTACATTGAAGGTACCACTTGGAGTTAGTCTTTTCAATCCAAAGATAACGGATTAATGATGCTCTAAGTATTTTGTTTGGGTCTTTAAATTTACCTCAAAGATTAATTGTTATTGTTCTTTTTAGTTGTTGCCGCTATCACACCTTTTTCCAAAATTCTTTTTTTTTTATCCAAAAGTTTTTTTAAAAGGAGTCAGTTGAGAAAATTCTCAATTGCATGGAATTGGACGAAATTATCTTTGTTTTAACTAAAGAAAACTCTAATGGAACTTTATTTATCATGATGCTAGATTAAACTAGGTTGTTATTTATTGTGATCCTATATCAAACCAAGTCATTCTTAGAATAAAAAAAGGAACAAAAGATCAAGATGAGGAAATTGCTTGCTAGTTCTGTGAAAAGAAGGGTAAACTTCTCATGTTTGTTTGTTCTAAAGTTTTCGTACCCAAGGACATTTGCTGGGTAGATTCTGGTGCTATTACTCGCGTAAGTATGTCTTTGCAAGGTTACTTGTGGAGTCATTTGTCAAGTGATGATGAAAGAATCATCTATATGGGACAATGACAAAAATGTTGTAGTTATGGGAACTTTTATGTTGTTTTTAAAAGACTTATTATTTGAATTTGGTTAAGACGTATGTTGCACCACCTGTTAGATGAAATTCGGTTTCTATTTCTATGTTGGACAAATTCAATTATTATTGTTCATTTAGAAATAATAAAGGTGGTATTTATTATGATTCAAATGTTGTTGGTTAAAGGTCTTTAATTGATATTAAGTAATCCTATTGCAAAAGGATTCACACAGTATGAAACATAAATTAGATGAGAATTTCACCACTTTATGACATAAGCTCTTAGATAATATCTCTACCAAAGAATTAGAAAGCTTGTGTTGGAGAAAATTGTTGAACTATTAGATTTGTTAGGCTTTTAAGTCTGTTGTGAGTGTAAGGGCAAACAAACAAATAAAAGGAATTTTGGTATCAAAAAATTAAGGATATCTTAGAAATGATACATCTATATATTTGTGGTCCCTTCCTTATAGATTCATGAAATGGACAAAAGTATTTTATCATGTTTATTGACGATTACTATTTATTTAATTTATGAGAAGTCTAAATCTCTAGACGTTTTCAAGTCTTTTGAAGTTGAAGTTGAACTTCAATTAGGAAACAAAATTAAGGCTGTCAAAATCTGACTATGGTGGTGAATATTGTGGTAGATATAACACATAAGGTGAGCAACATGTAGAACCCTTTGCTTTTTTCTTCTTCTTCAATAAGTGTGAAATTGTTCTGCAATATATAATATTAGGCAAACCTAACATGAATAGAGTTGCAGAATGATGAAACTGGATTCTTAAGGATATGGTAAGAAGTATGATTCTTATTTGTCAGAGTCACTTTAGGGAAAGACATTAAACACTACAGTTTATATCCTTTACCAGGTACCATGTAAAGTAGTCACAACCCCTTATAGTTGTGGACTAGGAAAAATGCCACATTAGGCACTTGCACATTTGGGAATGTCCAACTGAAGTAAGGCCTTGTAAGCCACACAAAGGAAAGCTAGACTTAAAGATAATTAATTGCTACTTTGTTTATTACATTGAACACTCTCCCAGATATAAGTTTTACAATTCCACTATAAAATCCTTTTTTAAGATAAGAATGCAAGATTCCTTGAGGAAGTTGAATTTGGAGGGGAAGGAAACATAAGGAGTGTTGTCTTTGATGAAGAACTTATTATTGACAAACGAAAAGTCTTTGTAACGGATATAGTAATTAATAACGATGTTATTCCTAACATTATTTAAGGACAAGACAATATTGAAATTCCTCCTCAAGCATTGTCTATAGTTTCAACTCAACATTCTCAAGAAGTGACATTTAGAAGATCCACTAAAGAAAGCAGAAGTGCAATTTTGGATGATTATGGTGCATTTCTTTAAGAACATGAATATGATATTAGGTTGAGTAAGGAAGATCTAATCAACTTTAGTCAAGTCATACAATGTTCTAACCCTTTAAAAGTGGATTAATGTTATTACTTGTGTGATAAAATTAATGGTTGACAATGATTTTTGGAATATGGTCAAATTACCTGAAGGTGCAAACCCCATAAGTTGTAAACTAATATCTCTAATCGAAAGAGATTTAAAGGTTAATATTGAGATATATAAAGTTCATCTTGTTGCAAAGACTTTACTTAAAAGAAAGACATTGATTACAGAGATTTTCTCTCTGGTTACATAGAAAGATTCTTTTAGAACTATAATGACACTAATAACCTATTTTCATTTAGCGTTGCATTAGATGGATGTAAAGACTATGTTTCTAAATAACAACATTGATGAAACAATATGGTGTAACCAAAAAACTTTGTTAAGGGGATTCAAAGTTTATGGTCTGCACACTAAAGGAATCTGTCTATAACTTTAAATAGGTTTCCCTATTACAAATTTCATCAAGTTATTACCTCTTATAGCTTTGAGGCAATTTTGGTTGATGATTGCATATACCAAAAGTTCAGTGAGAGTAAATTTTCCTTTTTGGTATTATATGTTGATGACATCTTTCTAGTTATAATATAGTGTTATTGTCATAAAATAATTGCCAATATAGTTTTTGATATATTTAATATAAATTATAGTACATCAGAAGATACACATGTTGCTAAAGGAGACAAGTTAGTCTTAAACAGTGTCCCATTAATAATCTTGAAATAGAATAGATGCAAATGATTCTTTATCCTTTAGGTTTGGGGAGTATTATGTATGCTTAAATTAGTTTTCATCCTAACATAGCTTTTTAGTAGGAGTCCTAAGTAGATGTGTGAGTAATCATGATATGCATAACTAGAAAGTAATAAAGTGCATAATGCGCTATTTAAAGAGAACAAAAAACTACATGCTTACATATTCGAAGTCTGAAAGTTGAGAGATCATAAGGTATTCTAACTTTGATTTTGTGGGATGCCTAAATAGTAGAGACTCCACATTAGGATACATCGTTAACCATGATAGTGGAGTTAATATTTTCTTTGAGACATCGAACCATATGATATGACTGTTAAATTTGTCATTAGCTTACTTGTTGTTACAAACATTAAGAAGACATTAAGCATATATTGTGACAGTAACTCAGTAGTGTTATACTCTAACAACAACAACAACAGGAGTTCAACCAAGTCAAAGGTTATTGACATAAAGTATTTGGTTGTTAAAGAAAGAATTCAAAAAATAAAGATATTTATGAAACATATAGGAAAAGATAGTATGCAAGTTGACCCACTAATTAATGGTTGACACTTAAGGTATGTTCATGAGCATGTTGCTCATATGATATCCTTTTAATTATTGCCTTGTTTCAATGGGAGTCTTTATGTTCTATGTTTGAATTTGAATTTCATGTATTTGATTTTTTGCAAAAATAAATATTATGTTGCTCATATGATGTCATTTCAATTATTGCCTTATTTCAATAGGAGTCTTTATGTTCTATGTTTGAATTTGAATTTCATGTATTTGATTTTCTAATAAAAAAATATTATAATTTACAAGTTTATTATTAAACTTGTTTATTTATGTGCAATCTTTAAATTGCACTTAAGGACTTTGTATTGATCTCACTAAATACTTAAGTTGGACCAGTTGGAAACAAGTTTGATTGATATCACATTGCATGTAATTTTCATGCTACTCATCCATGTTGATCTATGTCATTGAGTGTATTGATGTGGTAGTCATTGGGGTCTAGTCACATTCATTGTAATGACAAAATTCGCAGTAGTTCCATATTGATTCATAAGATGGACCAGATGTTAAAGTGGAGGTCTAAAGATAAATAGAGTACAAATGTGCGCCTAAGAAATTGTGATATAATTGTTACAAAATGCAGCCTAACTAGGAGATTGTTGGAATTTTTTGTTTAAATAATTAATGTGGAGTAATATTTAAGACAATTATAATAACTATTTCATTTTTGGATTTTATTTTATGTAGCCAAATTAAGTCTGTTAATCTGTTAGATAAGGTGATATTGGCTTAAATGGGAAGATGTCGGTGTTGGCCATTCGGGGACCATGGTAATCCTATTAGGTTAACATACTTTAAGAATGTTATGATTCTCAATATACCAAGTTGCAACATATAGTTTTTCTTCTCCCCATTTGAAGAGTTACGAAGATCCTATTATGGAATAAAGAATATATGATTGAGGAAGAACCATAAGGTCATCAGCTATATTATTCATTAGTTGATCGTGATTCAATGATTGTCGAAAAATGCTTTGATCAGGAACCAACTACATATCCGGGTATTTTACTATAATCCTTAATAACCATGCATGTTGTAAATCCTAGGACTTTTGATGATATGTTCTAAGATATGTACTTGTGAATTTTAACTTCCGCATAAAAAATAAAAAATAAAGAATAAGAATTAAAACTTAAAAATTAAAGATTTCTAACAATAACAACTTAAAGAAAATCTTTAAAATAAAAATGACTTTAATATAAACACCAATTCTACATACATATTTTGTCTCTGTAAACTTTGATCTTTGACAGTAGCTTTTATATCCAAAAAAGAAAATGGATCGAACGTTACCTAATTAAAAGAATGTTTAACGTTGTTTTAAAACTTTTAAAATAAAGATTAAGCGATCTTACTTTTTGGTCCTCATATATAAGGCTTAGAGTCCTTAGTCAAAGCACAATCAAGATTTGGCATACTCCTTTATAGTGGAAGTACTTTCTACTTGTGTTCTACAATGACTTCTTACTTCTTTTTCATTTTTGAACAAAGACTTATTGCGTTTTTAAGAGTTATATGTTTGAGAACTGCATATTCAAGAGCTATGACTAGAAGTTTAAGAGCCTAATTTATTTATTTTGTGTTAACATGCGATTTCATAATTCTATTATCGATCTTACAAATCCTAGTTTATCTATTTGACATGATTGCATGATAGGAGGTTAATATTGAGTCTTCCACTCATTTTGGAATTCGTTGTTCATAGCACTACTAATTGGTTATAAAATTTAAGTTCTTTTATCCACAAATTAGACCATTAATTACTTGAGTGAAAAACTGTGACTTGGTAGATGATTTGAGCCTTAAGGTGATCATAATTTGGTCTGGCAAGGAGGATATTTAATTAGCGATTATCTAATGTAGCATCGTGAATGATGAACTAGCAATAACTTTTTTAAAATATATATATTTTATTATTAACTAAAATTTATTAAAAATTATAAAATTTTGTAAGTCATGTTTAATGAGTCAAATTCATGATTTCATACTTTTAATAAACTATAACAAATATTGATAATGTATTAATTAAGAGGAGTGTAATAAAGAGTATGTGACTAAAATTTGTCCATCAATCATTCCATTTATAGAATCATTTTATGCAGCTTAATCTTCATTCATTAATGGTATTGAATTTGCCCCATTTTCAAAGTAGTTACATAAACTTGAACCCAACACATACAACGGGTCGATTTGTTTAAAGTTATTTGTTAAAAAAAGTATTTGTTTTAATTGAAATAAATAAATATTTTTAATTTTTTGAATTTGTCTAAACTGTATTTATTTAAAATAGTACTTTTTTATTTTAATAAAAAAGATCCTAACTGGTTATTAATTTTTTTTTAAAATGTTTATTTAAAAAAGAATAGTTTAAACAAATTGGTTAATGTTAATGACAATATTTCCTTGTTCAGTAGAAATAATCTTTTTAAAAAAAATTTGGGTTAGGGTGAAGATGATATAGTAAGAAACAAGAGGGGAACTTTATGATAAGAAAATAAGCTCACAAACATAAGGAGATTTGAACACACATAAAGAGGAATCGATAGTCTCTAGGGATGGCAAAGTGGGTCAATCCACCCAAAACGGGTTGGGTTGGCCCATACCACCAAAAAAATGGGTCAGGCCAGGCTGGTTCACTTTTACAAAGTGGGCTAGAAATGCTAGTCTGCCTTACTTTAAGGTGGGGCAACAGGCCAACCCACCTAATAAAAAAAATTAAAAAAGGACAAAAAGAATTAGAAAACTAAGATATTTTATTTTCAATTCTACATACCTAGCAGAAAATATTAGATATGTGAATGGGCTTAAGTGCTTAATTGTTTGTGCATGTTAGATTCAGCCTAAACCAATTTTGAATGTTGTTAAGAGAAGCAATAATTAGAACTTAACATAAGGGTTTAAAATGATAATCTAACTAACTTAACAAAATGCAATTACAATAGTTAAAACTTAGAAGCAATAATAAAAATAAGAGTCATCATATAATACATCTTATTGTAATTTTAATCATCATATCTCTGTTTTAACACAACTCATAAGCTCATGTATACATTGTGAATATAACAATTTCTAGAAAAATTAACACACAATAAAGGCAAGAACTCAATGAATGGCACCATTAACTTCCTCTTTTGTGAAACACCAAGCAATTACCCATTATTCCACAACATAGGCTATTCATAAGCACATAAAATTTCTAATTTTACAATAAAATCCAACATAATATAATATAACACATCCTAACCATCTCATCACTATGACTATCAACAAGAAAGAAACTTACCAATCGATTAAGTTGGTGCCCCCATGTTCTGCATGGTTCTCAATTGTGACATAGGTAGATCATAAAAGATTGTTAGACCATAGTTAAATTTAAATAGCTAACATGTTCAAGGACTTTATGGTGTAATATATACCCTTTAGAAAACCACTCATTAAACTACTCATGACTGTCAAATAAAGTTTGCATGATGAAGTGAAGAAGAGCCCATAACTAAGCCATATTATTCCGAATGGGTGTACTAGTCAGCAGTAGGTGATTCCAACAATTAAAACTGAGGAGTGTCTTCCATCTTATACTGTCAAATAGAAAAATTTAAAAAGGGAAATCACAAAAACAGATGTTAATAATAATATAATTTCTTGATTGACCGCACAATTAACAAAAACACATAGAAAATTGTAGAAAACACAATCCTAAAGAAATGCACAATATAAAAGAATTAATCTGATTTCTTATTTTTAGAAAAAGGGCTGGAACAATTATCAATTAATAATAGATGCCAATCACTTATGCACCGCATAAACAAGACTTCAACAAACCTGAGAATTTAAGGTTGATTTTCCCTATTAACACAAGTAACCTACTGAACAAAAAATGAAATAATGAATCATTGAAGCTTGCAAACTAACCAATCTCAAACTTGTGAATATGTCGAGAGTCAAACAAAGAGCTCCAATAAGTCATACTAACAATCACACACACACACACAGCAAGGGAAAAAAGTGCAATAGAACTTAGAGCTACTGTGTTCCAATCTTCGACGAACTGGAGTACCTCTATACCTGAGTGTTACGGATATTTTATATTGGGCCAAAGGCCAAAAGGCCCAAGGTAAATATAAAACAAGTTATTAAAGGAAAGACCAAAGAAGATCAAAATCCTAAATATTCACAGAATCAAAGAAGATACAGGAGGTTATTTTTACAACAAATATCCAATATATCTGCTCATCCTTTAGAAGATCGTGACCAAGAATAGGACCAGTTTCCCCATTTGTCTGCAGGTCAGTAAATATAAAAAGCCCCTCTCCCCTTTGGTGAAAGGTACACACATATTCTGACTCTCTCTTTCCCTTTCACACAAGCACACACTACACACCACTTGTGTCGTGTTGTTTGCTGTGATCTTCATCTTCCTTTGGGTGCTTCAACTTCCATAGCATTCAGAGAGAGAGAGAGAACCTTGATCATACATCAAGACCCAGTTTCATTACTGGACCTCCGTTTGCAACGAACGGAACACTGAGTAACAAATTGAAGGAGTAATTGAGTAACAAACAAAAGGTACCTCTGTACCTAGTGGTGGTGGTTGGTGGCGGACTGGCGGTTAGCACCTTTTGAAGTTCTGATGGCTTTGGTGGTGCGAGGACGGTGATGACGGTGGTGCGGGTGCAGGACCAGGAGCTATGTCTCATTGGGACTGCAAAGTGCCAAAGTACGAACAACGAACTCACGCGGGTCTGCCTCCTCACTCAATCGTCACTCGTCACATACCTCACGATCACGGACTCTGGGACTCACTGCTCACGATCACGCCGTCATAGTCTCACAGACTGACGGACTTACCCTCACGATCACGGCCTCATGGGTCACTCAATAGACAGTGCTACTCTCAGTCTTTCACGGTCACGAGTCTCTCTCTCTCACTCTCACTCAGTGGCCATTGGGTCTAGAAAATTTCAAAAGAAGGAGAAGATATTTGTTTCATTTTAGTCACGATTCTTTGAGTGTTGCATTTGTAGGTATCGTAAGCCAGCGTGGTAGCATATTCCATTGCATTTTATGTTGGCCCGGTGGGCTGGCCTGGGCTCACATTTTTTCATGGGCCAAATGGGCTGGCCCGCCAGGTCAAGCTCGTTTTGCCACCCTTAATAGTCCCCAGCAAGTAGGACAATTAATAAATAGGATTCGAATTTTTTAATTTATTTTTTATTTTTATATTGAGAAAATTTGTACGATTTTAAAGATTGTTAGCCTTTGAAAGTTATAAACTTTGCTTAGGAGATCGAGTTAAACGGAAGGGATGCTTATAATATTTATGCTACTAGCATTAAAGTAACTATCACATAGATCTTGATATGCATCTTGATTTGTAAGTTTTGATATTTACTTTTATATAAATGGACTAGTAAATTGTAATGCTATGGGTTATGGCCACCTCTTGCTAATTTTGTAAGGTTAGTTTTTTTTATGTTATTGGTAAAATATTCACTTTTAATGACTAATCTTTATTAGAGAAATTGATTAATTATTTTCAGTGTAATTTTTTCTCTAAATCACTTTTTTCCAACAACAAGGCTTTTATTTGTGCCTTTTCAGTTAAAAAAAACATTTTTAAAAATTTTATAATGATTAGGAGAGAGAAAAACTATTTTAATATTTTCTATTAAGTTTAAAAGAATAGTTTTAGAAAAATCTAAAAAAATATATGCTAGAAAATGCATCTTTAGAAAAACTGAAATAAACGTATCCTCACTACTAAAAAATAGAATTTTACGATGAACCTTCGACGATGACTTCCAAAAAATTGTTGTCGTATATAAGACAGTGACAATTTTGTAAGTATGTGATTTTTCAACAAAGACGACTTTACAAAAACTATCTTGAAAACTACCATTCTAAGACGATATCGCAACAATGGCCTCTGGCTCCCCTCTACCTCGCTGCTTCGATTCTTCCTTCTCCCCCTTTTACCTTGTTGCTTCGATTCTTCCTTCTACCCCCTCTACTTCGATTAGGACCCCCCCATGTCATTATCTTCTCCGTCGTCGTTCCCCTTATGGGTTTACTTTCCCTATACTAAACCCTAACAATTCAATCATGAAACTAAAACTCGTAAACGATAACAGCGTCGTCAAGAAAAATCTGCCCCGTGAATCCTTGGAGATCTTCCATCCGCCGAATGAGCCATCTCCAAATTTATCACCAAAGCATCTCAACTTCCCGTTCCCAGCAAAGGCGCTCGTCGTCATGGAAGACGACGCCGCGATGGGAAAAGGCGTAGTCGTCGAAGAAAAGTGGAAGCGGAAAGGTGGAAACGGTTTCTTGGTGAGCTATTGGTGCGAGAAGGAGGTTAGCATGGGGCCGCAGTCGATGAAATATTGATCTCCTTCTGCTTCAATGCGGCTATGGCTTCTCAACATCGTTGTAAGGCACGTTGGTGTTTCCAAGGTGCCTCTGTGTGTCCATTGAGGAGAACTTGGTGCAGGCGCTGAAAACTATGTAGTGCTTGAGCTCCTCCACTTCGCTGACACAAACAATTCAAACTGAGATGCATCACAATAAGAGGAGGTTCACTTTAGATTAATTCCTAAGTTTTTTGTTTTCTTTTTTTAGATTTGGCAGTTTTGTTTGTGTTGTTCTTCTTCTGCATAGATTCTTAAGGGTCCCTGATTTTCCATTCTCAATTTTCTCTAAGGTTGAAGCAAGAACAATGTGATTCCACTTATCATTCCTAATTTTTCGGCAAGAGTAGTCACCATTTCTGGTTTTCCGATGGCCCATTTCTCACAAACATTGATGCATGCCCATTTTTCTTTTCCTTTTTATTTTGATTTGGGGGGTGGGGGTGGATTCTTTCTGCTTTGGATTTCCTTGACAGTTTGGTTCTGATTACTATTATTGTTGGATATGGTGTCATTTTATTTGCTCTTCTTTGTTTCCTTTTTTTTTGTTTGGTGAATGTTCTATTTATGTTCTGAGTTGAAGAATTTCTTCTTGGCAAGCACAACTTCTATATTTTTCCTCGACAGGCTTGGAGTTAGAAATGCAATGGGATGGGAACCCAAGTATTATACTTGATATTAAAACTCTTCTTGGTGTTGCACTACCCAAATAAAATTATTCCAATTTAGTTGGAGATCTAATCCATTTAGCACTGGAATTGAATGCTATATTTAACTAGGTGAAAGAAAGATTCTCCTCTTCCTGCATTTGTATGATTATTAACATGTTCAAAAAATTATGGAATGGTTTGTAAAGGTTATTTCTACACATTTTAGATACATATAGAAGAGAGTTCAATGCTTTCTAACTATGTCTATATTTTCATTTTTTTTTCAACTTCTGTATTATAAGAATGGTTTTACTTGGTTCTTATGAGAAACCTTTCTGCTTTTCTTATATTAAATTGCTAGGCTTTTTGTAGGAATAATTTTGGCCATCATGTTATAGGACTATTTGATACCTTAATGGCCTTTCAGCTCCTTGGCTTCATATCTCACTTAACGAGATCATTCTTTTTATTACAAGTCTGTTTTTGGTGTAATCTACTGGCAATTACAGTTCTATTTTTACCACATTCATGTATGTCTTGCAGTTAGTGAAGCAAAACAACTAGATTGGGGAATGAGAATTAAGGTAGATATGGAAATAGCGTACTGCTTGGAGCACTTGCATCAATTGACACCACCCATTGCCCAAATAAAACTCTTATTATTTTTAGTAGTTACTTATATAGTTGTCTATCAAGTAGCCTTCTGCCAAATAAGTAATTAGTTCATTTTAGTCACCAATTAATCACCAGAGTCCATCAATCTCCATTTTAGATGCCAGCTTCCTTTTATGTAGCTTATTGTTAGTTGACACTGGTTCCACCCTTTTCAATTAGTTGGGGATATGCAAATAAATATTAATTTCTAACAAATTTAGGCCTTGGTGAAGCAGAAGATTGAAGCTTTCTGTTCCATTATTTTCAAAAGCTAAGCTTTTGTGGCAGTGATATTGATATATTATTGTATATTATTGGTTTGCAGTGTGCATCTAGTGGAGCTACGTGGAACTGGTCAATATTTTGCCATGAAGACTATGGATAAGGGTGTTATGCTCAATCGTAATAAGGCGATTTAATTAACGTGACTTTTTCTATCTCAGGTTTTAATTACATATTGTATTCTCAATTTCTCAACATGGAAATATTAGTTCACTTGACATAGTATATTTACATAGTCAAGTTCGATGTTTATCGGTAAGTATCTCACAAATGGTGTTGATAATTTCTCTGAAGCCACAATTGATAATTCATTATTTTAAATTTTTTAAAAATTCTAAGACGCTTGTCTGAAAATCGTTTTAGAAAGTTTACTTTTTAAGACGGTTTTGGGAAACCGTCTTAGAATCCTCAATTTTTTAAATTTTGTTTTAGAAAAAGACATTCTAAAACGGTTCTTTGAAAAACATTCTTCGAAAATCTGCATTCTAAGATAGTTTTTCGGGAAAACCGTTTTAAAATCCTCAACTTTTTTACATTTAAAAAAACATTTTAAAATAGTTCAATGGAAAATTGTCTTAGAGAATAAACTTTCTAAGACGGTTTTTGGAAAAACTATCTTAGAATCCTCAATTTTTTAAATTTTTTTTAAATATACATTCTAAGATGATTTTCAAGTAAAAATTGTCTTAGAAAGTCATGCTTCTAAAGAATGATAATTTTTTAAAGACAATTTCTTACAAAATTGATGTTAAATCTTCTATTCTAAGACGGTTGAAGAATTGTCGTGGAAAATGTTAATTTTTCATGGCGTTGACTTTAAAGACGTTTCAAAAACAGTTGTTGAATATCTCAAAGAATCATCATAGAAGATGTTTTTTTGCTAATAGTGCCTTAATCAACTTTTGGTTTAAAAAAGGACCCACCCTACTTAATATATTATCTTTTGTATTAAAAAAAAATCCTTAACATGTTACCTTTTTATGTTTGAAGGAGTCGACAAAGAGAATAAATTAGGTGTTTCGTTAATTTGTTACTTGTCCAATGCAATAGACAATGTTGCTATATCGCATAATTGGGTTTAAGATGATAGTTTTCTTACTAGATTTATTTCCTAATCTTTTATTATGATATTAATTTTAGTTTGAGGAGTTAAGATTATGTCTCTCCACAAGTGTTTTGAAACTACTAAATTACAAAAATCTCCTAATTAACAACTTTTCTTACTTGCCTGTCTTTAATTACACTCCTAATAAACTCAAGAAGTCATCATGAAAACTAAATATATAAAACCAGATAAAAAGACCTAACAAAATATAATTTATACTTGAAGAGACTCACAAAAATATGTGAACAAATTATACTCGTATACCTGATTTTTTTTTCAAATTATACATGACACTACTTTTTTTTATTTCTACACTAACTCTATTTATGTTTGAAAATATTACACTAACACTTTATTAAATGTTACACTAATACTTTCTTAATAATTAAAAATATTGTATTAATACTCTCTTATATATTATTCTAAAGTAGCGTTTGATGGTGGGAAATGAAGAGAGAATGGAAGAAAATACATGAGAAAAAAAAAGAGAAATAAGTGAGGAATAGAGTATAAATAAAAGTGATTTGATTGAAAAGAAATAGTGAAGAAATATTTAAATTAAAGGTATTGATTAAAGTAAAATGCTGATTTATCCTTATTGGACACGAATACACTTTTAAGGGAAAAGAGGATTTAAATGCACTTCCTCAAAGGGTAACATGGTCAAGCACGTAAACAGTGCAAATTTTTGCTTGTCTCCTCTCAGTTGAGAGGATTTTTGTGCGTGGATCCCATTGTTTATTTCAAAATTTTCCTTGATGTTCTGCTCAACCAAATCACGATGACATCCTCTCTTCCCTCCTCTTCCTTCCCCTTCCCTCCTTCTCCACTTTCTTGTGAATGTATCAAACGAACGTTAAGGGGTGATTTGGTTGTGTGGAAGAAGTTATTATTCTAGAGGAAAAGTTTGAAAAATAGCGTAAGTCTTACGTTTTTTTTCCTTTTATTTTAATTCAAATATTTTTCTCATTTCTCTTATATTCTTTTATCTTCTACAGAATCAAATATATCCTAACTCCTCTTATAGAGGAGGTTTTTGTTATAATTAAAAAGTAAGAGATGATTGTATAATTTTACCAAACTTCACGAGTAATAAGTGTAATTTATTCAAAATATATATAACTGCATTCATTGCATATGTTTAGGGTTTCCTTCGATGCCTTCCAAGTGAAGGAAGTAATCAAGTGAGCCTTATGATTAGTTTTCGCAACAAACACTTAAGAGATAAATAAACTACACAAGCTCTTGATCTAGCATGTGCCAAATCTCACCAAATCAAAATACATATGTGATGCATATTGTAATGTTCATTGTAAACTGCACCACTTGACTTGGTTGCTTTGTGGCTGCCATTGCCTATGCCAACCAAAGTTGGCGGCAACCAATTGGGTCTGTTTCCATTTGACCTAATTAAATTCAATTTGGAGTTTTTGACTAGAGTTTTATTTTAAAGAAAAAAATGATATATGAAATCTTTTAATTATATATATGACTTTTTTTTATCAAAGTACTAATATACTCATCTAAACTGGATGAGTATAATAAATAATTTCATAATGTATTTGTGTTTAGGTTATCATACATTTCAAAATACATTAACGTTTAACGCACTCTAGTAGGAATATAAACATATTTTTAGTCGTTAATCAAACCATTATTAGTAATTGTTAATACAGTAAAAAAAATTGTTAATTTTCTCATTATTAAGATTATATAATATACTCTCTAAATTGGATTCTTCACTTTAATTTAGAGTATGCAAATATTTTATAAGTTACTAAGACAGACATTTCTATCTGTATTTCTATTTTGCTAATGTATTTTAATTTGATTTTTATGAATTGTTTTCCTTTCATATATTCAATGACTTATAATCCTTTCTTAGAAATTGATCAGCTTGATAATTTTGTCACAACACCTTTATATTCTATCAAATAGAGCTTTTATAGGATTTTTCACACCCAACACATACATCAACCACTTACACTGCACATAGAAGCACACGATGCAAGGGCAAATATAATTAATTAAGATATTCTTTCATAAAAAGTAATTAACATAAAAATTTATGTTATCATATTTTTATTTCACTAAAATTAATTATTTTTATATGGAAAGTTATAGATCCTAATAAACAAATTAATCATTAGCATTAGATCAAAAACAACGGATCAATCATGAACTTATTCGATAGTGTATACAAGAATTATCATTTATATAGTATACATAGAAGTCTAGAATAAAATAGTTTTGCAATTCTAATTTGCTTTAGTAGGAAGGTTTTGCATAATTGAGAACTTGGGATCGGAAATGTTTATATGAAATTGAAAATTAAGAATAACTTAACGGATTTCAAATTGAAAATCCAATCAACTTAAAAAAGTATAACAAAATAGATGAAGATTGAAAAATACAAAAAAAATAGGATTTTGAATTTTACTTACTTTCATTTAATTTACTCTTTTTTTACTTTCTCATTGTCCTTGTTGTTTCAATCAACAAATTTCTTTGCTATGAAATCCCTAACACTTGCATTCAATAAGCACAGAAATGAAGCACTATTTTTGAAGAGAATGAAAAAAATGAAAGAGTGTAGAAAAGTTAACGGATGATTATTAGGAACTGGTAACCAAAACTTTGGGTTCTTCATTTGTATATGATTATTGTTATTTTTGGTTAAATCATGTAAAGGTGATTGGTCTTTATTAGGGATAAAATGATCTTAAAAAAAAGCAAAGAAAAAAAACAGTTATTGAAATGAATATCAATTTTATCTATTGTTATAAATGTAAATGTTTTAAAAAATAAATACTGTACAAATTAAGAATATTTTTTAATGTTAACCACAAAAACAACTAATGCAAGTGTAAAATTTGCACTGTAATATTTTATTTTCTGACAAAATAAAGAGGGGAGATGCATGATAGAAATGTTAAAAGTTAAAACTTGAAATAATAATCAAACGAGGAATAAAAGTGGGTGAAATGGCGTTGTAATTGTTGAGAAAGAGGTAAGGGTGTTTCGTAAAGGAGCATCTAGAGTGGTCATGAATGCCACGCATAATAGCCGAGAGAAATTAAAACAAAAAATAATAAAGTCATGAGTATCACGTGGATGAGTATAAGAGAAAACAAACTGACACGCACATAGTGATAATCAATGATTAAATAATGCTAAACTAAGGTTGCCCAACCTTATAAGAAAACGTTGAAATTGAAAACATCTTTTATCAGAAACATTTTCTACGAATAATTAAAGATAGTGTTGTTGCCTCAGGAAAATAAAAAAAAAAAACATATTGTTGTTAGCTGTTACCTCAAAAAAAAGGTGAGAGTTAAAGAAAAGCTTAATTTATAGTAAACGTTAGTATATTTGTATTTTTTTTATAAATAATAAAAAAAAAGGTATAAGTGCATCAATTTATATTTATACATTGAAGGGTTTTCTTCCATTTAAAGATGTAAAAACAAATATTGTACCTAAAAATCAATAAAAGAGAAGAGAGAAAGTACTCCATTGTTATTTAGAATCCAGAACTGACACAGTCCTTGCCCGTGACTCCATAAATAGTATTTTATAATCATTTAAAAAATTCAATACACCCTCACAAAGCACATGCTCCAACTAATTATTATTAATAATATATATTGCTTTTTAAAGAATAATATTAAATACATATAGTAATCGAAGCAATATAAATAAATTATTTCAAAAATACATAACTTTTTTGGATATTAAATTATGAATAATTTATTGATGTGACATGATTTTATTATATAAACAAAACAAAGCTATTTTTGAATTTTTAATGAAGGATAGTAGTATAATAACAAAAAAATTCGCGTTCTGAAAAGCCGTTTCGTCTTGCCACATGTTTTTTTTAATTTCGCGTTAGTGTGAAGGCGCGTATGCTGCGTGCACCCTAGAACTTTCCTTGTCTCCCCCACTTTCCACACGGAATTTCAACGTCAACTTTTCAGTTTCAAATTGATAAACACTCTTCTTTTAGAAATTTAAATGAATATTGTTATGCTATTGTCCGACATCTATCACCAAAAATTGTATGTGCTTCAATTTTATGATTGTTACTATTTACAGTATCTAAAAAGTGGTATACTATATTTTTTAGGTAAACTAAAATTTATATATTGGTTTAGAGAACTAAAATTTATATTATTTACCTATTCATACGTGAAAAACAAACGTTTTTAAAATGTTTTAGTACATCATTTTGATAAATTAATATTTAAAAATTGTTTTAAAATAATAGGACATTTTGCACATAAACTATTTAATTTGTTTGAATTTATTTTACTTTTAATTTATAGTGCTTTTAATGCATAAATTATGAATGAAGGATTTTTTTAAAGGCATAATTAATAGTCTTTATATTCATTATGTATATAAGTCTTCATTTAATAATTAGAGAGAGATTTTTTTAAAACATAAAAATATATTTGGCTCTCCCATAAATCAATAAGTATTCCTGCATGGCTACATGTCTTGCCAATCGAGGCACATTTCATTTGGAGTATTTTTTTTCATATATAAATACAGAAATAACAAATGACCGTAAACAAATCTTACATCATTATCTTTTTCAAATTTATCGAGAAATTATAACATTTTATCATCACTAGTTGGTTGGTATTTCAATTCATTAAAAATATTAAAATTTTCTAACAATGTTAATTATGTAAAATATTTTTTAGATTTTTAACATAAAATGGATATTTTTAGAATTAGAAAAATATTAAAAATAAAAAAATTAAAGGAAATAGAGGGGTGAGCTAAGGACGAGTTGGGCCAAGTTATACTTGATCCTGACCCATTCCTAAATTTTGACTGGACCAATTTCTTAGACTCAAAATTAATTAATCTTTGTTTTGTCTATTTTTAGTTTTTCATTTGTTTTATATTTGGAATTAATTTCAAAAAATAAAAATTAATAAGACACTAAAAATGAATACTTTTTTATAGTAAATAAGATTACTAACGAAAAATTATTCAAGAACTAAAATTTTTCAAAAAAATTGAAGAATCAAAAATTATAATTTAAAAAATCTGAGGGACTCAAAAATTAAATAATTTCATAATTATCCTTTTAAATTTGTAAAATTTAATTTTGGTTTTGGGGTTTTTTGGTGAACAAGACATGACAAGATATAATAGTGTTATCTTATTTCTTATTCTATATTATTTGTCTAGTGTGTTCTTTTTATCCTAAATAAAAGGAGAGCGGGGTTAGCATAAAAAGATATGTCCTCTCTCTCTCTCTCTCTCTATGTAATATATTAAATGTTATAATAACTATTATATAATTATATTAT
>CM023955.1:18988403-19058929 GCA_013407115.1 Glycine latifolia
ATTACATGTAAATTAATTTTAATATACAAATTACTTATACTCTAATATATAAATCAATATAATTGCATCAATTACTATATAAATTATACAAATTACATAAATTTATTTTAGTATGTAAATTACTTTTATTCTCGTTATATAAATTAATAAATTTTTAACTTTTATTTTTATAGGAAACCTACACGTTAATATTTTCGTTTTACTATAAAAAGTATTTAGTAAATATGTAAATTATATATATAAATTATTTATGTAATTTATAAATATTACGTAATTTTATATATAAATAATACAAAATTTCTAATTATTAAATTGCAAATGTTTAATTTTAATTTAATATTATTTTTAATTTATGTAATTTGTATGAAATACATAAAATAATTTTTTAAAATAATCTATATATTAGTTTATGTATTTTGTAAAATTATAATAAAATAAGAACAAACTTTTATATATATATATATATATATATATATAATAACTTATTAATTTATTTTTAAATAAAATTTTTAAATGAAAATAAATACATGTAAAATAAAATATTAAATATATTTAAATGTTAAATATTTATTTTAATTAATATATTTTCATAACTCAAAAAAATAACAATTAACTAATAATACATGTAAAATAGTATTTATAAAATTAGTTAAACAAACTTGGTATTTTAGTGGTTTATTACTTTATTTTTAATTAAATAAAGATGGCGTGTTCTACTCCTAACAATATCATTTATATTTTTCATTTGACACATAAGTTTTATGTCAACAACTTATACAAATGTCAATTAACTAACATAAAGAACAAATTTGTTTATTATTAAAAATAGGGAGGCTAAATATCTTGATTTAAATATAAGAAACCAAAATCAAGAATTTAAAATTATAGAAGATCAAAATTACAATTTAACCTCAATAATAACACGCATGCATACATATGAAATTATAATCCAATTCGAGACGTCGCTTATCCTAATCCAATTCAATTTGAGGCTAATTCTAATATATTAAAATTTAGAAATTAGAAACAATATTTTAGAGAAAAGTTCAATATATATTTTGGAACATTCTAATCCAATCAACCTTTCATATTATTTTTTAATTTATATTTTTTTAAATTGTATATTAAAATTAAATTTTCTCAACATAATTATAATTAGTACTATTTTACATATTAGATATGATAATATATCTATACTAATATTAACTAATAAGTGATTAATTTGAATAATATTATATTCAAGTTCCTAAAACATTTGATAAAGGAGTCAAAGGTTCAAATTCTGACTAGTGTTTAGGGTTTAACTATGTGGAAAAAACCTTGTTGTTATAAATGGTTATGTTTTTTATTTATTTAAGAAAACTAGTTATTATATCAAATTTGATTAGAAATTGAAATTAAGAAATATATTTTATAGGAATAAAAAATTTAAATTAAAACTAAATGATGAATATATAAAATTAAGAAAAAATGTATGAAAATTATTTTCACAAAAGATGGAACTTAAGTACTGTCCGAATGATTATATTGTTATGTTTTAACTAAATATAAAAAAATCTACCCTGCTAACTATATATAAAATTTCAAAATAATCGTACACTCCCATTTAACATCCATCATCCCTGTTTTATTTTATTCTTATTTTTTAAAAATAAATAGAGAGATACAAATAAGAGTTTAATGGTCATACATTAACTAAATATGTTTACAATTTGATTTTGTTTAATTTTTGCATAAAAAATTATCTAAATCAAACATAAAAATTATATAAAATTTAGTTTGGATATAATATTAATTTTGAACCAAATCAAACTAATCTTTTATGGTTTGGTTTGGATTGATTCTTTTTTTGCAATTTCTACTTAAATAATTATTTTATTAAAATTTCAATACCTCTTTTTTCATCTTATAAATCAAAATATATTTTTAAAAAATATTAATTAGAATCTATAAAACTTATTAATATATTGAACAAAATTATATCCATTTAAGTACCTAATAGCAAAAATTGGATCTAGGAATTATATTAATTAATAAATATTATAACATATAAGTCAAGAGTTTATCAATATCATGCATGATATTTGTCCAGTACTTATTGTTAATTAGAGTTAACAAATTAATATTTATTTACTTTGAATAAATTTTTTTGTCTTATTTTTTTCTAATAATTGTAAAATCATCACTATAAAAAAATTATAAAATAGATTGAAAAAAAGTAGACAATTGTAACTTTGTGGTATGACTTTTTTTTTATAAAAGACATTAAATTAATAGTATCGTGAATAATGGTAGTGTGATGTATTATATTAATTAACATATAATGTGTCGATACATATATTCCCAGTTAGTATTTTCATTCTAGTTCTATTATCAAAATGAAGAAAAGAAAACATTAAAAAATAATATAAATACTATATATTATTACACATAACTATAAATATTTTAATAATTATGTTTTGATTTGGTTTGATTTTGTAGACAAAATCGAACTAAATTACGCGATTCAACAATAAATCAATCCAATTAAATTTAAATAATATCAATTTGGTTCGATTTTTAATTTTTTGAACATTTTATTTATTTATTTTTATTTTGGTATGATTTGTATTTGAGCATCGCTAACCGTAACAGTATAAAATCATTTTATTCTGCCATCTAATCTTAAATCACTATTAATATAAATTTTAAGATAATTATGATAAAGGTAAAAAAAAAAACTCATCATATAATTATGATAAAGGTAAAAAAACTCACCATAATTCATATATGTGATGGATTATGATTAGATTACAATATAATTATTTTACGCTGTGCATATATTTTTTTTGAATTTATAGCTCATTCTCATTTAAAGAGATGATAGTTCAGATTTATAATTTAAGGATAGATAGCAAATTTGTAACTACCCAATACCAAAAATGTGACATAAATTTCTAGCGCATGTTCCGGGAGGTATATTGATTATATATAAGTAGTGCCATTGGTTAAACGTAAGAGCATCTTCAATGCAAACATCTTCCTGGGTTTTTTAGGCTAAGGAATCGTTTCTTGTAGTTCCTCTTGCATTGGAGTACTGTGACATGACGGAACTCATTTTTTCGCAGAGCTTGGGTTCCTTATATAAGAAAATGTTTCTTCCCAACAGTTTCGCCCCAAATTGATGAATCAAAATAGGAAGATGAAGAACAATTGCAAAAAAAAATGAAACCAATACTGACCTGAAGAGGAGAGGAGTGACCCCGATCCCGACGACGATGGCAACGGCGACTCTGACCACCCCGAAGGCGACGACGACCCCAACCTCGATGGCGACGGCGATCTCGACAACGACCCTGTTCGCATTCTCGAAGCTTTTGGATTGGGTGGAGAGAGAGGAACGCGTGTGAGAAGCGGAAGCGAGAGAGCAGAGAAGCGGAAGGAGCAGAGCGTGAAGAGAGAGGAGCGCGTGGAATGCTTGGGAAGCTTCTGGATATGAAAATGAAAAGCTATATGGGTTTTTGCTCATTTGGGGAATAACAAAAAGAGTCGTTGGATGCATAAATGAAAATGAAAAGAGCCATTGGATACATAAATAAAAATGAAAAGAGTCAAAGAAGCCGTTGGATACACAAAAAAAAAATAAAAAAAAAGCCATTAACAAATAAATGCAAAGAAGAAAAAAAAGAGCAGTTAACAAATAAATGCAAAGAAGAAAAAAAAAAGAGCTGTTAACAAAATGTAACCGTTGGAGGAATATAACGGTGCAATGTTTGTTTATAAATATAGGTATTATTTTTTGTTTCTTTGCACTTATTGTATCCATTCTCAATCTTTTTTATTTTCTCTCCATCTTTTTTGGTTCCTATCCATTCTTAATTTTTTTTATTTTCTCTGAAATGGATCCCAATCAATATAATTATCAAAGTGTTTACAATTTTTTACAAAATCAATCACCCCCTACCAGTGAAAATCCTGCAAATCCACCACATCCATCCCAATATGTTATGTATCCACCAGTACCCCATACCAGTGAAAATTCACAAAATCCACCTCAGTATATGATGTATCCACCACCCCCACACATGTGGTATATGCATCCTCCATCTAATGTAGAGTCACCTACAGGTGGTAGTTCTTAAAATCCACAATTTTGTAGTCAACCATCACTCCCCATTAATCCAAACATGTGTTATACGCCTTATTTATCCAATATTTCACCCCCTATGAATGAAGTTGAATCCACAATCGGTGTAGAAAATATTCTACTAGATGAGGGTGACCACAATGGTAGTGGAAAAAAATCACGTACAGCATTCTCGGTGGCAGACGATGTGATTCTCGTCCGATCGTGGCTCTATGTGTCAAAGGATTCAATAATCGGTGTCGACCAAACATCAAAACAATATTGAACAAGGATTAAAAATGCATAGAACAATGACGATGTGCGTGAAAACGAGTTATTTTGTGAAAGAAGCTCGACTCAGTTGAAATCTCGATGGAACAGGGTCCACCCAACAGTTCAAAAGTTTAATGGGTGCTACAAACAAGCCGATAAGCATAGGAGAAGTGGAAGTTCAGAGAAGGATTGTATGGCTAATGCTCACTTGATTTACTCACAGGATATAGGTAAAAAATTTGAGGTTGAACATGCTTGGTTGTTGTTGAAAGATCAGCCAAAATTTGATGCAGATTTTATGTCAAATTCTTCAAAAAGAACCAAGGTTTCTGTAGGTGAAAATTACTCGTCGTCTTCTAATACCGAGACACCCGTTGAAGCCGAAGAATATGATACGCCTTCGCCAATGTCTCGTCCAATTGGACAAAAAACAGCAAAAAGAAAGAGCAAAGGAAAAGAAGCTTCTAGCAATATCAATTTATCTGGCATAGAAAGTGTAATGAATGAGAAGAATGCAAACACATTAAAACTTATTCAGTTAAAGGAGGCACAAGAAAGGCGTATGGAGTATGAAATCCTCATGAAGGATACATCCAACATGTTAGATAAACAACGCGAAGACCACAAAAAGTATTGTGACCATATTAGGAAGAAATTATTTAATTAAAGTTTAGTCCTTATGTTCGAATTAGTTGTTATTCAGTTACTTTGTATGCAGTTATTAACAAAGTAGGCCCTTGTTGTATGTTATATTGAAAATTTTATTTTATGAAACAAGCTGTTGGAAAACTAGCCGTTGAAAACTAGCCATTATAAAACTAGCCGTTCGAAACTAGCTGTTATAAAACTAGCTATTGGAAATGAAGCTATATAAATGTCTAAGGTTTCATCATTTTCACATGTTGTCATACAAATTACAAAATATATCTCTCTCATTTCAAACACTTCAGATACCATATAATGGATCCAAATATCGATTTAGATGAAGTTTTAGACCAAATGGTAAATGAGGAATTGGAAGACAACACCGATGAAGACCTCATTAGGTTGATACTTCAGAGCCAACAACAACTACATGCCAACACCGCCGGGCGTATGCAAAGAAGAGTGGTACATCAAAATCGTGAAGAAGGTCATGATCGATTGTTCAATGACTACTTCTCAGTAAATCCTGTGTACACAGAGAATCAGTTCCGACGAGGATTTTGTATGCGAAGGCATGTGTTTCTTCGTATTGTAGATGAACTCAGCAATCATGATGAGTACTTTCAAGCAAGGTTCGATGCACTGGGTCGAAAAGGACTATCTCCCTTACAAAAGTGCACAGCTGCACTTCGTATTTTGGCTTATGGCTCACCTGCTGACAGCGTGGATGAATATGTTTGAATTGGTGAAACAACTGCAGTGGAATGCTTGAAGCGATTTGTATCAGGCATCTGCACCATATTTGGGAATGAGTACTTGAGGAGACCAAGTAACGAAGACACCGAACGACTACTACAACTGGGAGCAGCACGCAGATTTCCAGGTATGTTAGGTTCTATTGATTGTATGCATTGGAAATGGAAAAATTGTCTTGTTGCATGGTAAGGTCAATTTTGTCGAGGTGATCATCCCAACCCAACAATCATTCTTGAAGTCGTTCCATCACAAGACTTGTGGATTTGACATGCATTTTTTGGCACCGCAGGTTCAAATAATGACATTACTGTGTTAAATGGATCTAATGTGTTTGATGAAGTTTTGTCGGTACGTGCTCCCGCAGTGCAATACACAGTAAATAGAACCCAATATAATATGGGATACTATTTAGTCGATGGTATTTATCCAGACTTTTCTACATTTGTGAAGACCATCTCAATGCCACAAGGAGAAAAGCGAAAATTGTTTGCTCAACGGCAAGAATCGGCAAGAAAAGATGTAGAACGGGCGTTCGGAGTGCTCCAATCTCGATTCGCAATTATACGTGGTCCATCACGTTTTTGGAATATTGCTAAAATGAAGAATATAATCTATGCATGCATCATATTGCATAACATGATTGTTGAGGACGAATGTGACACATATCAAAGTAATATTGATTACGATAATGTCGGTAACAACACGTTAACATTCAAAGTATCTTTAGGTACTCACCCTAGTATCAGATCAACATACCTTCAAAGGAGAGCAGAGGTTCACGACAAACAAAAACACCGACAACTCCAAGCAGATTTAGTTGAACATATTTGAGAATGTTTCGGAAACGAAAATAACAAATAACTAAATTTATATAATTTTTTTTTCGAGGTCTAGGTTTTTTATTTATTTCGATGATATTGTGTTTAATTATTTATTATTATGTGAAATTTTGTTTTATATTGTTACGTATTTCGTTTTATTTATTTAAATTTATATTTATGAAAATTGAAAAAATATTAAATTTTATTAAAAAAAATATAAATATGTGGATTTTTTTGAGTTTCTTGTGATTTCTTGGATTAAAATAAAATATTGGGTGAGTTTCTTATGAGTGACATAACACTATGGGGACCATAAAAAGTAATGTGAAGACAATAAAAAATTGTTTAAAAAATCCAATTATGTTCCTTGCATTAGAGATCCTCTAAAATATACTATTTTTCAAGATTTTTTCTCAGACTATTTGATCACCAAAGCAAACTATTTGACTGGTAGCTATCATATATGGACTTGTTTTAAACATGTGTTGCAGATAGTTGAATTGTCAAACATCTTCATGTACTAAACAATTTTCTTATCCGTCTTACTGGACCGCATTTACCATTACAACTCGAAGAATACATTTGAATTTCATTACATTATATATAATCTAGAAATCCTATTATAATAAATTTGTTTACAATACACGTCTAATGTTGAAAATAGACCAATTTTAAATGTTGAACTAAGGTGTTTTTCATTATTTACACGAAGCATCCTCACGTTAGGTCTTCCTTGAATCTATCTATTAACTATTAATAGCAAAGAAAAAAAAATAGAGAGAGCTACTACTACGAAATTTCTAAAGTAGTTCGTGTATATATATATATATATATATGAAAACGTAATTTTGATAATTATTATATTATAATTTTTAATTGAATAATATTTTTTTAAAAATTTATAATTGAATTGAAAGTTTATTTTATATAATTTATATATACAAAATTTTATATTAATCCAAAATAATTTATTATTTTATTATATAAATTAAAATTTACATAATATAAATATTTTAAAATATAGATCATTTGATTATTTGATTATTATTTAATTTTAATAAAATTTAATACAAACCATCTTAATAATATATAGATATAATTCAGAGATTGAATTAATAAAAATTATATTCTATGTTAAAATAGTATAATAATTAACCAAGTTATAAAAGTTGCCCAGGTGCTGTCTCACATTTATCGACAAGTGAATCAAACAGTAAAAAAATATATATATCGTCACGGCTAATTGATGAGATTAGTCAATTGCGCGTGATAATATAATACTACTATATCGTTATATTATAACCTAACTTATATTGAAAATAATGTATAGGTTGAATGTGGACAATTTATGTGTTTGTAATTTGCAAGTAAAAGTTAGCACACTTGAATGGTCTTTAATTATTTATCACAAACACATTTGTCTTCAAATTTTGGAGTTTACGTATTAATAGGTGGCTAGTATTTTTTTTTTTTGCTTGTGGAATGTGTAACTTAAATGTTTTTTTTATATAATTTAAATATATTATAAATAATATATTTAAATGTATAAATTACATTTCAAATTTATAATAAATAATTTAAATTTTTTTATAAATTTTTTAATCATTAAAATATTCTATGAAAAACTATTGAATTCAATTTAAGGATAAGGATAAAGATTAAAGAAAATAAATTAAAATGAATTAACAATTAAAAAGTTAAACATACAGATAAAAGAAAGTGTAATTTGAAATGGTTGGGAACAAAATTTAAGTGTGTACAATGTAATTCCATAAAGGAAATAAAAAAATATCAATAGTGTCTAATTGAAAGACAAAGGCTGTAAAGTTAATACGCTTAAAATTATTTATTTTCATTTATAATATTTTATTTTTTATTATTTTCAATCAGTGACTTAACAATCATTCTTGAATCAAATTACCACTATATAACTATACAATATGTAGATATGTTCATGAATATGCAGCTCGAAAGCAGTTGGTGTAATTTATTTTTATTTTAATAATATAATCATTATAATAATTAGGATTTTAAATTGCTATTACAGTTACAATCACAATTGTTGTTTTGTGGCAATTCTTGACATCGTCAAAAATTATTTAAAAAAATGTGATTATCATGGTCGCAATTAAGATTGAGACAATTATCATAAGTTGAAAAAATCTTTATGTTATGTCGATTACAATTGTGAAACACAATTTAAAATTATGATTATCATACATATGAAAATAAAACATAAGATGAAATAAAACATGTAGCTGAATAAAGCGTAAAATTACTTCATGAGATGAAAAAGGAAAAAAAAACTAATCAATAAAAAACAAAATTTGACAATGACCAAAAATTGGGGGCATAAAGTTCAAATAATAAAAATAGAGGAGGTAAGCTAATAATAATACTACATATATACTTGTATTTTTTTTTCAAAGTCACATTGTGCGTTTGAGCTCCAGCTTAAAAACTGAGAACAACTGTTCAAATTATAAAAATAGAGGAAAGAATAAGATAACAATATTAGATAAATACTTCTAAATTTTTAAAGCTAAGGAGTGTAGATGCACCCCCTCTATACAATATAGGTCTATCCATGGATACAATAACCTGTGAATTCAGATTTACCTAAATTAATCCAATTAATCTGGTTCAAATTTTTAATAAACTGACCAGCACTATCATAAGCAAATTTTAATCGTGTACAACCTTTTTTTTCTTTGAAAATAATTAATCTAATCACAGAGTTGTATTCACGATGACATCCACGCGTGTTGGTGATGCGTTTCACGTTTGAGGTCTGTCATGATGAATTTTTTTTACCTATACAATAGAAATAAAATAAATATTTATTTAAATAATATAAGTGTAAAAATATTTATATGAATAATATAAAGTACTGTTTAATATGAGAAATCGGTTCCCTCATACTAATTTCTCACTTGCACTATCTTTTTCCTTAAAATTTATCATATTTTTTAAAGTTTAGATCAATTAAATCTTATATGTTTTAGAATTTGTCTTAAAAATCATATACTCATAAATTGAAATAATAATTTTATTCATTCATTCATTCACTCATTCAAAGTACTCATCTATTACCTTAAATACGGTATATTTATACAATTAATGTTAACAATCTGACCACAATATTAGGAAACAATAATTCAAACTTCTTCTTATCTAGATTATTTTAACATGTTCCAATCTAAGACATACAATAATTCAAATTCAAATTATATTTTCAACACTCCCTCTCAAGTTGGTGCATGAATATCAGTCATGCCCAACTTGCCAATTAATTCTTTAAACATTCTTCTAGAAATGACTTTGGTCAGCAATTGGTTTAGGAGGTGCTTTGGGATAGTCCAAAACAGATACTTCGATTATGTGAGGTAGAAAGAAAATTGAGACTCAGGAAGAGATTCAGAACAATCACATATTCAGGTCAATAGACTTCAGGGTTGGTCTGTGAAGGATTCAGAATAGTGCAATGAGTTTCACATCAATGACCTTCAAATGGAATACGTGCATGGAGAATTGAGATAAAGAAGGGATTCAGAACTATTACATATTCAGGTCAATAGACTTCAGGGCTGGTTTGTGAAGGATTTAGAATGTGGAATGAGTTTCACATCAATGACCTTCAAATGGAATACGTGCATGGAGAATTGAGATACGGGAAGGAATTTAGAACAATCACATGTTTAGGTCAATAGACTTCAGAGTTGGTCTGTGAAGGATTCAGAACAGTGCAATGAGCTTCACATCAATGACCTTCAAATGAAATACGTGCATGGAGAATTGAGACACAAGAAGGATTCAAAACGAGTTTGTGTTGTTTTCTGGAAAAAGATTGAGATTTAGTAAGACGAAAGGGAAAGGAAAATGGAGTGATTGACGATGCAATAAGGTGAGAAGAGATTCAAGCCGGGATCGAAGATGCGAAGGTTATGTGAGGCAAAGATGGAGTTCATGATAACAATAATCATAATTTGTAGAGGAATCAGAGAAGGTGAAGATTAAGGAGGAGAAGGAGTGAAGGGGAATCAAAATCAGATGAAGTCCGATTTCATTGCGATGGAGGTGGATGGTTAGGTATTTCAAAATCAGAATTGATCATCAAAGAAGGGAGTAAAGGATTTGAGAGAAATAAAAGTGAAATACTGATACGAAAAAAAAGAGATGGATGTATGAGAATCTGAAGAAGAAAGACTCTCTCATGACAGCAAAATGTAGTTTTGTTCATGGAAGATGTTATGATTATGATATCATGTTAAAGATTAGATACACATAAATTGAAATAATAATTCTTTATTCACTCACTCATTCACCACTCATCCATCACCTAAATGAGGTATATTTATATTTAACAACCTGAGCACAATATTAAAAAATAATAATTCAAATTAGGAAACAATAATTCAAACTTCTTCTTATCTAGACTATTTTTTCTCTAGTGTTCAATTTTTTTCTTTATTTAAGACTAGATATTGAGAAATATAAATTTTGATACTAGAATAAACTAATACTTTCTCCTATTTCTATCATTAAAAAAATTATTTGTTTTTTCCTCAAATATAAATAAAGTTAATTAATTTAATCTTATTTAATGAGAATATTTTAAAAATATCATTCATTTAATAGAATGAAAAACTTTTTCTATGATTAATATCAAGTTTTAATAAAGGATAATTTTTTAAAAAAGTATTTTGTTTTGAGATTAAAATAATTTAAAGAAATTAACTAATTTATTCATACGTATGAAATTGTTAATTGTTTGCTTAAAATCGAGGCCGAAGGACTAGGGAGTACGATACAGTAATTGATAAGTTAACATTATTTACAACTAAAGTGAATTATTTCTATTAATTCGCATCCATTTATAACACTTTGTATTTATACAAAGCACTGCCAATGGCATGAACAGTTTAATTAATTCAATGAGTTAAACGTGAAGTGAAAAACCAAAAACGTGGGCGCATTTACGGCACTGACAAACGCAGTCTATAAAAGCCAATTGGTGCGAACAAAACAAAGCCAAACGGAACCTAACCCCCTTGCCGTGTCCGTTTCGTTGCCGTTTAGGTTTACCGACGTAAACAACACGTGGTCCAAATTAAAAAAAAATAAAAAGCAAAAAATAAATAATCAAAATAAAAAAACTAATCATCGATAATAATTTAGAAGACTACTTTGGACACAAAAGAAAACAAACGGAATGACATAGTAAGAGACAGCGGCAAGAAAAAGAAAAGAACCGCTTTTGAAAACCCCCACATATTCCTCGTGCTTCAATTTTTCACCTTCAACTTTAAAATTAAATCTTAATAATTAATCATAATAATAATATTACTTTATTCAGCCAATTAAAATTGGTTATTAGTTATATATAAGATTGAAGGGTCGGAGACAAAGATTATCATTACATCGTAGGAGTTTCTTATATTCCTTTGTGATAGAAAGTTAGAAACCCTCATCGTCAAAGCACGCGTTTTTTTTTTCTCTCTCTATCAACGAATATTTGTGTACTTTTTTTGTGTGTGGCTAAATTCAATTCACCATGTCGAGCTCATCGGAGTACTCTGAATTCACCGGCCAGAAACCGGCGAGGTCGCCGGAGAAATCGAGCTTCTCTCATACTTGCAGTCTCTTGAGTCAATACATCAAGGAGAAGGGTAGCTTCGGAGATCTTACCCTCGGAATGACATCATGTGGTACGACTCCTTAAACTCCGAAAATTTTCCTTTTTTCCTTTTTATAATTTTCTCTGAAAAGTTTGGATGTTGTTTAGTTCTATAGCAAGTGGTTTATTGTAGGAAGGGGAAATTTTGGAATTAGATGGGTGTTCTTTTTGAGATGGGGAAATTAGAATATTGATGGGTACTTAATTAGATATTCTTTTCCTCTTGGTTTGTTTTGAAATAAATAAATCCTAGGTAGGAAGGAGAAGCAGTTTATGGGTCTTTCAAAGTTTGCTCCTTTTTCAAAAAAAAAAAAATTAATTTAAAAAATATTTTTTCTTAGCATTTTTAGGCTTGAGCCTCTATCTCAATTCTTAGGTTTAATTTGTTGCGCTGAATGGTTTTTCAAATTTCATTGATCTAATACATCGCTCCAATTTTGCCCCTCTAATTTTGTGAAAAAGTAAAAATGTTATAAGGGGAGGAAAATGATACTAGGTTTTAATGTTTAGTCTCTTTTAGTTTCAAAACGGGGCTAATCTTTCAGATATTTTTGCCTTCTTTCCTTTTAGAGGTTACTTTTGTTTCTTCCTTTTTAGCTTAATGTGAAATATTTTACAGGGTCACCTGAGACATCTTGTCAATCTGCTACAACCATGAACTTGTTTCCTACCAAGGAAAACAACGTGGCACCAAAGAACCTGACAGCTATGGATTTGCTCTCTCCACAAGCTTCCTCCTATCGTCCTTCAGAGGAGATTCCAACCTTGGTTAATTCCAGGTGGGTTGTTTGATTGGTCGCTTTGCTTCTTTAATTTGTTGTGAAGTCAATTAACAGTCTACCCTTCTGTTCCAACTTGCTGTGGAAGAAAATTAATGAGCTATGACTTCATACCAATTTATAAAACTATATATATATATATATATATATATATATATATATATATATCCAACTTCTTTTGTGGCTATGTAGTTATTAATAAAATATCCACTATATCAATACTAATACAATCATGTGATACCAAAGGGTTTAGCTTAATTGATTGAACAAAATGTGTGAATTATTGTAAACATTATGATACCTGTCTTTGATTCTTTCCGTTAAAAAGAATACTAATATGTGACAATTTATTCATGGTGTGCAGTGCAATTAAGTCTGTGAGCAAGGGTGCTAAAACTGCACAGATGACAATCTTTTATGGTGGGCAAGTTGTTGTGTTTGATGATTTTCCTGCTGACAAAGCCAGTGAGATCATGTCCTATGCCACCAAAGGGGGGATACCCCAAAGCCAGAACAATTCTGTCTACACCTACACACAGAGCCAGCCTTCATTTCCTCCTACTTTGGTCAGAACTTCTGCTGATTCAAGTGCTCCAATTATTCCCAATGTGAACATTACCAACTCCATTCATGAGCACCCTCAAGCATCATCCAGACCTGTTGTTTGTACGAATTTCTTAAATTCACTAATGCTTTGAGATAATGGTTTTTTTTTTTTTTTTTTTTTCTAATCAGGATTTTCCTTTGTATACAGATCTGCCAATTGCTAGAAAAGCTTCACTCCACCGGTTTCTGGAGAAGAGAAAGGATAGGTAGGCACTCTCACCCAAACAAAGAAAATTTTAAACACTGTGTGTATATTTAGTATAGGAATATTTTAGGGAAATAATCTTTTCATTTTTTCAAAAGCTCTAGAAAGAGAAAACCATTGTTTCTTTAAAATAAGTTGAATCAAACACAATACAATTCCCTTGTTTGAAAAAAAAAAGAACTTCTAAAACAAAATCTTCGTTTACCCTTTGGTAGATCTGGTTTTCCCTATTTGCAAAAGTGCAATTAATATTAGAACCCTTTATTTTGTTTTCTCAAGTTTTAATTTTAGATGTTTTTGCCCAGTTGATAATATTGTTTCCTTGTGTTGTTTCTACAGAATTGCTTTGAAAGCACCATATCAAGTAACAAATGGGCCTTCTGACAAGGCAGCTGAGTCCATGCCATGGCTGGGGCTGAGTGCTGCTTCACCTCAAATCTGAGAGCAGCTACAGTTATATGTAATTTTTAAGCATTATTTTTGTTGTGAAAATGCTAACTAGTCAGAAGTTTTTTTTTGCCAGAAATCTTGACTAGGTTTCTGGTTATATTTTTTTCCTGACTGAATAGCATTATTACTCCTTTTTTTTTTTCTTTAAATGTTTTAAAGATGTTTTATGGGCTTCTTGTTAGCCCTTTATTTGTTATAGTAATTTCGGCTCTGCTGGGCCGTATCATAGATCTAACTATTGGTTAGTTGATGCTGCTCTAATTATAGTGACTCAATATATTCATTGTTATGATTAAATATTAATCCTTTCCCCCGACTTTACTTTCTTGAGCTCTGGATGTTCCTGCAACAGAGAGCAATTTTTAATTCAATTTCTCTTTGAACACGTGATGCATCGACTTTGAGGTGTGGTTAATTAATTTTTAGATATTGATATCTTCCGTGGAAAGTTGTTTTTAAAGTGAGCACAGTTTTGTACTTACGATGACGCGTTTTTACTTGAGGAAGACCGGGAGAAACAATACTTAAAGAGATAAAGTGAGTTGTTAAAAATAAAAGGAATCTTAATTGTCTCCATGCAAATCAAATGCAAAGATGTAACTTTGACGAGTAAATATTAACATGAGGAATGCTAATCTCTCTAAAAGACCTTTTTTTATTCTGGATTATATTTTATTGAAAATCACAATTTTTGATAGGTATTTTTTCTTATTTAATAATTTTTTATTTTGATTTATAATAAATGATAATCAAAACCTACTAAAATTAACAATTTTAAAAATTTTAACCAATTATAAAAAAGTATTTAGAGAGTATAAAAGAAAATACCACTAGCATTCTTCATATTAACATATGTTGGAATCAGGGAAATATTACAGCACTTAACGAAAATTTTAAAAGAAGAATTGTAACTTGCTTTGTCATGAGGAGAGACGGTTGAGGACTTTTTAAAAGGACAACTGTTCAGTATTTATTATACAATGGCTAAATGTTTTATTTGATATTTTATCTCTTTTTTTTAGTTTGACCATTCATCTTAAAATTGAATTTGTTTTTTTTTCTTCGTTTAGTCTTTTATTTTAATTTTTTTCAATTTGATATTTTAATCTATTTAAGATTGAGGTAGTTAATCGTTTAAAATATTTTTTTTCAGCTTTCTTGCCTTTTTTTCCACTTCATTTTAACAATTTTTTAAATGATTAATAATGTTAAGTAGATCGAAGAACTAAATTAAACAATAAAATATTTTTTAAAAATAAAAGATTAAATTAAATTCTTTTAAAAATCAAAATAAAAAATAAATGATCATTTGATCCTATATAAATACTTGACGCGTTATGAAATTCGAAATTGACAATCTAAAATGTGAAAAGAAACGTAAGTCGAAAACAATAAGATAAAGTCAAGACGTACCTTGGTATTAGACAATCGTGCTGGTATTGCACTTGTTTTATCCTCAACAGAAATGGTGCTACTTTTCATGAAAATTACAAAACATGCCCTCACTCAAACAGTGTCATAATATTATCATGGCATGAATAATGCTGTAGCTTGGATGATGATTTGAAAATCAATCCTTGACTAGACGGATAGCCTCAACAGAATCAGCATGCACCTCAATTGAAAGAATTCCTCGTTCCCTGGTCAATCGGATTCCATGAAGCATTTGCCCTAATTCTGCTTGAAGAATATAGAAGCATGGCCTAAGGGTGTATTCGGATTTCTGGTGAGAGGATTTCAAAAATAAGTTTAACTATTTAAGAATAAAATGAGTTTGGGGTTATGTTTAGGTACTCCTCAATAATAAAGTATGTTTAAGAATAATTTTTTTTTTCTTTCTGAAAACTCAATATGAGAGAAGTAAAACTTAGTGTATGTGTTTGGATTTTCGGTGATTTTGCATGATGTTAGAGGTTGGGTGCAAACGGAAGGTGGTACCGGCAATGCAAACACGCTCTTGGGATACTCTTACAAACTCAGTTTCCAAGCTTAAGTTTAATCCAAACTTAAGTTTGCAAACTTTAATTCAAATATATATTAAGTTACATGCAAAACCATCAATGAACTCAAATGATTCCATGTACCATCACAATTCACACGAATAAATGTTACCCAAGACTGGATCAAGTCTAAAGAAAATTTTAGGCTTAATGTTATTTTTTATTCATTATGTTTGATAATTATTTCGCTTTGATATATTAAGTTTTAAAAGTTTCATTCTGGTTCTTTATGTTTTTAAAATGTATCATTTTGGTCATTTTTTCAAATTTTTGTTAGAAATATGTGTTTTGTTAACTTTTAACTTTTAAAATGGTTCAATGTAACTTTTGGTTTATTATGTTTTTAGTATGTTTTAAAAGTTTTATTATAATCCTTTATGTTTTTGAAATGTATCAGTTTTTGTTCTTTTTAAATTTTTCATTAAAAATTTAGTGTGCTTCAATGCTTTAAATTTTAGAATAGTTAAAAGTTAATATAGTGGTGACTAAAAAAGATCACTATCTTTTTTATTTAAAAAATTAAAAATCACTAAATAAATGAAGAAAAATTGGATTTGAAACCACCAACAACAATAACCTTCACTCATATTATTATTAGCATTATTCTCTTCATTCAATTTAATCATTTAATAATGATAATAATTTCATTCATCAATTATTCTCAATCATAATGAATAAACATCCCTTCTCATTTCGCTGCTTAGCCTCTCGCCACCGACCCAAAAAGATCGCTGTCCCACCCCCACTTTTGTCTTTGCTACCACCTCCCTATGTAACCAGAATTTTATACGTTTTTTAGTTGTTTATTGTTTTTAAAATAAAATAAAGATAGTGATGGTTTTTTGTCATTACTATGTAAAATTGATTATTTTAAAAGGTTTAATGTTACTTTTGGTCATTATATTTTACAGTTGTTTTGCTTTGGTACATTTAAAATTTTCATTCTGATTATTTATGTTTACAAAATGTATCATTTTAATTATTTTTTAAAATTTAAAAGTTAACATTGAATATTTAAAAAAAAAACCAAAATAATACATTTAGAAACATAAAAAATTAGAATGGTACTTTTAAAACTTAATTATCAAAATGAAATAATTGTGAAACATAATAAATTAAAAGTAATATTAAATTCAAATTTTAAGACAAACTTTTTTACTTTAAATGCGAAAATTATAATATGTTAAGTTTTTTTTGTCAAAATGGTTTTTTTTGTCAATGTGTGACTTTTTTTGCATTATAAAAACTAATCAAAACCTCTTGAATACACCACAACTAACCACGAATAATATAAGAATTTCTATGTTGCCATATAAGGTCTAACACGAAGCCAAACTTTCGAGGATAATGTGTAGCATATAACATATATACAATGTTCTGAATATAATGGCTATTGTGGTTTTACATATTATCTTTGGTGCAACTTGTGTAGATGGTCTCTTGAAGATGTTCTTAATTTGTTGAGAGACTGTTGTTATGCTAAGCAAATTTGGAATCCACTTTTATGCTTTTTCGTTAGGAATAATTCTTTTCAAGGGGATTTGCAGCATTCGTTGATGGACAATTTGAAGCAAACTTGCTCATTTTGGAGGTCCAATGCTGATTGAGATATTAGTTTTGCTATCATATATGAAAGAGGAGAAATCATAAAGTTTTTCAACATGAGGTTTTGCTTTCTATTAGGGTGTTGCAACAAGTTCTGACCATGGTTAAAGATACTCATGGTTCGAATCAGGTCAATATGCCTAATAGAAAAATAGATTATCATTGTTTGTATATTGAGTGACATATATAGGTCGATTATAGGATGGTATAAATTCAATGTGGATGGATCTTTAAAGGATGGTACTTATGTTACTTGTGCTGGTGTTTAGGTGAAGTCCCCCCCCCCCAAAGAAATATAGGCTTTTGCGTAGTTCTTATGGTAGAGCTTTGGGGAGTTAGAACGGCTTTGGAGATAGTCTGGGTGAAAGGTATTCATAATCTTTGTATTGATACAGATTCTACTGTTAGTGTGAAGCTTCTTACTGGCCCTCCTATTCACAATAATTAGTATGCTCATATGGTAAGGTATATTATGTTGGATTTTCTATTTTCCTAAATATCGGAATAGAGGTTTAGATATCCTCTGTTTCTTCAGTTTCTATTTTTTGACAAAACCGTTTCAGTATGTGGTCCATTTACTGGTCACGTTCAACCCACTAACCCATGATCTTATCCCATAGAGGTTGAGTTTTGTGATAGGTAGAACTCTATAAATAGAATCAGATGCTCTCTGCTTTAGATCACTAAGCCTACTCTTCTTTTTAGAAAACACACCATCGAGTTTGAGTGAGTAAGGATCTGGAAAACTAAAACTCTGAAGATTACTTGAAGATCGTTAGCAATGGCTGAAGGTAGGTACCTCCAAAAATTATTTTTCTTTTTTGCTTCCGCTGTTTGATTTAAATGTGTTGTTTATGATTGTTAACATGTTTAGACCAGTATTATGTTTTACATTTGGTATCAGAGCTCGATTTTTTCCTCTGTCTTGCTTTTGTTTGACACTCATTTTTTTGAAACGTTGTTTTATTTATGGTATTCTGTTTTGAATCTTTTAATCATTGAGGAGACCTAGAATCATATGAAAATTGAGTTTCTAAGCTTTATGTGAATTAAAACATGAATTTCGGTGTTTAAAATGATAAAAAACTATCAGGTTTTCTATTCATGTTCATGGGTCACAACTGGGTCAAAGTGACCCGTCTCAATGTTGTAACGACCTAAATATTTACTTATTTTTATTTTTACTTAAGGGTAAATTTCTAAGAAACGTATAATAGTAAAATTTTTAAAATGTAAAATTTGCAAAAGATTTGTTACTCATATACATAGCCAATGTCTCTGATACAAAAGTTTATAAAATACAAGTACACTACTATCCCACATATGTAACTTTTGACCGTTGGGATTGTTGAAATAACGTCTAGATATGTCCACGTGTTCTACCAAAGGAGATAAGAGAAGATTTTTCTTCTCATCTTGTATACATATTCCAAGTGTCCACCACTTGTCTTCTTCATGAAGCTTGCCTTTACAAGTGACTTATTCATGAATCTTCTCCCCTTTTCTACATCATTCCACACGTGAACTTCAAGCTTAAGGGGTAGGATGACAAGTTTTCCTTCCTTTTATGCCATTACATGTCATTTTTGATGCTAAAGTAAAATCTAATTCTACTTATGGTTTTTCACATGGTAATTCCTTGTAAGAAGTTAAATTTAATTTGAATTCTTTCACCTAAAGATAATATGAAATAATAGAACTCTAGAGATCTTCAAAAATTATCTTTAGTTTCATTACAAATAACTCATAACCAATCTCTACATAGTACTATACAGACCTCAAGCACAAGATTGTTCTTATCTTAATTCCAATTGGTCTATTTTTCCTCTGACCATTAAAATTACTAAACCATTTTATTAGATAAATCTAAACATCCTTCGATTGAGAGAAAATTTCACAGATTCTATTTCTCATTTTTTCCATATTTTTCTAATGCCCAAATCCTTCTGAATATAATTTCAAAGTTGTCACCTTATAAAATTCATAGAAATTCTATTCTAAGGTTTCTTGTCACAAAATCTCTTAATAATATGCTATCTAAGAGTGCTCTGTACTTCCATCAAGTTTCCACAAACTCTCAAAGGGTATCTGGTCATTTTTGGCCTAAAGGGCATTATGGTTATTCTTGGGACATGATGGTAATTATCCAAAATGTTCAAGGGTATTTGTGTAATTTCAACCACAAAATATCTAGGGGCATTTTCGTAATTTTAACCTCAAGGGCATTTCTGTCATTTCTAATTTAAGGGAAAAGTGATATGGTCATTTAGCTAGTTATCATCACACTTCCACAATTAAATATGAATTCAAAATAAAATTTGAGGATGTTACAAATGTTGAAGATGATGAACAGTAAAAAAAAGATGTTTTGCACTGTCTGGGTCTTGAACCCGCACCTAAACATTAGTCAATCTCACATGCGTCGCTAGGCTATTTGAGTTTATTTTATATATACTTATTTTTATGTATATTATATGCTTATGCATTTCTGTTTACTTTTACCATTTGAAAGTTTATTAATTTATGTTGCTCATAATTTATTTATTTATGTAATAAATTGCTGAAGTTATGAGTTATGTGCTTAAATTATTTGTTTATTTAATTTCATTGCATGTTTATTTATGTATTTGTTTAAGCATACAATATTATAAATAATTTATGCACATTAATATTAATGATCGAGCTTATTGAATAACTATATGCATATATTATTTGTTTACTTCTTAAATTTTGTGTATAATTTTATGATTATTATACATACGAAGTTATAATAAATAATTTTCTATTCAACGTTATTTCAATTTATTTGCATTATTGAGGATTTTATGCAAATATTTAGCTCTTATTAAGAATTAATTAATGTAAGTGATTAATATAATTTAATTGATTAGAGAATAGCCACAACATCTTTAATTGATTAGACTTATATATTAAGTGTTAAAATCACATTTAAAACATTAGTTGTGATTAATCATATGTAATGTAATGAAATCTATCAACAGAAATTTTGTTATATTTGTAAGACTAATTAGAATAAAATATCAGGTTATATTTCTTAATTTACCCATAGGAATTAAGAATAATAATAATTATAATTTGATAGTTTTATCATAAGTGTGAATCTAATTGAGTAGGACTTTAGCCCACTGATAAGTTTTATGTCACTATGTTCATAAACTAATACATGCTTTACATTGGTAAAAACATAATATTTATTTAGTCTCAAATTATGAATGATGAGAATTTTTGTTTGAACTTTCAGTTAATCAATCTACAAACATTTCCGACATTAAGTGTGAAATTCCTGAATTGAAAGAGGACAATTATAAGTTTTAAAGGGAGAGAATTCTCCTTCATTTAGGCTGGATGAATATTGACTATGCCATTAGGAAACTGAACCATCGGGTATTCATGAAACTAGCACTCTAGATCCTGTTGATCTTTATAGAGATCTAAACGTCTCTCTGTGATGTTCATAAAGACTAATATATATGCTATTATCTGTAGTTTTGTTGATTAGCATGAAAATGTGAAGGATCTTTGAAGGCCATTGATGATCAATTTGTTACATCTGATAAAGCTATTGCCAACACCCTTATAATGCAGTTCTCATCGTTAAAGTTCCATTGGATAAAAGGAGTGCGTGATCACATCATGTGCATGAGGGATATAGTGGCTCAACTGAAAGGCTTGGAAGTTACCATGTTAGATTCTTTCCTAGCTAGTACACTACATTTTATGTACTTTACCTATGCAGTATACCCCTTTCAAAATCTCCTATAACACACATAAGGATAAATGATCAATTAATGAGCTATTGACTATGTGTGTACAAGAAAAAGAAAGGTTGATAATGGAATAGGGTGAGAAGGTATACATGACTATTCAGGGAAAGAAGAAAGGGGATCAGGCCAAGAACAAGGGCAAGATTCCTTCTCAACTAGTCATTAAGAAAGAGTCAAAGTGTTTCTTTTGCAAGAAGAAGGGGCACATGAAGAAAGATTGCTCAAAGTTTAAAAACTGGCTTGACAAGAAAGATACTCCATTTACTTTTGTTTGTTATGAATCTAATATGGTTAATGTTAATCATAACACATGGTGGATTGATTCTGGTTCTATAATCCATGTTTCTAATACCTTGCAGGGTATGGAAACCTAAGGAGGTCAGTGGGAAGTGAGCAATACATCTATTCAGGAGACAAGATGAGCTCACATGTGGAAGCTATTGAGAAACTTAATGCTGCTTATAATTCTATGCATTTTACTGATGCGTTAAAACGATGTGTTGTGAATGAAGAATCCTCTATGTTATACCGAAGATTAGGACACATCTCTATCGAGAGAATTGAGAGATTGATAAATGAAGGGGTACTTAATGCTTTAGATTTTGCTAATTTTGAAACTTGTGTAAATTGCATTAAGGGTAAGCAAAATAACAAGTCTAAGAAGGGTGCAAAGATGAACTCAAATCTATTAGAAATCATACATATAGATATTTGTTGTCCACACATGGACGCAAGTAGTCTGAAATACTTTATCACATTCATAGACGATTTTTCATGATACATGTATTTCCATTTACTTCGTTCTAAAGATGAAGCTTTAGATGCCTTTAAAGTTTTAAGGCCGAAGTGAAGAAACAATGTGGAAAAGAAATTAAGATCGTGAGATTCGATAGAGGTGGTGAATACTATGGTAGATACACGAAGAATGGACAAACACCTGGTTTATTTGCAAAGTTTCTTCAAGAACATGGGATTGTTGCCTAGTAAACTATGCCTAGTTCTTTGAATTAGAATGGTGTGGCAGAAAGAAGAAACCGAACCTTAATGGACGTGGTAAGAAGTATGAGAAGTAACATAAAACTTCCTCAATTCTTGTGGATTGAAGCACTAAAGACAATTGTGTATATATTAAACCAAGTTCCAACCAAGGATATCTCCAAGATGCCTTTTGAGTTATTAAAAGGTTGAAAATCGAGTTTGGGACATATGTTTGGGTTTGTCTTAAGATCCATAGGGAAAGATCTCGAGGCATTTTGGGTTTGTCTTAAGAGACCTATATTAACAAAGTTTTGGAGAGATTTAACATGAAAGATTGTTCGCCAAGTGTAGCTCCCATTGTGAAGGGTGACAAACTCGATTTGAGTCAGTGTCTGAAAAATGATTTTGAGCAGGAGCACATCAAGAATATTCCATATGCTTCAGTTGTTGGAAGCCTTATGTACGCTCAAGTTTGCACCAGACTTGACATTGCATATGCTATTGGAGTTTTGGGAAGATATCAGAGTAATCCAGGTATTGACTACTGGAAAGCTGCAAAGAAAGTAATGAGATATCTTTAAGGAACAAAAGATTACATGCTCATGTATAGACAAACTGATTGTCTGGAAGTGATTGGCTACTCAAATTCAGACTATGTTGGTTGCATTGATTCACAAAAATCAAATCTAGTTATATTTTTATGCTAACTGGTGGAGCTGTATCTTGGAGAAGTGCCAACCAGACCTTGACGGCTACTTCTACTATGGAGGCTGCGTTTGTTTCTTGTTTTGAGGCTACCTTGCATGGCGCATGGTTTAAGTAGTTTCATGTATGGGCTTAGAGTTATGGACTCTATTTCTAGGCCATCGAAGATGTACTATAACAACTCTGCTGCGATATTCATGACTAAGAATAACAAAAGTGGAAGTCTAAGTAAACACATCGACGTCAAGTACTTAGCCATAAGAGAACGTGTTAAAGAAAACAAAGTGGTCATTGAACACATTAGCACTGAGTTGATGATTGCCGATCCTTTGACTAAAGGCATGCCACGAAAGAATTTTAAGGATCATGTAATACGAATGAGACTTGGTTCCATGATATGATTTCATTGTAAGTACAATTGTTATTTTTTAAACTCTCATTTAGTTAGATGTTTTCTCATATGATTTTGTGCACATATTCATTTATTTATTTTGAGAAATATCATTAAGTTTTTATATGGAATAAATATAAGGTTTATTCATTAAGTTGAGAGCTAGCATTTAGAGACTTTATATATTGTGGTACATGGAAGATAATATTCGTTATTAGAAGATCTGTCGCCATGACTCATATATTATGTTTCTTGTTATGACTAATATTGGGTTAAATGGACCAAGTGAGAGAATGTTTGATTTTTCGTTTCCCTAAATATCGAAATAGAGGTTTAGATATCCTCTGTTTTTTCAATTCCTATTTTTGGGCTAAATCGTTTCATGGTTTATTTACTGGTCACGTTCAACACACTAACTCATGATCTTATCCCATAGAGCTTGAGCTCTATGATGGACATAACTCTATAAATAGAACTAGATGTTCTCTCTTTTAGATCATCAAGCCTACTTCTCTCTTCAGAAAACATACCATTGAGTTTGAGCGAGTAAAGGTCTGGAAAACTAAAACTCTGAACATTACTTGAAGATCGTTAGCAATGGTTGGAGGTAGATACATTTGAAAATTATTTTTCTTTTCTACTTTCGCTATTTGATCTGAATGTGTTGTTTGAGCAAGTAAGGGTCTGTAAAACTAAAACTCTGAAGATTATTTGAAAATAATTAACAATAGTTGGAGGTAGATACATTTGAAAATTATTTTTCTTTTTTACTTTCGCTATTTGATCTGAATGTATTGTTAATCTTTGTTAATATATTCAAATCAATATTATATTTTACATATTAAGCATTAAGCATTGGTTGTCTAAAAATTGACGTGTGAAAATGGCTCATACTTTTCATGAAGGTAATTCAATTGCTGATGCACTGGCTGGAAAGATTCATTGGTAGCTCTGACTGTTAGTCTCTGATTAATAAAAAAAATAGTCTCTTATTAATATAAAAAAAGCGCTTTGCAAATGGAACGTTAGAAGAAAAAGGGATCAAAGGCCCACCAAATCCGTGTTGCATGGCAGCAATCTCGCATGCAATGCATTCTCACACATTGGACACACGTAGCACCAAATTAGTAGCAAGAGTCTCCATAGAAAAGCGATTGCCCCCTTTGAGTTCCATCCCATTTCCACACCAGCCTGAATATATAGAGGGATACTTGGCAACGTTTGATTATTGAAAACCACTTTCGGTGCCGGTCCTGGGCATAGCCTAGAAATGATCCAAAATTTTTAAAAAATATATTTATAGTTATGTAGTTTTTTTATATATTATTTTGTGTTATTTTTATAAAAAATTAAAATTGCTTTCTTGTTTTATATCTTCAAAAACAAATATAATATTACATATGATTATAAAGCATAAGAGATTTAATTTTTTGCCAGAAGAATTATATTCATAAATTCATGTTAAATGAATTTTTAAGTAAAGGAGTGCTAATAATATATTTTCTAACATTTTTTTAAGCATACATTTTCAAGTAATTATAAGTCTATATGTAATAAACCTATTATAATAATCCAAAGTGTTTTGCGCTTTTAACTAAATAAGAAATACAAATAACAACTCAAAGTATAAAAAACATTAAACTAAAATTTAGTATATTAAATTGTGCTCATTTTAATAATATTATATATATATTTTTTATGAAAAATATATTCTAAATTATAAATACTTGCAAATAAGGATATCTTATTTATTATTTTGCCTAGGACCTATAAAGTATCAAGACATTAGATATATATGAAAAATCCCATCTGTTGATGCTTTCCAACAGATCAAGTCAACAAAAATGGATTTTTGATATTTATAAAATTTGAGTTTATATAAATATTTTTTGTATACTTTTAGTCTATCACTTATTTTGTGTTAGCTTAGTTTCTTAAACTACATTATAATTTTTAAGTGTTTGTGTAGAATGGAAAATACACCTCAATACATATAGATATTTTGGATGATGTGATTACTATAAAAAAAATGACATCACTTTCATGTGACATTTTTGTGATGTGGCAATCACGTAGATATTACATGACAATCAAATATAAATTTAATGATTTTCAGAAATGAAAATCATTATACCTTTCCCTTTTTTTTTAATTGATTAGCAATTTAAATAAATAATTATATAACTAGCTAGACGTCTTATATAAGTTGCTAGCAACTTAATAAAAAAAAAGAAGAGAAAATTAGTGTAACTTTTCCTATTCAAAATCATTGAATTCATGTCTCATAACAATCACATGAGTGTGTCATGTGCACTCATAGTTTATAACTTTAGGAATATTTTTTTTCCTAATTTTTTTAAATATTAATTTTAGTCCTTATAAAGTTTCCACTTTTTTTATTTATTTTAGTTTCTATAAAATTAAATTTTCATTTTTAGTCTTTAATATTTTTAATCTTATTTTAGTAATTAATTTTAAAAATCTCTAAGATCTTTATTAGGACAAAAGACTATTTATAAGTCTTAATTATTTTTTTTTAGAAAAAAGAAAATAAATTTTTGAAAACTAAAAAAAGATAAAAGCATTTTTGATAGAAAGACAAGGACAATCATCTTACTATGACAATTGAAAAAACACAATGTTTATTGAAATGTCGAGTTTTATGAATATATGTTTATACAGTCTTATCAAGTTGATGAAACAAAACATATATACAGTCTTATTCCTAGAGTAAATATTACTAGCGCCAACTCCATTCATGAACACCCTTAAGCATAATCCAGACATGTTTGTGATAATTTCTTAATATCACTAATATTTTAAGATGAATGTTTATTTTAGCAAATTACTCTAGTTTAGGACTACCCTGGCGGCATCGAACCAATGAGAATCGCACGAACACCGCACCTCCGCGTCAGCGTCACACTTAGTTTTGTTTCTCTTTTTAGTTCTCGCCTCTGATCTTAGTTTTGGTTCAACCATACTTAGTGTATTTTGTTGTTGTTGTTGTTATTGTGATTCTGACATTTGTGTTCTGTTATTTCTTGTTGAATAATCCTAAGATTTATTGTTAATTATTGACTTGTCGGTAAAGATTAAATCAAGCTAAAAAAATTAATTTGCACCTCCTTTAATTTTCACCACCTCCCTGCACGGCATTTGATTCCTTTGCAATGAAGAAGTTTTGATCAAAGTAGTGGTAACAACTAGCATTTTGCCATCGGCACTACCTTTCCTTAATTTACTAAGCTTTTCATATTTTATTAAATGTAATGCCAATAAAAGGCAATAGGAAACACGACACCTTGTATCAATTTCATGTATGAAGATTTTGAGCGAATGAATTAATTGCTATTTTCTTCCTCTAGAGTGTGCATAATGTGGTGCATTCAAATTTTAGGAAGATGGGTATTGTGGGCAAGCCGGGAAGGAAGGTTTAAGGAGGTGGTGGAGGTTTATAGGAAGATGGGGGAGTATCAGTGTATGGATCTGGTGGTGGTTGGTTACTCATTTTTATTTTTTTTGGTTCAATACAAACGACGAAACAAGGGCAGTTTGGTCCATGTATTTCATTAAACATGCATGTGCAAAAAGCACATGACCACTTCAAGTTAACATAAAACAACCGTGCTACTGTGGAGGGGCTAGGTGTGTGTCTGTGTAACATAATGATGAAAATTAGGGGAGGTTTATGTAAGAGTAAAATAAGGGGATATAAATGTAATAAGTCATAAACATGGAGGAGCTTAGCATAATTTGATTTTTTTTTGCTTTCTTTTTGGTATTATAGATTATAATTTTTCATATTGAAATTTGTTATTGAACAAGTCTTCTTATTGCTTAAAAAAATCTTTATTTCGGTTTTTAGAGAAGAGAATGTAAGATATAACATACTCACAATGACACACTTTATATGAATTTAGAACCATGTATAAAATAAAAAAACATGTCTTCCTACACACTTAAAATTTTAGGTTTTTAATGAAATAAACCTAACAAATAATGAGATAACAAAGGGGACCTAACCACATTTTTTTATTAACTCTAGGTCTTATGTAGACCTAGTAGTTAAGCCTACATTGTCTTACACAAATTAATATCAAGTGCCTAAAATCCATTAAAAATAAATCACATTATTAATGAACTTAAATATCACTAATTAATCTCAATATTAATCAAATAAAATGCCGCAATTAATTATAGTCGGAAAAATTTGTAGAAAAAACCTATCATAGAAATTAAGAATAGGTGATTCTAAATTTAAAAAAAAAAAATTATTTTTTGAGAAAAAAAATAAAAATATGTTATTGTTTTGTAAAGGATAATTGGAATATGAATATTTTAGGCAAATAATATTTTCATTTTTGAAAAGCTTTAGAAAGAGAAAATAATTGTTTTTTAAAATAAGTAGAATCAAATACACAAGTATTGCTTGGTGAATGTGGTTGGAAAAAAAATGCCCTGCAGGCTGCAGCTGTGTGCAAACCTAAAATCAAATTGATTCACAAGTCGCATAACTGTCAAGTATTTCATGTTCCCATTTTTTTCTTGCATTTTTTTTTCTAAAACAAAATCTCCGTTTTGTGAATCTGGCTTTATAATAGATTTAGACATTAGTGGAAACTGATTTTCCTATCTACAAAGTGGCTATTAATATTAAATAATTTTTTCTTTCTTAAGTTTTAATTTAATTATTTTTTGCTCACTTTACCCCCTTTTGGTAGATCTGGTTTTTCTTGTGTCCTGATAATTTGGATATTAGAGGAAAATGATTTTCCTATTTGCAGAAGTGCAATTAATATTATAACCTTTTTTTCTCAAGTTGTAAATTAGATGGTTTTTTTTTTAATAACCAAAGGGGACTAAAAAGGCCCGCGAAATCAATTCCGTTGCAGATGTTTTTGCTCGATAATATTGTTTCCTTTGCTTTTGTTGTTTTTACAGAATTGCTTCCAAAGCGCCATATCAAGTAACAAATGGGCCTTCTTACAAGCCGGCTGAGGCTATGGGGCTTGGGCTGGGTGCTACTTCACCTCAAATCTGAGTGCAACTACAGTATATGTTGTATTAAGCATATATTTGTTGTGAACTGAAATGCTAACTGGTTCAGAAGTTTCTGATTATATTTTGGGGTTTTCTTCATACACTACATATTTCTTCATACACTATATAAAATTTGAAAATAGCCAAAATACCCCTGTCAACAGCTTTTAACTCCATGACACTTCCAAGATACCTCTCTTCATACATTTGTTGGTTTGCTTTACTTTGGTGGTTGTAGAGTTGTTGATTGTGCACTTGTGGTTGGTGGTAGTGAAGATTAGTGTTTGCCTTCGTCGGAGTGGAGCTGGTGGTGGCTGGGAGCTGCTGGTCATTGTTGGTGGTTGGTTCGCTTTTTTAGCTCAGGTATGTTATTCCATATGGATCAGCTGATCCATATGGTCCATATACAATGTTTATTTCAAAATAATTATGTTAAAAAAAATTAAAAAGGCTTATAATGGATGTTTAGTATGGATAAATTGAATACTTAGCTATGTTATTATTTATTTTGATTATTTTGAATATTATATTTTTGAAAATTGGATGTTTTAATTGTAAATTTTATCATTAGTTAATGTAATTGATGTTGTATTTGCTATGAATTTATGAATTTAATGTTGTTAAATATTTATATTATGCGTATGTTGTATTTGGTTTATTGCATTTCTAATGACAGTGTTATTTAAACAGGTTGAACTGAAAGAGGACTTTCCTATTCCATTAATTGCATTCGGTTGGTCTTCGCACTGTTCCAATGAAGCAAAACACTGGCTGACTCCTTATATTGATCGAATGAGGCTGTATACTAAATCCATGACCTTACACACTGACCGTGTCAATTTAGGAGACGATTAAAAAATTTTGTGTGCTTCCTTTTTTGTAATGCAATAAATACTATTTTGCAATGACCATGACTTGTATAAAAAAATTATCAACGACACTAGTCAATATTTGTGTATTTTGTAGTTCGAATGGATATGATGTGCATGAATCGAATTAGTGAAAAACTTAGTCCAATAATTGTTTAACATTATCACAAATACAAAAACTAAATATTGAAACTTAATTAAAAGGTTAATAGCAAGTCAAAAAGGGAAATGTAGAAACAAAAATCAAAGTCACATCACATGGTCAATCATTCCCACCAAAGTCAATTAGTCCGACCAAGCCCTCTCCTTTGTGTATCCCTTAATCGACTGGTTCTGACAAACACGTTTCCTTGCGGAGTCACACTATGTGCCATGTGCAACAGGTGCTGTGTAGCATTGTACGCATCTGTGCCAAGGGTAACCATACACATGTTTAGCATGTGTTGTAACCCGTCGGCTATCCTTTCGCAATACCCTGAAACAATCATATAACATATCATGGTCATTATTTACTTTTATGCATACCTTTACTTATATTTATAAACAATAATGGTCGGGAACACTTTTGCTCATGTGATGTGTGGTTTGTGATATATGTACATATTTTTGGGGTCTAGTTAGGCATTTTGGTTTTGATTATTGGAGTCGTGGGTATTGAGGGTGCTTAGATACAATGATGGAATAACCATACTATCCTCCTTATATGCATATGGCATATTGACTTAGTTTATAAGTAAAGAGTAAAATAATTGAAATTTAAAATTCAGATAAACATTCATAGTCTGCAATTCTATTTTAATATGTACTAAAATCACTAATGACAGCTAAAGTAACTAATCATATCACATACTACATATTCTAGTTTCTAATTTAATTATCAATAGTTTTATATATTTAAAATAATTATTTAAAGTTAAATTTTCATAAATTCCATAAAAATGTTCCATACGGATCAGCTGATCCGTATGGACCATACAGATTACACAATCCATATGGTCCATACGGATCAGATGATCCATATGGTCCATTCGGATTGTGTAATCCATATGAACCTTATGGATTAGCCAATCTGTATGGACCTTCAGCCCATCCCGTCCCCATGAACGACCTCTTAGTAGCAGCGCTCACCTTTAGGCACCAGCAACCACCACGAACGGCATGACCTGTTGCAGCTTCGACGACCACCTACCACGACCAACTTGCACCACCAATGCCACCAAAGACAGCCTCTCAACGAAGAAGAAGACCAAACAGGCGCACAAGCGGAAACAGAAACCAACAGTGCAGCTGTTCAAAAATTCAAAAAGCTTATTAAAAAAACATAAGTTTATTTTTGGTATTTCATTATTATAATATAGTGTATGAAGAAGTTTGTATAGTGTATGAAGAAAAACCCTTATATTTTTTCCGTTGACGGGATAGAATCATGAATTTTTTTAAAGGCATTTGCTTCCTACACTAGTCACTTTTTCAATATACCAACAATTTTTCTTTAATCCCAAAAGTACCCTTCATCGTTATTTGTTGCTAGTGTTACATGTTTTTTGCTCATTTGGCTTCAGCAGCTTTATTATGGTTTTTTTCTTGAATTTTGTTCTCTTCCTTGTTGGTTGTTGTTAGTTATTTGTGTGGCATTGGTGATGATTTGTTGGCAAAGGTCGTTTTTAGTGGTGGTTCTTCGTTCACCGGACATTTGGCGCCATCGGAGAAGGTAAATGCGCTTTATAGTTTTACACCCATCCGTGTTGAGCATAAAATTACGTAATCCGTATGGATGATACAAATCCATAAGGATGATATGGATTGTGAATCCGTATGCTTCTTACGGATCAGCTAACCCGTATAATGCATATGAATGGTGAATCCGTATGCATCGTACGAATTAGCTAATCTGTATGATGCATACATATTTTTATTTTTTAAAAAATATTTGTTTTGATAATTATTTATTTATTTAAGCATAAACATGTTTATTTATGTTAGAAAAATAATTATATAATAAATAAAGTATTGATGTTATGATGTAAGATTACTATTAATTTGTAACAATCGAAATAAAATGAAATGGCAAGTGAAATGGTGTAGGAAGCAAACAACAAATATGTAAGGTTTAAATTTATTTTAATATGAAATGGGTAATGAAATTTATTTGTTGATACATTTTTTAATGTGGATATAATTTGTGATTATTGTTAACACTTTAATTTTATTAATGAATATTTTTTTGGATGATTTGTTAAGATGGACAATGATGAGTGGATGTATAATACTATTATGGATGAAGAAATGAATATGAATGAAGAGAATGAAGAGGAATGTGCTTCATTTGAAAATGTGAATTATTCAGTTGATTATTCTGATGCCCTCAATACCTATGAGGTAATTATATAGTTTTGTATTTTGTTAAACTTGTAGAATGAATGATTGTAGAAGATTTAACATGTATTATGTGTTTCTGTAGGTGTTTCATTCCTGTGAAAATGTTTTGAAATGAGCTCGTACTATTGCATATGATATTGGTTTTGTGGCCGTGATAATCAGGTCTGACACATCAATTGGAAAAAGAGGCAGGACCTCGTTTGTTTTAATTGGTTGTGAAAGGAGCGAAAAGTATAGATCATACAACAAGGATTTAGTAAGGCAGTGACTAATAGTAGAAAATGCAATTGTCCTTTTAAGCTGCGAGTGAAACCAGTCTCAAGAGGTGAAGGTGGATGGTGAAGTTAATATGTGAGACTCATAATCATGCTTTGGCTAAGTCATTCAGTGGACATCCATATGCTGGGCGACTAACTGAGGATGAGAAGACTATTGTTACTAATATGACAAGGAGCACATTGACAATAATGAAGCAAGTGTACAATGCACGATATGCATACCGTTCTTCACATCCTCAGTTAGTCGCCCAAGAATGCTTCAATCAATCCAACCACTCAACTCAAGAAAACAATTACAAAAACTTTCATTTGTTGAGTAATAAAGATTTCAACAAAGAATCACAAATTGAGATAGCAAGAAGAGAATAAAGAAAGTAATCAACATAAGAACTTATATTGGTTCACCTCTCAACAAGAGAAGCTACATCCAGTTTCTTCTAACCAAAACTTGATTAGAGTTCCACTATTCACAAAATTCAGTTCTTACAAGCTTACAACAATCACCCTTAATCAACCCTAGATTAAGAACAAAAATCTAAAACCCCTTTAGACTCCTAGTGACCAAGACATAGAGAAACCCTTCTCTACTCTTCCTTTTAGAGAACCCTACTCTAGAAAAGCTTTAACAAACTTTTGTAATAGTAACAAACAAGTTGAAAACTAAAAACGAATTACACACAGAAACTAATGGAGAGAAACAATCTGATGATTCACAGTATATGAATGCATATAATTACCAATCTTGATCAAGGTTGAAAGAAAACAAGTTTCAGACCAAACTCTCCAAGAGCTTCTTTAAAATCTTGTCCAAGAAGAAACCTTTCAATAAAACATGAATATTGGAATTTGTGGACAAGAGCTTTGTTACTTAGAGTATCTCTTCTCACTTCAGAAGGCTTTTGAAAACTATGAAAATTCGCAATGTAATGATCTATGTTTTTCAAAAGACCCAACTGCTTTTTATAGAAAACTGTTGTAATTAAATGTAATCGATTAAATCGTCCATGTAATCAATTATTTACACTTATGTAATCGATTAATTTCGATTAAAGTGTTCTTGAGCTTTCTAGAAAAGATACATGAACAAAGTAATCAATTAATATGACATGTAATCGATTACTACAAGGATTCTTGTTTTCAAAAACGTGCTTAGTAATCAATTACTGATAAATGGTAATCGATTAACATAGTCAGGACTTGTTCTGTGTTTGCACAATGTAATCAATTACTTAATGCCTGTTATTGGTTATTCTGTTCTTCATGGCTCAAGTAATAGATTACCAAATTGTGGTAATCGATTAAGGCAGTGCAAAGTTGGTTTTCCCAAACTTAAATAATGAGCACTTGACTTTATATGCAATCATGAAAACTTAGAGCTTTTTCGCAAGACATGTGCTTTTATAAAAACCATGAATGCAAGCCAATGAATGATGTTTATGCAATGCAATGGATCATAGGATGGAACTCTCATACATCCAAATATTACATATGCCTTCAGTTGAATGGCATGTAAAAGCTAAAACTCATCCAAGACAGAGCCTCATCATGCATCTTGATCCTCTTCAAGCTCCCCCTGTATTTAACAATATCCATTGGCATAGACTAAAAGATGAAAATGTTGTACGTGACATATTTTAGACACATATGGATTCAGTGAAATTGTGTAACGCATGTCATATGATATTCTTGATAGATAATACATACAAAACTAACAGGTACAGACTTCCTTTACTTAACATTGTTGGTGTCACATGTAACGCCTCTCTTTGCTCTCTCGTGCTTGATTAATTTTAGATGAAATCTTGTGTCCACTTTGTATTAGAATTAGATTAGTTATAATTTTTTTTTTCACGAAAATTCTTTTTGCCTTGCTTGCTAATGATTTGTTCGTAGTCTAACCGATTTTCCTCACCACGATTCATATAATAAGAATACAGTCCATAATACAGTATCCAAAATAATATACAGACAACTTATCACAAATTACATGCCACAAAATTACAAGTTACAACATACAGCTTCTCATCAAAACTTCTTCATCAATCTTCATCTACAGCTCATGCGTTTCTGTTTCTCTGCTCGCCCAAATGAATTGGGGTCATCACAGGTGTCAACCACAGACACAAAATGGGGTAAGTCTATGCCAAACATAGTTTGAATAATATAAACACGGATAGATAAAATCCACACAGCTTATACAGTGTACAAATCATCATACATATACCCATTGTGCGATGTATAGGATGCATGCTCGTCTTTTTATATGATGCATGACTGAGATCTCAGGTTATTAAATCATCAACAGTGGCCACAGTCAAGATAGCCTCACCCACTCTGGTGGCACAAATAAACTTATCCAACCAGTCGGGGTAGCCCAGGGGCGCGTAGGATAGTCACCTCCACCTATGTGATCATCATGGTGGTGTGGTCCTCCCTGTCTCAACTACCCCCCAAGTTCATAACGCGTGGACTCAGTTTAGCTATCTGACAACAACAACACGGTCTAGCCCCCGCCAGGCATATGCATATGAAAATGCATGAATGATTCATTTTATCTTTTCAACTTATATGTCTTTTAGAACAATACATAAAACTTATTTCCATCATCACATAAAACTTTACACCACAAATCTCAGCATACTGCCATAATTCACCGCAACTCTTGAAATCCATAAGTAATCACCATACGACACAAGGATTCCAATTATTCCATCAACATAATACAATTCTTGATTCATTTCTCAACATCAAGACATAATACCACCAAACAACATATTGACTTTATCAACGTTTATAAAATCATTTATCATAGTATAAGTTCCATGAATTTTAACTTCACATCACTTTGAATAATACACCATCTTAGTTTAAATCATTTCATCATGGATATAATTCAGCTCCAATCAATAAAGATTCAAATAAACAAGTTTTAAACATATTTTGCTCATTGAAGCAAATTATCAAACACATGGTGTGCAACATAGAATATTTGTAAAAGAAAGCTACTTAACATTATTTTCCACATCCTAGACATATTTCCAATCAATTTCTAACATCAATTTAAACATAGATACTTAAGGAATCATAGCATAATTTTCGGCCAACATCAACATATCTCCTTTAACAACTATAGTTTTTAAATGATTATTTTCTTAAAGAAAACTATACTACCTCAAATTTTCGGTTAATTCCCTCTTTGATTCATGGACTTAAGTTCAAGTTATTTATCCCTTAATTATTTGTTAGACTAGAATTAAGTTACTTAGCTAAACAATTATTCAAACTCTTTGAGACATTTTATCGAACATCTTGTATACAAACTTCATGAAATAAAGCAAGGAACATTATTCAAACTAGGCTCAACATAAACTCCCCATACCTTGGTCTTCTAAGCTTTTTGGACAGCCTTCCTTATTTGAAATTGAAGAATCCTTGCTCCTAAAGTGACTAGACTTCACGTGAAAACTTAGGATGAAAGGCTTTGGTTTTTGTTCTAGGTAAAAGGTAATTTGGAAAAAAATAAAATGGAGAGCTTTTGGTGCTCTATCTTGCACGGCCATGCCTCTTTTGGACAGCCCAATTTCAGTTTTCATCTCCTTTTATAGGCTAGGTTACTTGGCTTTAAGTGAAAAATATCATAGAACTTCATCATTGCCTTGCTTTTTGGTTGTTCTCCTTTTATTGGCTAAGGATTTTGGACCTTACAAGTGTCTTTCTTCATGAGAATTCCACACTTTTCCTTGTTTTCACGTGGCCTACTCCAGCTAAGTGCCTTCTCTTTGATTTTTTTATTCCAAAACCGTGGGTAGCTTAGACTAAATCATAAAAATTTCTGCCCAAAACCCGTGTTACAAAAAATATTCATTCTGAACTTGTTAACCGTTGGATCTTCTTAAAATTTTAATGGTATACTCCTAACTTACATATCTAGATTTTGACCGTTGGGATCTTTGAAATAAGGCCTAAAAATGTCTACGTTTTCTGCCCAAGGAAATAAAATAAAATTTGCTTCAAATATCTTTTAAGTATTTATAACTAGCTTTCCATTTGGACCAATAGCAAGTTCCTAAGCCTCTTAAACATCCATGTGTCCATTCTTGAAGTTTCTTAGAGCTTTTCTTCATTGATCTTGCATCATACTGCCAAAGCTTGTATTAGGAATTCTAATTAACCAATTTTTTTCCTTCAATTACATGTAATAGCTTCTCTTGAATTCTTATTGGTCCATTTTGCCTTGAATTACTAAAATTACTATACTAACTTATTTAGGTAACCTATTCCTTCTATAATTAGGCAAAACTTCATAGATTACATCCATCCTTTTCCTATAATTTTCTGATACTCGAGATAGTCTAGATTAAGCTCTTTTCAACCTATTTTCCAAGATTCGTAGAAATTTTATTTTAGGGTTCTCCGCCTCCAACCTTATTGATAATTTGTTATCAAAGAGTATTTTATTCTATACTCAGGTTCCCACAAATTTCTAAAGTCATCTTGGTCAGTTTTGACCTAGGGGTATTTTGGTAATTTTACTCTTCACTCTAAGGGTAAAATCGTCATTTCTAAAAATGTTCAAGATATCTCTGAAATTGTTACCCTGGAGGTATTCTTGGTCGTTTTCAAAACATTCAAGGGTATTTATAAGATTTCCTTTTTTTTTTTTTAAAATATCTGGCTAAACTACCTAGGGGTATTTTGGTCATTTATCAAAATATCCAGGGGTATTTGCGTCATTTCTCCCAAATCTTTATACTGCCTCTGATCAACATTTTATCCTGGTGGTTGACTATGCTTCCAAAATTTTGGGGTGTTACATCACACCTATTGGGATAACATTTTCAACTGCATTTGTCTATTTGGAAGCTGAATGTATCAACAATGTTGTGTGCACTCTTGAACGCTTTATAGACATTTTTTTGAAAAGTGAATTTTTCCCTTAGGTTGTTGTTACAGATAGAGATTCAAGATTGATGAATGTAGTGAAAAATGTGTTCCCTGATTCAACCAACTTGTGTCGATTTTACATTGGCAAGAATGTCAAGGCAAAGTATAAAACCTTTGTTCGACAAAAAAATGCATGGGACTATTTCATGAAAGCATGAGGGAGTCTAGTTGATTGTGCTAGTGAGAAAGGATATGATGACGGTCTTAATAAATTTGAAATTGCTTGATCACCATGGCTAGCATTTGTTGATTATGTCAAATACACATGGTTGACTCCCCAGAGACAAAGGTTTGTAATAGCGTGGACAAATCAAGTATTGAATTTTGGAAATACCACAACTAACAGGTATGATAAGTGTAATGATTGTTTAATTTTATAAGTTTTAACAACTAGAGACACATGTTGATTGACAAGTTGTTTTGTGTGCAACACTGCAGGGTTGAGTTGATCCATTGAACCTTGAAGAGACTACTACAAAATAGCCTTGGTGATCTATGTAGTGTTTGAGATGCCATCGGCAACATGATCACCTTGCAACACAGTGAAATAAGTCATCATTTGAGCGAAGCACACACGTGGTGGGACATGTCTTTAGAGTTACCTTGTACAAAAAAGTTATCGACTTGGTGTCAAGGTATGCGTTAAACCAAATTGCTGTGGAGTTTGAGCGAGTCAAATATGCGGGTATTGATAGTTCTCGTTGTGATTGTGTTATGAGAACAATGCATGGTCTGCCTTGTGCATGTGAGCTAGCTAGGTATATTGTTCGCAGTATACCGCTTAACACCATACATATGTTTTGGCGGAGGTTAAAATTTTCAGACCAAGGTATAGATGAGTTAGAAGTTCACATAATCAAAGAGATGAATGCTATATCTAAATGGTTTGAAAGTCTTGATGTGGGTGGCAAAGTGAGTCTGAAGAGTAAACTGAAAGAACTTGCATATCCTGATTAAACATCGATGTGTCCTCCTAATGAAAAGGTCAAAAGAAAAGGTGCTCCAAAGAAACAACTAGGCAAACACCAAAGATTAACCAAGAGGGATTCGTCTTACTTTGAGTATGTGGATGCATTAAATTATGTGCAAACTAGTTGCTCAACACAAAAACGATCTGCATCATCATCTGAACAAACAAAATCGAACATGAACATGCCATTGTTGGATCATTTTCATCTAAACATGCAAGATTTCATTTTAAACACTGTTGATGTTAAAGCTGATGATAATTGTGGATATCGTGTAATTGCTGCCTTATTAGGTTATGGTGAAGAATCATGGTCCTTGGTGCGCAACCATTTGCTTAAAGAACTTGCACAATGGTATGATGAATATATAGCCTTGTTTGGTAGGTTACATAGATATGAGCAGTTAAAGCGGTCCTACTTGTTAATGGGTGATTGAGTATTTTTGGTTTAATATTTTTCTATTCTTCTTAGCTTATTTGACTTCTCTTGGTCTTTTATTTTTCCATTCTAATTCAGTTTTTGCCTTAGGCAAACAAGTGGGCTTAATTGATAATTGGTGTTTATTTTCGGAGTTCTTGCTTACTTGATCTATCTTCCTTGTATAAGACCTAAAGAGCTCTACAGAACTCCAAATTGTGCATATGAGTAGTCCCTAGAAAGATAAGAAAAAGATCTACAAGTTTGTCAAAGATAATCCAAGGCCAATTCTATCATTTTGAGGGTCATTTTAGGCTTGGAAGTTAGAATCACTGTACTTGAATTTTGGGCTGCGAAATTGGTGTAATTAGTAATTAACTAGATTAGTTGGACTTCATTGTGGCCCATCCTTTCCTACTGACTCAGTCACTATATTTAAGTGATTTTAGTTATTTGGATGGACACACTTCATTTTAGCAAAAACACATTTTGTAGTGACTTTTAGAAGTTTTTAGAATTAAAACCCTTTCTCTTATTTTCTCTCAACTGTTCTACATTGTTCTTCACTGTTCTTCATTTTCATTTTTGTTCTTCCCTTTCTTGCACTTATTTCATGGGGCTTTCATTGATGATGATCATGGAAGGCTAAACAATCAATCAATCCAATTATCCAAGCCCATGCAAGGAGAATTTGAGTTCTGATTTGGTATTTCAAATTTTGTGTGAATGTTCACTTTCTTCTTCAATCCTCTATTCGATTTTCATGATTATGAATGTGTTTAGGATTGAAAGTGGATTAGGTTATGGATTCATTTCCTAATTTCAAATTTTAATCACAAATTATTTGGATGATATGTCAATTAGGTTTGTGGTTTCAATTAATTTAGGGGTTAATTCGATTGAACTGCTTCTAATGAAATTGAATGAAATTTCACAACAAAATCATTATCTGAGAACTATGATAATTCGTATTGCTTGGTTTGGTGAATTGGATTGATGGTTTTTAATATGTTTTAGAATACCTTTTATCAATTCTGTTAGTTTCTATTTTGTTACGTTTTTCTGCAATTTTTATTCACGCATGCAAACTATTTGATAAAAATTCCCCCATTATTTACTAGTGAATTGAAGTTGGAACCATATTGATTGTGTCTCTGAGTCGACCTAGGTTAATCCTGTTCTACAAAATTAGCGTAGTTTAATTGTTTTGAAGCGATACGACATCAGTTATCAATGGGTTGGCAATGGTAATTTTAATTTCACCAAACACATGCAAATTGCTTAATATTTTTTTTTATCATATTCATACAATTTTGTACGTGCAGGTAGCCATGGATAAGTGGATGGACATTACCAATATGGGTTATGTCATTGCATCAAGGTATAACGTGATCATTGTTTCCATTTCTGTCAAACAAAGCATGACCTTTTTTTCCTCTTAGAATCATACCGCCTAGAGATACTGGTGTTCATCGCATTATATATATTGGTCATGTCTACGACAATCATTTTGTTCAGGTATAACAATGATCGGTTGACTCTATTTATTGGTAGATATTTAAACCAAATACTTATCAAGGTATATACCCATTGGTTATTGTAACAGGTTTTTTTGAGAGATGAATTTCTTATGCCATTAGTAGCTTTGTTATGGTCAAGACACTGCCACAATCAAACAAAGTAGTGGCTGATGGCTTATATTAATCGAATGCAAGTGTACACTAATTTGATGATGTTACGCACACAACATGTTGATTTACAAGATGATTAACTATTTAGGTTATTGTTTGTATGTTTGTCAAGTGCATATGTGTAATGGTCACAAACCAAACAATATTTTGGTCGCATCACACTTTTAAGAATCTATTTACCCTCATATATTTAATAATATCTTTTTTATTTTTACAAGTATTGCATTTCATTAATCTAAACATTATTTAATGAAAAAAAGTAAAAAAAAATATTATATGTTAAAAGATAAATAATATTTGAATAAAATCATCCTTATTTTGTAGGACTTACTCTACTTGGGGGAGTCTAGTTGAATGATCCCTAAGGTCTGACGATATTTAAACCGTTATGGCAAAAGAAGTATACTAGTCGACAATTACACTAAACAACTGGGCTACAAATACTTGTTGCCACCATCTTGTGCTTGAAAGTCTAATATTTATATATAAATCTTTCAAAAACATAAGTCAATAGAAGACAGTCAACAAAATGATATACACGTGTCTACTAGTCAACAGTCAATAGTCAATAGTCAATGTCAAATCGTCCTCAACGTCATTCAACAGCATATGTTCCCTGTGGATCTCTCCTACGCCTAGCCCACATATAGACAATTCTATCCTTAGTAACACCGCGAGCTAATGTTATACACTGGTCTATAATGCTGTATGCATCTGTGCCAGCTGTTACCATCCTCATGTCCATCATGTGTTGCAATCGTTCTCCAATCTTTTGGCACACAACCTAAGGGAAATTCAAACATCAATATAGTAATTGTAAATATTAAAGAAACTTATTTTAAGATTTTAATAACTTAATGGCAAGACTATCATACCATTGCATGTTGCAGGATGTCAATATCATTAGAGGCTGCTACAGACGAAGGTCGAATAGGGTCAACCATAGGAGGATGTCGACTAGTATCCCCAACAGCTGGCAGAGTCATGAACAGGTGAGATATCCGATAAAACCATTGTAGATACCCACCAACAGACTCACTAGGAAATGTCACCAAGTCTCCAGTAGTTGTTAGGTACTATGAAAAATGCATCTATCTGTGATCAACGTCTTCTGTCGATGCAGCTGCAGAGGCTTTGACTTCTGGAATCCACTGAACATATCCAAATTTTTGAAGCACCCTTTGGAGTTGGTGGGACACAATGTATGGACCCCATCTAATTTGATATGAAAATAAAGATATTACCTGAAACTCTCTGAAACCACGATGACTAACATAAGGTGTCCAACAAACGTCATCTCCCGCCAACCTATCCAATCGCTTACGATAGGTGGTCAAGGGTAAGGACTTCGCATCCTTCCATCGGCAGGCATGTGGTAGAGTCTCCTGGTACTACTCATTTGCTATCACATTCCCATGAAAAATGCTCATAAATACAACACTACAATTACAAATACATACACCACAATGAATTTGTATATAGTACACATTAAAATTCTAAAAAATGAAATACACAATTGTCAAGTGAAATACCTGCAAGAAAGTGATATAGCTGACAAGATATTTGTCGTGGTGCTGACATGCATAATTTAAATTCTTGTACATGTGGACCAGTGTAGCTGCTCCCCTGGCAAAACCCCCACATTGCTCCAAATCACAAAATGTGTCCAAATATATAACACTAACATGTGTCGTGCTCTTGTTAGCAAAGAGCATGCATCCAACAAGATGAAATAAATAGGCTCTGGCTGCTACAACCCACTGTCTTGCCTCACACCTGACATGGTAAATGTCACGCAACCAAGAAAGTCGAACATATGCCCCCATGGCATTGCTTGCACTTAACTCATGCTTCTTGTACAGTCACATCAAGCAAATCAACCAATAACTGCATCGCCTTAGTTACATTAATTGGAACATAACTTTTAAAGGCCCCAATAATTGGTATATGCAACAACGATGAGACATCATCCAATGTGATCGTCAGCTCCCCTACAGGCAGGTGGAAACTGCTGGTTTCTGAATGCCACCTCTCCACAAAAGCTGACAACAGGCATCTGTCTCCTTTTTCCACCGAGCATATAATCAAAGGGCTTAGGCTGGTCCCAGCAACTAACCCTTCAATTTTCGGTGCTGGCTTTCCAAATTTCATCACTTTCCTTCCGTGAGACGCCAACTTCAACTTACGGCATTCCTGCAAAAAAATTTGAATTACAAACATTAAATAAAATATAAAATTATAATTCTCTATCTAATTAAACACAAAACTACCTCTCCTGCCCAAACTCTAGTGACCACGTGATCACCATACCCTGTCAACAATAATGTATCTTTCAACCCACCCGAAAAATTTGATACATCAGTCCCACCATCCTCCGTAACTTGGATGTGATGCTCTTCACGAATGTCCTCAGCAGAAGCATCCTCTGAAACAGTTGCACCTCCCCGTTGTCTTTGTGCCGATGTTGTCGGCCTTCGATGTTCAAGAGCATTCTCAGCAACAGAAGGCGTATCCTTAGAAACTGATGTATCTCCACCTAATGCTCTGTCAACTACTCTGCCTAAAGTCCGACACAAGCCTCTTGTTTTAACCATAATCTACAAATTTAAAAAATACTTTGTCTAAGACTTCAAAGCACAGGCGTAATATATATATATATATATATATATATATATATTTAACCCTATGTAAATTAACAAAACAATGAAATACTTGAACATCGAATACATGAATTACAAATTCCTCCTACAAAATAATTTAACCATTCACTCTATTGAATACACAATGGGTCACAACCCATCCATCAATACAAGACTAATAAAATCTGAACAATTCTACAACTACAACTATTTCTCTAAACCCTAAACACATCAATCAAATGCTAACATGCCACCATACTTGACAATCTTTTATTATGCACACACAACCCAACCATTTCATAATTACATATAAAACATTACACTAAATATTATTGTCTATATTGGTTTAGTCATTAACAAATTATGGCATTATAACGAATTCAAGATTACAAAAATTATAACCAATTATGACATTAATATATTTGCTTACAAATTATGACACTATAACCATTCAAGCTACAAAAATTAAATGAAACATACCAATATATATGTTAATTAAATTTTTTTTATTAAAATGTTAAATTTTTAACAACATTAAGGCTCATACGGATTGCACAATCCGTATGAGACTTACGGATTTGCAAATCCATTTAACATAACAAATCAAACATGCATCAGGCACTGGAGGCGACGCCACACAAAATGGTGCAGGCGAGAAGAATGAAGATGACTAGAAGACGACATCCATCAGAACAAATGGTGCAAGCGAGAAATGAAGAAGGTGTAGCAAAAACAAAGGACTATTCTTGGAGGAGCAATTAAGGAACATTTTCCCAAGTGTTTGACAACAGTGGTTGTGGCTTCACTGTCATGGAGTTGGCACACTTTGTGGTCATCCTGGAACATGTCTTTTATTATTATTATTATTATTATTATTCGTAGAAAAAAATTGAACTCAAGTATCAAGAAATTTATAATAACCCAGCTTAATCAATTAAGCAAACCTCTTTTACACCACACCAAAAATCACTTATGGGTGGCAATTTTTATGTCCTTTAGTAGCCATATAAATAGCCATTGTTTCTTTTACCAACAATCCAATGATAGTTGGTGTATCTAGGGTTGCTAAAACCCTTTCCAGTAAAACTATAGGTTTTAGTGACTATTTTAATGGTCATCAAAGGTAATTTTTTAATTGGCCCATTTCTACCTTTTTAATGACGTTTATGTATTGCTAGTAAAAATTCAAATAAACTATCTTGACCAATCTATGAATTACTACAACTATTATTTTTTTTATTTGCTAACAAGAGAGGATCCTGTTATGGAAAAGAATACAAATTTATTTACTACAAAGTCACAAAATTAGTAGGTCCTATCACATACAATGCTCAAATTCATGCATGTAGTCAAATTCATATATTTCTCTTTTTGATCAAGGTTTATTCATTGTCATATATTTCTCATGACGTGGGCTTTGGCACTAAATACACAGTCCTCATGCAATATATTTCACCCAACAGATTTGTTGTACTACAAGGAAATGAGGATGATCAAACGCAACCTATGGAGATGGGAAAATTAGTTGACCAACCAATGATGGACTAGCAGGATATGATACTTGAGACATCCTTGGGTGACCATAATGCAACAACATAGACTACAGTACCAAGTTTCTAGTCCATGCTCACATGTTATGGACTTGTTTTGTAATTTTAACATTGTCACATGGAACATCAGGGGGGCCTTAGGTAAGGCTTCAAGATGTTATGTTTGAGACATAGTTAATTTGCACTGTCCATCTATGTTTCTATTTTTTTAGACCCATGGTATTTTTTCCAAAGTTAAAACTTTTGTGAATAATTTGTGTTTCAATCCGTTGTTTATTCAAGAAGTAGTGAGCCATTCACGTGGCATTTGGGTATTTTCTTGAGTAATTGATATTACTTGCTCTTTACTTTACTTTATGAGCCAAGAAATCACGTTCTCCATCAATAAGAGAACTTTCACCTGGTACGCTACAACTATCTATGTGTCTTGATAATTGCTAAGTATATGTAAAGTTGCATGTAAATTACTTAGCAATTATCTATTCTTTCTCTCTTTTAATGCATCTTTTTGTGATTAAAATATAGGAATTAGCTTTCTCTGAGCTTTTATCCATTGAATGCTGTAACTAGTTGATTTATGAAGTGTTGGTTGCAAAATTTTTTTTTGTAGAATTCACCGCAAGGGAATGAAAGATGGATTTCAAGTCTGGAATTGCTTGCCCAACACATAAGAAGCTCGCTTAGCACAAACAGGCTCGCCCAGCACGAGGCCCACTCAGCGCGACCATCTCGATTAGTGTGTGGTCACTTATCCAACTAGACATTTTGAGGCTCGTTGAGCGCAAAAAGCACACGCTCAGCAAGCACCACGACTCAGGGCAGCATTTTAAGGCAAATTGGAGGGAAATCTAGAATTAATTCATTCCTGAGGGTAGAACACATACTTGGAGGTTTGGGGAGCTCTGTTAGGTCAAGAGGAGACATCCTTCTACACCATTGGGCTTCCTCTTCACCTCCTTCCCTTCCATTCCATCTTAATCCATTACCCTATCCTCCATTATTGTAAGCTCCTCATGGACATGAGGAGCTAAAACCCCCATTATTGGGAGTTCACCAACTGAACACTTTGATGTAAAGTTCTAACTATTTATTCAATGTTATTTGTGCATTATTGTGCTTCTCTGAGCTTTATTCATGCTTTTGGTTTGATCACCCATTTGTATGCTTTGTTTTAGGTTTTAACACATTGGAAAATGGTTATTGCTTTAAGAATTGAGAAATGTTTCTAAATGATATCATGTCTTGGGATAGAATGGTTTAATTTAGCCTAGGTTACATCGTGATTCCTAATCGTAATGCAAATCGTTTAAGATAACTCTTGAGGGATTAAGGGTGAAATTAAGTGATTTAGGTCTAGCACTTGGGGAATCAAGGTTAGATTATATTAGTGGATGTAGGTAATCGTATTTAACTTTGAAAAGAGAAAAACCCTTTTATATTGCATCAAAGTAGTTCCAGTTAATGAACTCCTAACACCAATCACATCATATTCCCACTGTCCATACTCCAAGTGTTTGTGTCTCTTTCCTTGCATTTATTATGCTTCCAATTTATATTTAAGTATAGTTTAATTTAATGCAACTCAATTTACAAATCAATTCCATTCGTTAATTACTTGAAAACAAACGTATATTAGTCCTGAGTACAAGCAAAGTCCCTGTGGAAATCGACATTTGGACTTATCGGATTTTATTACTTGACAATTCGGTGCGCTTGCCGACTGCTTAACAGGTCTCCTATGCCTACATTCGAACGTAGCTTTGGGATGACCTAGGGGTATGCAACAACAAATTAGTGGTCCTTGGATGCTGATTGGAGATTTTAACAAGATTATAAGTCCCCCAGATGTCTCTGGTGGATCCTATATTGTCCCTTGTGCTTGTCTTATGGTTGATATGATGAGAGAGTGCGGTTTTATGGACATGGATATAGTTGGGGGATGGTTTACTTGGAAGAATAATACTTAAAATGGTGGACATGTCCAGAAAAAACTTGATTGATCTCTTGTTGATTTTTACTGGCGGCTCATGTTCCCTCATGTTCTTCTTAAGGTTCTTCCAATGCATAACTTAGATCATAATCCACTTATTCTTAGCTGCTTGAAAACGATGAGGAGAAGGGTAAAGTCTTTCCACTTCCAAGTTGCATGGATATCTCATCCTAATTATGAATCAATTGTTCAAAATGCTTGGGGGTCTACACATGGTAATGTCAACATGAAGCTCGACATCATTAAGAAATGTTCCACTGAATTTAATGAGAAGATTTTTGGAAACATTTTTAGAAGAAAGCTACAGTTAGAAGGAAGGATTACAGGAGTCCATAAGCAGTTAGATGTCTTCCCCTACTCTAATATTATTATTCTTGAGAAATAGCTGTAGGCACAGTATAACCAGGTCTTGCACTAGGAGGAGATGCTTTGGTATAAAATATTCAGAGATCAGTGGATTAAATTTGGAAATAAAAACACAAAATTTTTCCATACACAAGTTGCCATAAGGAGAAGAAGAAATAAAATTTATGGTCTAGATATTGGTGGAATATAGTGTGTTGATGAAGAGTTGTTGAAAAAAGAGGCCCTATATTTCTTGAAAAAGCTCTTCCACTCTGCTGATCATTGCCAACAAGATAGTCTACACATCCTAGGTATTCCTTAGGTTGATTAGGAACTCTACAATAGCCTTGTCCAACCAATTTCAGAGGATGTTAAGCCAACTATTTTTTCTATGAACTCCTACAAAGCCTAGGTGATGATGGCTTCCAACCCATCTTTTTCAAAACATATTGGGATGTGGTTACTACTGATGTGTGGACCATGGTAGCTACAACTTTCTCTACAAGATAAATTGATCTGTTTCTTGCAGAAAGTCTCATTGTGCCAATTCCTAAAGTGGAGGTTCCAATGTCTTTTACAGATTTTCAACCTATAAGTTTATGCAATGTGTTGTTTAAATCTATCTCCATAGTACTGGTCAACAAAATTCCCTCTCATTTGGATCACTTGATTGGACCACTTCAGAGTAGCTTCATTCCCAATGGAGGTATGTCTGATAATGCTCTAATCTGTCAGGAAATTGTTCATGCATAAGAAGAAGAAAGGAAAAAAAGGATTTGTCATGTTCAAAATTGATTTTGAAAAAACGTATGATAGAGTGGATTGGGTTTTTTTATATAAAAAAATGACAATGCAATAATTTGGTTTCCCTCCTCAGATAGTTACTCTAATTATGAATTGCACCATTTCCACCAAGTTATCATTGAAATGGAATGGTGAGAAGCTACAAAGTTTTGAACCTAATATAGGGCTTAGATAGGGAGATCCCATGTCTATTTATCTGTTTGTGATATGCATGGAAAAATTATATTTGTTTATACAACAGAAGGTGTAAGAGAGAGCTTGGTTGCCAATAAAGCTTAAGTCTAATGCTCCCAGTATCTCTCATTTGTTTTTTGTGAATGACTGCTTGCTTTTCACCGAGGCCAAATCTTCCCAAGTGAAATTGGTTACAAAGATTCTTTATGCTTCATGTCATGCTTCTAGATTGTGTGTTAATATCCATAAGTCCAACTTCATGACATCCAATAATGTGTCTAATGAAAAAATGGATAAGTTTAAAATGATCTTTCACTTTCATCACACCAGGCAAATAGGTAAATATCTTGGATTTCCAATGCTGAAAGGGAGGATACTGAATAGTGATTTCAACTTTGTTCTTGACAAGATCAATTCAAGACTAGGTAGGTGGAAAATGAACTTGTTGAACAAGGTAGGCTGTGTGACCTTAGCTAAGTCAGTTCTCTTCTCAATGCCAATATACACTATGCAAAAGTTTTGATTCCCGGAGGGCGTATGTGATAGAATTGATGCATCAAGTTAAAAATTTATTTGGGGAAGCAACCACTGTCATTGGTTAAATTGAGATACTCTAACCTAACCCTAAGCTCATGCCGGTTTAGGGATTAGACCAGCAAGAGATGTCAACATTTCTCTTATTGGAAAGCATATAAACATGGGAAATGCTCCATGATAGGAACAAGTTATGGGTCCAGTTATTGGAGAAACAATACTTGCAGGTGGGAACTATATCACATGTAGAGGTAGTGGAGAGCTCATCATATACATACAACTCTATAATAAAGGCCACTGATTTTCTCAAATTGGGATTCCAGGTTCGTATTAGTAGGGCAGACATATCTATTTGGTATGATAAATGGTTACAGAATGATTACTTGTGCCAACTTGTGCCATATGTAAATTTTCAAGACACTGAAATGAGACTACGTGATATATATCACAATGGGAGACGGTGTCTTAATATGTTGGCAACTGTGATTTCAAATGAATTCAAGGAGGAACTTCAGAATCATATCATCAATAATGAGCTGGATGATGGTATCATTTAGGGACCTTCATGCAATGGTGTTTATACATCTGTTGGCACCAGAAATTCTAGAGAAAACCCATCCAAGGAAAACAACAAGAACAAGAGTAATTCTGAATAACCTCCCTTTCTTATTAACGATGACAGTGTTATATCACCAACGCTACTACAACCTGTATCGATTAATACAGTAATTAACTACCCAAAGACAAGGCTCCTCACTCCCAATATATGAACTAATTGAGAAATGGTGAACACTCACTACGACCCCAGCAGCTACTGAGCTTTTCCTCACTCTCAGCCACTACCCTTTTTCCTTTTCTCTTCCGTAGCCTCACCCCCACTACTAACTAACTAATATTCCCTTCATCTTTCCTCCCTTTCTCTCTAAAATGGCCCTCACCATTCATAGCATCCCATGTGTCCCTTCTCGTAACAGATTTACTTTTGTCTTCAGCTCTTCCTTTTTGGGCCTTGCATGTGTAAACCTTGTCATAAGCTTTGAGGGGCCCATCAACACCCCCCTTCAAAATTCACCTTGTCGTCAAGGTGAAAAGAAGGAAACTGGGCCTGAAAGTCCTGCAAATTCTCCCAAGTGCAGTCACACTCTGCCAACTCCTCCCATTGCACCAGAATTTCCACTTGTCCATTCAACAATCGTCTGGCCTTGAGAATAACAGCTGGCTGGACCTGTAATTCTAAGGAATCTGACAAACGTCGAGGTAAATCCAACACTGGCGTAGAAGGATGAACCACCTTCTTCAATTGAGAAACATGGAAAACCGCATGAACTTTTGAATATTAAGGGAGTTTTAGCCTATAAGCAACTGGACCAACTTTCTCCTTGACTTCAAATGGCCCAAAAAAGCGAGGACTCAATTTCTGATTAATCCTCCTTGCTAGAGACTTCAACTTGTAAGGATAGATTTTTAAAAACACCCTGTGACCTACTGCATACTCTTCCTCCCGACGCTTTTTATCCGCTTGCAACGTCATCCTTTGTTGTGCTTGACATAAATTTTGTTTGAGTTCTGCCAAAATTGCATTGCGAGCCACCAGCCAAGCATCTACTGCTGCTACTGCAGTACTACCTGGTTCAAATGAAATAATGTTGGGTGGGTCTCTTCCATATAATGCGCAAAAAGGAGTCATCTGTGTAGACCTGTTATAGGAGGTGTTGAACCAAAACTCAGCCCAAGAGAGCCATTTAGCCCAACCCCGTAGATGAACAGTAGCAAAACAGCGTAAATAAGTCTCTAATGTTTGTCAATCGGTCCTGAGTCTGGAAGATGCAGCTACTAGAAAACATTCTTCACTTCCTTTGGCTTACCTTTCAAGGTAGCCTACCAACTAACATTTTCCATGTTTACTGACACTTTTCTGTTAATGATTTGTGTTGCAAGTGTACCAGTTAGCAAGAGACCATATCTCATCTTCTTCAAGATTGTCCTTACTCAGCCATGGTTTGGAAGCACTTGAAACTAGATTCTCACACTCTTTTCGACACAACGAATGTGTATGACTGGCTAGTCTCCAACCTCAAGTGATAATGGAGTTATGTTTGCCACTGGTTGCTGGATGTTGTGGAAGGCGCGAAATGCAAATATCTCTCAAGACAATTCATGGCATATCTGGAGAATCATTAGTCAGATACAGATTCTATATCAGGATATTAACCATTCAAACAAGCGTGCAATTACTTACAAGTAGCAGCGTCCCCCACCAACTACTATTAAAATTAATATTGACGGCAGTTCACTGGGGAACCCAGGCAAAGCGGGATATGGAGGGCTATATCGGGATCATTTAGGGAACTGAATAACTGGATTCTCAGGCAATTGTGGGATGTCAACTAGTTTGAAAGAATAACTATTTGCTATATTTCATGGACTCCAAGTAGCATGGAATGAAGGATACACAATCATCCTTTGTGAGACTGATTGCAAAACGGCGATTCATTTCATCCATGGCGCTACAGATCACTACCATCCATGCTATGCTTTGGTCATGTCAATAAAGAAGCTTCTCAATTTGAACTGGCAAGTTACTCTCTAGCATACACTTCGTGAAGCAAACTTATGTGCAGATTGGTTAGCCAAGTATGGTACAAGTCAGGATCAACTATATTTTGTTTGGGATAATTGTCTATCTCAGCTAGCTACACTGTTGCTCTCTGATGCTTGGGGGGTGATTCACTTGAGGATGTAATTTAGTTACTTTCCTCTGTGCTTCTCTTGTTCTTTTCATTTCCCACTCATAAAAAATGACGTTCCTTTTTTCCCCAACTTTCCCTTCTGAGCAAGGAGCACAATGATGTTTAATTTTAGGAAAAAGATGACAGCAAACATGCAATGTGGTACTGGGGCATATGCCTATGAATTATAAAAGGGGTTCCTAGCATAAAGTAGCTCAGAGTGGAGTGGAGCCATAATAATATGATTCCTTTATATTAAGGATTTTTTTCCATTGATTATATGTATTTTTTTTTATCGGAAACAATCATGTTGAAATTTTCTAAAATTATTTTTGGAGATAATTTTTTTCTTCAAAATATTTAATATAATCATATATTCAGGATTTAAATTGTAAATTTTAGATTAAACTGAAATACATCAATTATTTACATGCTTAGTGATTTTATAATAAGACTCTCTCTAGCTTGTTGATTTTATCTTCTTTTCTATTTTTCATTTATAGTGGGGATTGGTGAAATTGGGCCACACCAAGACTTGGATTCCCTAGTGATATTCACTCCACCTGGTGCTGAATTTCAAAGTGGTCCATCCTATGGTCCCTACTGTTAATAGCATCCACTTAAACACTACGAAATAACACATTTATGAGACAACTTGATGTTGTGTTCAACCGTAAGTTTCAAGATAAGAACACCATTTTCTAATCCACACAAGTATTTCTTTGGAGTGAAATTATGTAAATTTTGAGATTTTTTCTCTGATTTCTCCTGAATTTCACTCAACAAAAAATAGATAGGTGCATTTTCGCTACTACTTCACTTTGGACGAGATCCATTGGCCATATTTTTACTTCAAGGATCTCAGCTCTTAATTTAATCTTAAAATTTGATAATTTAATAGAGGTGAGATATAGGTTCACTCTTACTCCTTGAGTTCAGCCCACTGATGGAATTATTCTTTTTTTTCCTTCCTCTATTTTGAAACGTGCTATATAAAAGGAGAATTCTTATCATAGGAGCGTGGCTGGGACAGTTGCTTTTAACCCCGATACCAGGACTTATTTAATATGGAAAGTATATTTTTTAATCATATAATCATGTATAAATAAGTTTTAATTACACGTTTTATCATTCAACTATCATTATTTTACTAATCTTACGACCAAATTTTTTCATCATATTTTATCATCATTTTTTTAATTTTCGCTTATTTTATCATTCACTTTTTTTCACATTTTACCACAATATGTTTTAATTTTCGCAAAATGATAATATTTAGATAATAAAATCTGCAATTGAGCATGTAAATAATTAAGGTTACTTTTTTTTTAAATTTAATAACTTATTGCTGTTGTTAGGTCGCCAATGTTAGTGTTCTTATGAGAACATATTCTTCCTTGTTGCATGTTTGGGCAGCGTTTGAACTCCATGCATTTATATCCAAAGTGAGTAAACAAGATTAAAAAAAATATTATGTTTTGTTGGATGCAGCTAAAATTAAGTTTGGCATTAAATAAAGTCTGGTTGAATAAAAGTAAAATAAAACAATTTTAGCATTAAAGTATTATATTATATTTCATTTAAATTTGATTTAAATGTGAATTTTTTTTAACATGAAGTATTTCACTTTAAAATTAATTTTAAGTAAAAATTATTTTACAAAATCAGCATAGTTCAAAATTAATTTTGCAAATATTCTTTCAAACACACTATCAATCTTGTTCTTTTACAAGAAAAGTAGTAAATGAACAAAAAAGTAAGCTCGTAATTTCAAATATCACGTGTAAGTTTTTTTAATTAATTTATTTTAAATAATTTTGTATATTGATTATAAAAATATAAAATTGTTTCTTGCAATTATATATGTTTACATCCTATTTCTGGAGACTATACATAACTTTTTTAGGAATTGAGAAAAAGAAAAAGAAAACGTCATTTAAATAACATTACGATCACTCAATCATTTCTCGACTGTGTTAAAAGCTATCAAAACAGAATTAAACACAAGGTCCCCACCTATTTAATTATGAACTGCCACTTGTTAAAGCCGATTGAACCAAGTGATAAAAAAATAGTTATATTTCCTAAAAGACTTGACCTCAAAACAGAACATAGCAGAAAGCAAACCAAAAAAAAAAGTACAGAGTAAAAGGATAGAAGGATACAGAAAAAATTAAATCTGTGCAATTGAAATCGCAGATTTATAATTTTCTGAGATACAAGAAGAAGAAGAAAGAAAGCTCTTATTAGTATTCAACTACATCAAAATCTCTACTACTTTTTCGATCAAAAATTTTCCTATGGTTACACAGGTTTCTTAATTTTCTTTACGTATATAGCCTTAGATGATGTGAATTCAAAGTATATATGAGTCTCTACCAGAGACAGAAATTAAATGCTAAAGGGCCACAATCCCAGTTGAAAACATTTGGTCCCTTGCTGTATATGGTGAACTTGACATCACAGACCTTGAAGCTTCTGATCTACACCGTTCTTTGCGTTCATCGTCCATTGATATTTGCCTTGAACGACACTCGTTGCTACAAAATGCTTTCTCTCCTCTGCACACACCAATACAAAATAAATCATTAGTCCAACTTAAATCCCATAACCAAGGTTTTAAATATCAATTATGGTTTTATCGCGTGGCCCAAATCACGGTCAACGACCCTTTTTTAAAACCTTGCCCATAACTAAAATAAATTGAATAAATAATAAATAAAATGATCAAATTTTGAGCAAGAAGGACTTTGAATTTTGAATTTTTAAGTACCTGTACATGTAAATGTCTTTGCCATGGAGATTCTTTCGGCACAAGTGACACGAGCTGAGAAAATCCGAGGTGGGATATGACGGTTCATCTTCTTCAATATTTAAAGTTTGCGTTGGTGGGGTTCTTCTAACACCTCCTACACCAACGTTGTTGTTGTTGTTATTGTTATTAATATTATAGCAGTCATGTGTTAGAATTCCACCTTCACCGCCATCATAGTAAACCTTAGTGATGGTCTTGTTGTTAGGTACATGGTATGTCACAAACGTGTAATCCTCGGAGCTTCCAACGGGAATTTCATTCACACCCTTTTGAAACCCATGATGGTTTTTAACTGGGATTGGTACGGATCGGTTTGAATTTGATGTGCAAATAACGGTGTGTTTGGGCACAACGTCATGGCCTTGTTCCTCGGATGATGATTTTTTATCAAGGGCCACCACAATTCCCAGACCAACACCACCAAGGTCATAGCTTTTAAGGCCCTTTGGTGATTGCATCTTCAAGTTCATCATGTCAAACGGGCCTCTAGGGCTTCCGAGGGCATCAAAAAGGGCGGTGGGGCGGCTGCCGGAGACCAATAATTCGGAGATTTTTCCGATCAGCGGCTGAGGTCTCTTCCCCAACATGGCTACAAATTTGTGCTAGGGTAGCTAGAGTTCTGGAGAATAAGGATGGAGGAGATGGGTGTGTGTATTTGTGCCAAAGGTTATTGTGAAGGGTGGGATGTGAGATGTGGGTGTGTCTTTTATAAGACCAACTAGGAAGGGTATCATAGATGTTGTAAATAATTGATGGAGTGGTTGGACTAAGCCCGTGGTTTTGTTTGGAAGTATGTGGGAGATGATTGCTAGAGATATGTCCAACAAATGATTTTAAATTTATTTATAGAGTTTTTCTTAATCAAAAGGTATTTCAGATTTTTTGTTTGATACTAGATTAATCTACCTTCTACTAGGTTGGCATTTTAAAGTAAAATGATATTCTTAGTTATAATTTCATGTTTAAGTTGAAAATTAAATTTCAAAATATAATTAAAGAAGTTAGGTGTCGAACCACCTGTTTTAGAATTTTTAATTAATTTATCGAGTTATTAAACGTATGGTTATTTTACTAATTCTATTGCACCTTTAGAAAGATGCCTATGTTGAGATTCTTTAAACGTTAATGTTATTTATGGGTCACTTGTACATGGGCCAGTTTCCCGAAAAAGTCATTTTCAATGATTAAGACGTCACATAAAAAATTGTAGCACAGCGTTAGTTTAATATAGGTAAGTGCGTAATTGGGTGGTTTGATTATACAAATAATACGGCAGGCAATGGAGTAGTTTAATTGTTAATTTTGCACACCAAGGTTGATATTTGATTTACGCTTTCACCAATTACTTATAAATGGACAATACTACATAAGTGGTGTGTAAGTACTTTGGTAAAAAAAAAAATTAAATTAAATTGGATGCATGTTGTATGTGGTTTTGGAGTAGGATAGTTTCTCTTAGATAATATAACAAAACATTTTAACAGTGTTTATATTTTTTTCATAGAAGATATCCTTCAATCGATAATTAAAAATTAGCTCTTTTTAAGGTTAAAAAATTACTAAAATGAGTTGTGTTCCTGTAAGCAGAATCTTTTTCCATTTACATGATCAAGAATCAATTGTAGATACTCTAAGAAAATCAGTTGAATAATTAAGGGCATAAATTAAATTAAATACTTAATCAAAGACTACGCGGATATAATATTTCTAATTGTAAGTAAAACAAACTCCCTCCCCATCAATAATTCCTTAACCCTGATTGGAACTTGGGGATAAATAAAAATTAAAAGAACACACTTTTGGGTGTCTTTGTTCTCCCAAAGAAACCATCTTAACCGTTGGATGAAGCGGGACGTGTCCAGTGTTTAAATAATATGCAAGTGCAATGACTAGGTTATACTTGTCTCCCGTTGGTCTGGTCTTAAACTTTGAAAAGATTAATTTTGGTTAAATTATTCAGCAGTTTTAATTATTTGAATATTTTTATTTAAATTTTTAAACTATTTTTTTTTTCAATCGAGACATTGAACTTGTATTATTTTTAATTGAGTCTTTCTGTTTAATTGTTTGTATAAAAATTTAATTGTCTAGAGTCAACTTGTAGGTTTATAGTAAGGTTGTTTTAGGGTGAAGTCTAAAAGGCTTGTGAAAGAAAATAATATTTGACTTGACTGAAACTATTAGTTAAAGAACATGATTCAAAATACTAGATTTAGAATCTTTAGAAATGAGAATACTGATATGAGATGTGAGAATACTCATTGTATACTTGTTGAGGTGAAAATATTGAATTCCAACAATAATTAAGTTTTTGTGATTAATCTTTACTAATGAAAGTTAGACATAAGAGATAATATAGATATATGTTGATAATAACTCTTTCTTCAAAGTCAAACAGAAAAGATTATAAATATTTTTAATATTTTCTTTCAGTTATTTATATAGGAAAGGGTATATATTATATTATAGAGCGTTGATAAATTTGTCTCCGAAAAATAAAAATAAAAATTTTAATTTCCAAAAGCGAAAAAAGTGTGACATATCTATCAATCCATTAACTTTTATCCATTATCGTTAATGAAAGAGCCTATGTGACACATTTAGGGACAAATTTGTTAGTGCACTACACATTCATAACGAAAATGATTATTCATCCAAAATATAATTTAACATTCATCTTACCCCCATTTTTTAATCGTTACAATCATAACATTACAATAAGCACTTAAAAAAATATGAAAGCAAACATAAGTTAGAATAAACATAATAGTAAACATAATATTGATTAATAAGCATAATCTGTTTATTGTTATGAAATTTTTAATGTGATAATATCTTACTCAAAATATGAAACTCATACAAAAATGCGCAGTCATTAAGTTAATCCTTACAAAAAAAAGAAACTTAACTTGATTTTGCCATTACCTAATGTTGTCACAATAGAAATTTTAGAGCAACAAACAGATTATGTTTATTAATAAATATCATGCTTATTATTATGTTTGTTCTAACTTATGTTTGTTTTCCTATTTTTTAAATGTTTATTGCAATGTTATGCTTGCAACAATTAAAACGGAGAGAAAATGAAGATTAAATTATATTTTAGATAAATAGTCATTTTCGTCCTTAAATGTGTAGAACGCTAACAAATTCGTCCCTGAATGTGACACTTAGGTTCTTTCATTAAATATAACAGACAAAAGTTAACAGATAAATGATTGTGTTGTATTTTTTTCACTTTTAGGGATTAAAAATTCAATTTTCATCTTTTGAGAATAAATTTGTCAGCACTCTACATATTCAATGATGAAAATAACTATTTACCTATAAGAAACCAACAACTAATTCATCAAAACATTAAAAATATTGAATTCAGTTTCACTTAGATCAATGACATATTAATATTTTGTTTATATGATCATTTATCTTATTAAATTAGAATAAATGGAAATTTTGATATTTTATTATTTTACTATAACCATATATTTGTAATATTGCACATCAAATTGCAAGTATAAGAGGAGGAAGCTAGGAGAGGTTTGTCAATATAGTGGAGAAAGAACATGAGGTAGCTAGGAGCTAATATAGAAGAAGGATAATTTTTTATTTTCAGTTTCGCCTTTTCAATCTCATTCATCGATCTAATTAAAAGTGGTTATATTTAATAATTTATAACTTCATATTATATTAAGCTCTAAACCAGGTTTTTATGTTGTGTATATTAAACCCATCTTATTTGAGAGAGGTAGTCAAACTTAATAGTCATTGGATCAATAGTTGAGAAATAAAATGTTCCTAAACGTCCCCATTATTAAAGTAGATAATCCTTACTTAAACGCATTTATTATGAGTATTTAAACTAATTTTATACGTATAATAGAATAATTGAAATATTTTAAAAAATAAAATAATAAATATTGACTAAATAACATATTGCATCATAGAGCCCACTGAATTGAAGATACTTCTGCCTTTGTTTTACTATGATAGTGACGTGGTCGAGTCCCACTCCACAATTTTTTGTCGCCACTCAACAAAACTGCAATTACATCTCCCAAATAATGTATGTTATATCTCCTTTTTCTTCTTTTATTTTAAGAAAAAGACACAGAAAAACTAGCTGTAACCAAGTGTGTGTCTTTGCTCACTTATTTCTTTTATTCGTTAAAGCTATTTAGCTTGTATTTCTTTTATTCGTTTTAAGAAGATAGTTTGTCTTATCATATCACAATAAAATTATTATATAAAGATTTCATCTGATTTTAAAAAAATAGAATCAGGTTCCAGTATATAACCATTCGTCCTACCTCATCCCACAATATATATGGGGTGGAAGCGAGAACGGGAAAATGGACTAGAAAGACAAGAACATAAATGTGGAAAACAGGAATAGAATACGGAATTTACATGACTGCAAATAATAAATAAAGACAAAAATATATATTTAAACCATAAAAGTATACTCGCTAGCGTGGCAAGCCGTCGGGATGAGAGGGAGTGGATGAGAAGAGAAGATTTCAATTAACAGGAAACAAGAAACACATGCAAATGAGAAATCAAGATTTTATTTCTCAAAATATAAGATTACAGAAGATTGAAACTTAGAGGTATACCTAGGGAGAACTCTTTGAATCTGAACACACTAAAAACTTGTTGGAAGATTGCGAGACGCAATCCTTAAATAGACAAAACATTTCCTATTTCTACAGTTCTGGTAAACAAAATCGAAAAACCTACTGCTACAGTGAACAGTTCTGCACAGTAGTGTGCCGCAGGAAATGATGACGTAATGGTGTCATCAGATTGTCATCAGTCATCACCTAGATTGATGCCAAAGCATTCGTCTTCATTCTGGTAGAAATCGTTCGACGATTGTGAGGAGGCTTCGGCAGGCTCATCAGCTGGCTTCTTGGATGAGGAGTAGGCATCTTCATTCTCATTTTCCAAAAGATTAAAGATCATCTTCATATTATCGGTGAACTTTTCCTTCGAGGTGGAAGATGCCAAGGCTGCTATGACTTGTGATCTTTGATTGAGGAACTTGCATGCTTCTGCATCGGCTGCTTTGGTGAGGGTTGGATGTTGTTTAAACCAAAGCGATACTTGATCCGGATTGGCCCTAGAGTGGTCGAATTGGTGCCACCATTTAACCAGAGCTTGTCTCTTGAGCATCGGTAATTGTCCTTTTATTGACACATTACCATAGACATATCTCCATTGGAAGATCCAAGCAAGAGACAATTTACTAAAGAAGTGTAAGTCTACCGGAAAAGTATCATTTTTAGGGTGCTCAAACTTCTTTGTAAAGATGGTTAGGCCAAAGACTACCTCAGAGGGAAGTATCTCTAGGATTGGCCCATAAAAATTCCACCATTGCAAAAACCACTGGGAAACTTATACTAGACATTTTGTTTGAAATAAATAGGCCATGAATGCATAAAGTCTTTATTCTGAAAATGAAAGACATTATACCAAGCTGTTTGATAATCCCAATAAGAAAAACCAATGGGATCGTTTTGTGAAAATCTTTTTATCTTATTCAATTCTCCAAATTCCTTAGGTGTTAGCACTTTAAGAATTTGCAATGTTGAATAAGCGATTTGCTCAGAATACTTATTTTTATGGTGTTTAATATGGACTGAGTTGGTGTCGACCAGAATAAACTCATAAAGATGTCTTGTTTTGAGCAATGAGATTGGCCTATAATGAATCTGATTACCCTAGAAGTCTTTGGGGAAGATCTTCTAGAGGACTATGTTTGGTTTGGAATCCCAAAACTCAGGTTCCATTTGAACTACGTCCTGATATTTGTTTTTCGAGACATACTGAGTTTGTGATTTAGGCTTTTGAATTGTCAAATGTTCAGGTTGTTGAACAATGGCTTTGCCTTTTGGTTGGTGAAGGGTTAATGGAGTTTGGGATAGGTTTTTAATCATAGTTGCTAAGCTTTCATTATCTTCATCTTCAGAAGTAATGTCAGCCCATGTTTTTTATGGAAGGCCTTTTGGAAGGTGGGAAAGACCCTGTTCTTGAAGGGCCAAAAAGGTTTGGATTAGCAAGGCATAATCTGCCTTTGTTTGGGATTGAGGTTTAGGTTTCTGTGTAGAAGACTTAGTGATGGATTGAGGTAACACCCGGGTAGATGGTCCAGACTGGGTAGATGACCCAGATTTTGATTGCTTTTTGGGATCTCGTTCTTGTTTGGATGAAGATCCGGACCCTATATGGGTGATTAAGCCGGCCACGACTAGCCTAGGTTTGGTACTTTTGCCTCTACCTCTTCCTCGTGAGAAGGAAGATGATCATAAAGAGGAGGTGTCTTCTTGAGACGATCATAAAGAGGTTTGGCAAGATTACTCAGCTGAGGAAAGAAGTCAGCGACATAATTTAAACAACCGAGAAAATATTGGAGTTGAGTTTTTTCGATTATCTGGTCAGGAAATTTTTTTGAGAACTCGATAGCACGATTGATAGGAGTGATAGTGCCCTGGTAGATATTGTGACCGAGAAAACAAATTTTTGTCTGAAAAAGATTGATTTTAGTTTTAGACAAAGCAAGACCATTTTTCTTGATTACCTGGATAAAAATGTTTATGTGTTTAAAGTGTTGGTCAACAGATTGAGAAAACACAGGAACATCATCAATATAGACAATAATGAAAGAGAAGTAAGGATTAAAAATGTCATTCATGATTTTCTAAAATTCTGAAGGAGCATTTTTTAATCCAAAAGACATGACTCTCCATTCAATTGTTTAAAAGGGATCGTAAAAGCTGTTTTATAGCAATCCCTTTCAATTGATTTGAATCTGCCAAAATCCCGATTTCATGTCAAATTTGGAAAATATTTTAGCGGAAAAAAGCGGTTTAGAAGATCCTTTTTATTGGGTATCAGATAACGGATCCACTAAAGGGCTTGATTGAGGGGTTTGTAGTTGATAACTAAACGAGGAGATCCACGCTCAATTTCTACAGGTTTATTGACATAGAAAGCAGAACAAGACCAAAGACTTTGCTTTTCCTAATCAACCCCTTCTGCAAGAGATCTTGGATTTCATTTTGACAATGGACAAGGAGTTCTTGACTCATCTGGATGGGTCGGGCCTTGGTGGGGATTTGTCGATCATTAAAGTCCTTTTCATAAGAAAGATCAATGATATGCTGTTTCCTTTGCCAAAAAGCATTTGGGAGGTCAACACAAATGGAGCTCTGGATATGGTTGGACAAAGACTTGATTTTGTTAAGAACAACAGGTTGATTAAGCAAATCATCAATTTTCTTATAAGAAATTTCTTCTCTAAGATAATTAATTTGATTTTGCTTAAAAAGGATTGGATTCAAATTTCTAACAATAGGATTTTTTAGAAATTTGAAAGTAATGGATTTATTTAAATAAGTAGTAGAAATACCCTTATCAGAAATGGTTATGGGAAAAATAGATTTGATAAAAGGTGTTCCCAAAATAATAGCATTTTTAAGAATTTTGACAAGGAGGAAAGAAATTTTTACTTTTAATTCATCCTTTTCAATAAAAGCGTTTGAAAGTTTAAAGTTAACATGAAGCTTAGATCCATTGGCGGTGCTAAGTCGTTCAAAAGTTTTCTCAAAATACTTAGTTGGAATTAATCCTTCCTGAATGCAATTTGAATCTGCCTCTGTGTCAAACAGAGCTTCAGTCTCAAGGATAAATGTTCTGACAATAATTTTGACTTTAATATAAAACTTCTGGATTGTTAATTGATTAATTAGTTCAAAGATATTTAGAGGACCATCAGGATTAACTGAATCATTTGGATAATCATTATCAAAGGGTTGGTTATTCTGACTATGATTTTCCTCATCAGTTTGGTTGCCAGATTGCAGAACACTCAAAATATTTTGATGGACATTTTGTTGTCCCTTAATAAGGCGAATTTCAGTTTTCAGTTGATTAATCTCATGTTGGAAATCCTGAAGGGTTATGAAAATGATATGAATACTTCACACTTAACCAAGATGGGGGGTTAGATCTTGGTAAATCAAAAATTCTTTAATCAAAATCAGAGTTTTAAAAGGATCTTTATCACATTTCAAAACCAAGAAACCTTATTCAATCAAGTAGCTCAGCCCCTTAAAATTCAATGGATCAAAACTGACTTTTCAAGATAAGCAAATGAATCAAGAAACAATTAATATGAATAGAATAGATTCAGAAAACAACAGACAAGCAATTTATATTGGTTCACTTCAAAACCATGAAGCTACATCCAATTTCTTCCACTCAACACTAGAGTGAAGTTCCACTATTTAATTTTTGTTCTTACAAGTAATTACACAGCCTCTCTTTATCAACCCTAGATAAAGTTCAGAAATCTAAAACACTATTAGATCCTTAGAGACAAACCCACTGAGAACACTACTCAGCTCAACCCCTAGAGAAACCCTATCTCTAGTTACAAGTAAGAACTCAATTACAATAGCAAATTACAAAACAATAATCAAAATGAAAATTACAATCAGATTAAGGAGAGAAACAACCTGATGATCCAAGGTATGCAATGCAAATGAATTTACCAGAACAGGTTGAATCTTTAAAACACAAAAAACACAGCTTTCCTTAATCTTGAAATGGTTGCATGCTTCAAGAGTGACTTAATTTCACATGATCAATGCAACATGAAGCATGACTGAATCAAACCCTTAGAAAAGAATTAAGAATGCTCAGAAGACTGTTTTAGCTCAGAAATTTCGAATGGGTATTATTCCACAAGGTTACAAAAACAGCTGAGCAAGGGTTCTATTTATAACAGAAATTTTTAACCGTCAATAATCGATTAAAACGCACTAATAATCGATTAAATTACTTTGGTAATCGATTACATTTCCATTATAATCGATTAATCTGTTCATAGCTTTTCTGGGTTTGAATAACAATCAAAATAATCGATTATCTCGAGCTGTAATCGATTATTACAATCAAAGCGTATTTGTCACAAAGCTTGTTTAATTGATTACAGAACCTGGTAATTGATTAAACCAGTCCTAGTGTATTTTCATACAGCTTGAATAATCGATTACAAATCCTGGTAATTGATTAAGGCAGTGCAGCACAATTTTTCAAGGTGTAATCGATTACTATATGTGGTAATCGATTATTTCAGTAAAACTTAGTTTTCTTCAAAGGCTATGTAATCGATTACTAACTGTGGTAATCGATTATGGCATTTCAATGTTAAAATCAGATATAAGCATGTAATCGATTGCAACTACAATATAATCGACTAAAAGAGTTCACTAATGCAGCTTATATGAAAGCGTAAGTCAAATAATCGATTAATTCGACATGGTAATCGATTAAACTGTTCCTGATGATTTTCCAGATTTGATGAAGAACAAAATAATCGATTAAGCCATTACTGTAATCGATTATTACAGTGAAAAATGCTTTTTCTTAAAACCTTTGAATTATTTGAAAACCTTAGTTAAATTGATAATGCCTTGTGATTTTGTTGACTTAATTAAGTTGAATATGTAATGAATGAATGAAATGCACTTGGATCACCAGAATTGCTTTTCTCTTACACAATTTAATCCTAAATTGTTTTCAAGTTATCCTTTGCATGTTGAAAGCTCAAAACCAAATCTTGAGTGAATTACTTCTTATTCCTAAAGCAGCTCCCCCTTAATCCAATAGGTTACTGGTTTAACAACACTATTTTCAAACTTTTTAAGGGTATTGTTAAGATTAAACTTGTTATTAATTAACAAATTGTTAGTTTTAGAAGAAGAAGAAGAAGATAGTTCATTTAAAGATTGTTTAAGTTTTAATAAAAGATTTTTCTTCTCTTCAGGGTCAGAAATAGTATTAATCACCTCAAAAAAAAAGATCTTGCTCCCGGGTAAGGACATTAATTTGGGAAGAACAAGGACAATCTTCATTAGTCAAAGATGGATCATCCTCTTGAATTTGATTCAGATTTTCTGAAGATTGACCATCAGAAGTTTCTTTATCAGATTCATATTCAGAGGAGGATTCTACTAAGAGCTGATTAATCTGTTCTTCGATAGACGGTTCTAGGTTTAGATTCCTAAGCTTCTTCTTAAGCCTGCAATACTAACTTTTATGGCCAGGTTTTCCACAAGTCCAACTAACTACGGGTTTCTTAGGAATGTTGACCTTATCAAAGAGAGGTTTGGTTTGGAACTCTCTTCTAAGCTTTCTAGGCGGGGTTCCTGACTCATGTCGATGGTAAACAGACTTCTTAGGTTTCTGTTTATCTGGATTATGGGTATGCTTCTTGGACTTCCTAGGCTTGGAACAGGAAAGGCCAAACTGCTCACAGAAATTTCCCAAATCTCTGCAATTTTGAGCCTTTTCTTTGGCAAGCTGATGCTAGATTTTATCATCTTGGCAAATCTTTAAGGCTACCTTCTGGATGTAAGCAATAAGTTGACAATAACTCAATTGCTTGGAAGGGATCTCATTGTTAGGGTGTTGACTATAGATCTTGTCCCTAACCTTATCCCCTAAGGATTTAGGAACACCTGCAAGAAATTTTTCCTTCTAGAATGGTTCTTGATTGTCTTCACGGGTAAAGACTCTAGTAAGGAAGGTATCCTTATACCATCTAAAGTCAGCTAAAGTCTTACACCTAAGATTGGAAAGGAGTTCAGCTGATCTGTCTTTCCATAAACTAGAGTCACCTATGAAGTGCTACACTATGGTAAAGATTAATTGGTTGACCGAATCAGGGACAGATTTACCATCTTGGGTTAAGACAGCACCATCATTATCCATTTTGATAGCACTCTGGATGGTAATCTTATGCTCCTCGGATAGATAGTTGTCCCACCAACCTTTTAGTTGTCCAGTGAAACCAGAAACTAAAATGTTGACAATAACTGCTTCAGAATAGTTAAGGGATGTATCATAGGTTGTAGCAACCATGGTCATTTGCTGGAGGATGTAGAGGATTTGGTACTCGGTTTTGCCATCTATGTTCAATTCATAGATATAATTGGCATTAAAGGATTTGGAATTTTCCCTTTCTTCTAGGAGAAGGTCAGAAAGGGGTTGCCCTATTGTAATACAACTTAGAGGGTTGCTTCCAATTGGGCTGATTCCTAATGGGATTAATTTGGATAGACCTATCAGAGTCAGAGTTACCATTTTCTGACTCGGCTTGGGTAAGGACATTGATCTCCTTATCTTTGTCCTTTTGGGCTTCATGCCTAGATCTAACTCTAATAAGGGTTGGTTTGGAATGTGCTTCTTGGGAAGTCTGGGGAGTGTCTTGAATGATAATGGAAGTTAATCCTTCTAGTTTTTCCCTAGACTCGATAGAAGACTGACTAGGAGGCTGATTGAAAGCTTTGAGTTCGGCAAACTTTTTTCTAAGCTTATCAGTCATCCTAAAAGGTTTAAAGATTGGGGTCTGAATTGTCTTAGAGAAGGAAGAAGTGTTGGCTTCTAAACTAAGACTATATTTTTCACCTAATTTTCCCCTATGGACTGAAGATATCGGTTGGTATAGTTGGATTGTTCCATAAGGTTATTAATATCTTTGGGTGTTATGGGTTCAGACTCATCCTTAGACTTAAAGGGTGAGGCATAAATGTGACCATTCTTTTCGTTCCTAACATTAGGGAGAATAAACTTGGTCGATGGAGGGAACTCAAATCTAATTATCTGGCCATCCTTAAGGTCATATTTGGTGATAACACTAATGGTGTTTGGTTCTAAGAAAGGGTAACCTATCTTATGGTAAGCTGCATAAGACTTAAACCAATCAAAGAAAAATATTTGGGTTTGGACTAGGTTAAGGAAGGAATAATATTCTTTCCTAATCTGGGTTTTACTATCATCCTTATAATGACAAAGAAACCACTCTCTTTGAGGAGTCATTTCCTCAGAGTCGAAGTCTAGCTTAAGGGCTTCATAATCTATCCAGGTCTTATTAATCATGGATAACTTCATAATCTTGCATAGATGAAAATGTTGGAGAGGGGATAGATTTAGACTCTTCCTCAGTATTTTCCTGTTGATATACAGGTTGAGGAATGGAGGATGAGGTTTCTACTCCCTGGAGCTTGATTCTGTTATTGCTTCCACTAGGAGCAGCAGAAAAGGATTTCCTAGAGAAAACCGACCTAAACATTTCAGACCTAGAGTCTCTAGTAAAGGATGACCTAGCGGTGTTGAAGGAGTTGGACCTATTGAAGGTGATCTCTACCCTTCTAGGGTCATACTGCTTTACAGACTCAAAACTAGGTGTGGTTTGGGGTTTAGCCGGGGCAACCTTGTCCATGGCCCAAGTCTGAGGTAAATTGATCTCTTCCCATCTGATGACTTTTGGAATTACAACATTGGCTTTGGTTGTATCAGTGAGAAACAAAGTAGTTTCTCCAGTCTTCCTTGGTTTAAGGACTCTAGACATGCATGAGTTCATTACCTTGTACTGAACTTGATAAATGATATTAACTGGGATAGATCCAGCCTTCATATCAAGACCATAAAGCTGGACATCAAGGGTTAAGACATCAAGAATGTTGGCATCCTCAAGGCTGACAGTCCTATCAGGATAACAATTGAAATAGATTGGTCCATTGCTAAGGCTGGTCTCTACGGTGCCTAAGATGGAATCGGTAAACTGATTGTGACGGGAGTCTCTTAAGCATAAAAGAATTGAGGTGTTTAATCCTTCTATACCTAAAGGTTTGGCAGCAACTTGCACACATCCAATGTGCAAAAAGCTATATTTTTGTTTGTGAAGTTTTAAAGAACTGTTGAAAGGAGTTTAATTTCATCAAAATCATATTTAAGACGTATGTTAGTCTCAACAGTTCAGATTATGAAGTCAGATTAACGAAAATATTTTCCGTCGGGTTTGTAAAGCTCGTTTTCTGGAATCCTGGGAATCTTCCAGTCATCTAGGTCTTGATTAATATCTTCAAAAGAAACTTCTTCTTTGAAAATATTACGGTTGGATTTGATTAAGGTATTTTTTGCTTGGGAAGGGTTGAAAGAGGATGAAGAGGGTTGAGATGATTTGAAAGAGAGACGAGAGGAGAAGGTGCGAAAAAGAGACATAGTGAAAAGATCATAAAATTAGTCCCCTGATATCATTGTCATCCTTTGGTTCTATAAAAACATAAAGATAGATCTAAGTTAAGATTTACCTACTAATCTATATTCCAGACTTTTTTTTATCTCTTAACTAAAGCCAACGAATTTCAGACAAAAGTTCAGATCTTGCGTTCCAATAATTTGTAGGATTTACTGCCCTTATCTCAGTAGGACTTACTATCCCAGCAACACCAGATCGAAACTTTCTCCGCTTATCATGCTAACCAGTTAAGACATAAAAGTACTCAAAACATGTACAAAACTGCATTAAAGGAAACTGAAAGCATTTTGTCTGGATTATAGTTCAGATAAGTAAAAGACAAACTAGATCTAGCCATATATTCCTACTTCCCCATCAGGCTCTGATACCATATGGGGTGGAAGCGAGAACAAGGAAAGGGACTAGAAAGACAAGAACATAAATGTGGAAAGCAGGAATAGAATACGAAATTCACATGGCTAGGAACAATAAATAAAGGCAAAAATATATATTTAAACCATAAAATTATACTTTCAAGTGCGGCAAGCCGTCGGGATGAGAGGGAGTGGATGAGAAGAGAAGATTTCAATTTACAGGAAACAAGAAACACATGCAAATGAGTAATCAAGATTTTATTTCCCAAAATATAAGATTACATAATATTGAAACTCAGAGGTATCATATATATTAATTACATTAACAATTATTTTAAGATATTCTTTCCTTATAATTTAATTTACTCATGTATTTAATTTTAAAAATTATGTTAGTAATTATTTTAAAATAATTTGTAATTATACTTTTGTAACATACTTCAAATAAAATTAAGTTACACCACAAAAATAAATTAGAGAGAGAAATATTAAAATGAATAATGTATAACTTGTCAATACATTCATATTAAAAAAAATAGAGATGTATATGTTAACAAATGTTTATAGGATATGCTAACGTACACATTTTTATTTTTAGTATTATTGTGTTAGTAAACTATAATTAAAGAATATTTTAAAATGAGAAGAGATTAAATTACATCGTATAACTTTGACAATTATTACATTATTTTATAAATTTCAACTGGATAATTTTTTCTTAAAACTAACAATTGGATTGAAAGTTCTTTTTCCATAGATTACACAAGCAAAATTTCATACTAATCCAAAATCATTTGTTACTTCATTCATATAGATTAAAATCGACGTAATACAAATAGTTCAAAATATACTAAAATATGAATGATTTGATTACCTTTTTGTTGTTGTTCAATTTTGATAAAATTTGACACAGATGATCTTGATAATATCTATATATAATTCAATTGTTGGATTAATAAAAATTACATTCTATATCAAGTTATAAAAATAATTTAATAGTTATCGAAATTACATCTGTGTAATATGATTTCTTCTCTTTTAAAATTCACCAATGATATCATTTACTAACACATTCATATTTAAAAATAATATTTATGTTAACAAATCGTGTATATATATATATATATATATATATAAACCATTCATTTAACTTAATATCCATTGATATTAGGTGCTAAACTTTTACACTTACAGCACTTTTGTGTTCTAATGTCTCGGCCTGAATCAACCTAAAGATTGGATTGGTTTAGTTATGATTGTCTGCTCAAAATTCAAAATAAAATGTGATTATATTTTGAAAAATAAAAAATTTGAAACACCTGTCTATTTGGGGTAAAGCATGATTAATATATATGAAAAGTTCTTATAACATTCATTAGGTGGTAACATGAATCATTTAGAAAAGTTTTAACAGGTTTTCTTATAACACCGCTAGTTATTAAAAGTTTGCTTTAATAAGTAACATTATTTTTTAGCTAAAGTTTATTTTTAATGAAGTCATGTAATCTCATTTACTGTTTTAGTAGTGAAAATTTTACCTATTGCAATTTAGTCCTTGACAATGAAATAATCGCACCATGGCATCAATTAATGCCGTTAAAGTCACTCATAATGGAAAAGCCATAAAAAATTAATGGGAAAAGGAGGGTGCTAATATCTGGATCAATTCATTATCCTAGAAGCACACCAGAGGTCCAACACTAATCTTGATTGATCATTTTTTGTTGATCTATACGTCCAATATTATTTATACGCTTCTATTGAAATAAACGTTTATTTTTCCCATGAAGTAAACGTTTTTTTTTTTCTTCCTTTAATTTGCTGGAATAGTCTCTCCAATTATGGAAACGTATCTGAAATTGATTTGCGCAACTCTGTAAAGGTAAAGGAATAGTATAAAATATGATACACGAATCGCTTACTATGATATTTTATAAGCACTTATTATGAACACAAGTTTACCTTATAGGCTATTGAATATGCCTCAAATGATTCATCAGGCTGCTTCTTGACCAACACCAACACAACCTCTGATGCCAACAGTAACATTTGGTAGGATAGATTGTTTAATCTTGGCATCCAGGAATTTGGTTTCATTTGTCGAGATTCCTTACCTTCTTGTATTAAAGATAATTTTTAGGGAAATGTTTAATTTAATCTTTCTAGTTATAGATTTTGCTATATGTGGGTTTGGTTTGCCCGTGCTGCCCCTCTCCCCTCCACTCCCTCCCCCCACATTTTTGTTGTTTTGTACTTGGATTTGGTTTTTCTCTTTTTAATAACAATCAAGTTTGCTCAAGTGACGAATAGTTTCTTTGGTGTCAATCTACTTGGAATCATTGATTTTATTGTGATGCCCAACAAGTCTTAACTTTTATAAAAGACAAAGGTTTAATGTTATTTTTAGTCTATTATATTTCATAGTTATTTCATTTTTGACATATTAAGTTTTGAAATTTTTTTTCTGCCCATTTAAGTTTTAAAAGTGCATCATTTTAGTCCTTTTAATGGTTTAACGTTAACAAATGTTAGCAAATGTTTACATGTCTGTTACGTTGCCTTGTTGACCTGTGCCCCATGTACATATGTTTTTTTGACGTGCAAATTTACATAATTAATTTTTTTAATAAAATTTGAACTTTGCTATTTTGACCATTATAGGTGGCAGTGTTGGGTATCTTCCACTACAAATGGGGTCTTCTTCAAATGGGTTATGGTTCTTCTTTTTCTTCAACGGATTCTTCCTCTTCCTTTTCAAATTAAAAGGTCATTTCTTTAGCCCTAAATTGGACTTTAGGATTCTTGTTGTAGCTTCAAGTTGCTGCAACTAATTGGTTCTTTTTGCCTATATTCTCTGATATAGGGTTTTGTGTTGACGGGTATTTGGGTTTGGGGGTGGAATTGGTGCAATTTTTTAAGTGATCTCAGGGGCTGTTTTTTAAAAATAATATAAATTAATTATTTAATTGGGTAAAGGGGGCAAATTTCAAACAAATTGGGGATTTGGGGTTGTCAAACACGCCTGCTTTGGGCGTGTTTAAACACGCCTAAATGGGGCGTGTTTAAACACACCCAAAGCAGGCGTGTTTGGCCCCCATTTCCCCTATAAATAGCCCCA